>BFEA01000022.1:2881540-2934457 GCA_003427395.1 Chara braunii
GGGGGGGGGGGGCATCATTTGTACAATAGGTAAGGGGGTTGAAGGAATATCAAGGAAAGATAGGATAGGTGACCTAGTTTTGGGGAATTGGGGGTGTCTTTTGCATGGTTGCAGGTGGGGGAGTTGACGGGTACTGAGAAAACGGCTCTGATCCGCTGCCGCATCCAAGGAGGGGTGGAAGCCCTCAATCCAGTTGCAACACAATATAATACGTCCAAGTCTTGGTCATTTCGCAGCTCTATCATCCCCATTAAACCACTATACAGGGCCCCAGCCAACTTGAGAACCACAATTGGTCAAATCCAGAAAGCTCGGAGGCTCGGGGCAACCAGACCAAAATGACTGAGGTCGCACTGGTGTTTCGGCAAAGCTTGGCGTGCAGGGGGTCTGAGGCTTGTGAATCTTGCCTTGGATGTACTACTGGTTTAATGCCTTCGTGAAGCTATTTGAAGCCATCTATTCTGCCCAAGAATGCCAAACCAGCGTCAGAAATTGGTGCTGCCATGATGTACTCTTCAAGGTTGGCGACAGGTTCTAATCAGAAGATGTTGTTGCGTTATGTCCAGGAAAAGCAAGAGGAGAAGTGTGTACTTTTATCAGCCTCGAACCTCCTCTGTGCGCGTACGGATTCGAGCCAGCGCCCTCAGCCTCAGGAACCCAGTTTCTTAACTACTACAGCCATGGCATGGTGCACAAAGTGGATCCATACCGGTTGGCCCACCTCTGCATGGCTGTAGTGAACTTCAACTCACACACACGTAAGCTGAAGATCTGAAGTGAAATGAACAGGAGTCAACCACAATCAACATGCAAGGCGTAGTAAAGGGGGAGCTGCAAGAACAAATTTAAGGGGTACCCCAAGGAAAACCGAAAAACTGTCTAATTGTAAAATTTCTTTAATGTTGGATTGTCTCAACTCGATTTCTCTCATGGTCTGCAGTGAGACAAAAGCTGCTTCGATTCTGACTCTACTCATCTGGGTGGAATTGGAGCTGTTGAGGGTGAAATTTCGAACACCACACTCAGGCATCCCCCACACAGGCAGTTCTTGCTCACTCCGATGCCATCCAGCACGGCTGCTTTTCAACCAGGGCTATACCTGGTCTGATTTCCAGGCTGGTTACCTGGCTAGTGTACAGTCTGTACTTATATCAGCCACGGACCTGCTGCGTACACGCACGGATTTGAGCCGGTGCCCTCAGCCCCAAGAGCCAAGTTTCTTAACCACTGCAAGATTAGATTAATTCAGCTCTCGGCCGTGATGGAGAGAAGCCTGTCTGTTTTCCCCAACATAGACCAGAGTAATGCTCCCACTATGGAAAGTGATTGTAATCTAGACTCTAGAGGCTACATTGTTCTCTTTGAGAAAAAAAAGGAAGTTAGGGCTTCTCCAGTTTTCAGAGCAACTTTCCAGCTGCCGCCAGCCTGTCATGATTTGTTTATAACTTTATAGATGAAGTATCTCACATGGCTCTGACTACTGATTGGAGATTGTAACTGGAAATGCTCAGACATTGCATTCGTTTGTCTATTGCAGGTCCGTAAGCTTGCTGCATGTGAGACAATGGGCTCTGCAACTACGATTTGCAGTGACAAGACCGGAACGTTGACAAAGAACGAGGTCCGGACGCAAGCATAACACAATATCCATGGCATGATGTGAAAGTAAAGGCTATTTAACCACAGTCAGAGTATCAAACAGAAAACCAAACAATGACCATTTATCTTTGCTTAACCAAATGGCCAATTTTGTCAAAATCAATGCTGCACTTTGGCAATGTCTTTCCTTAAACCACTAGTCTGTCTGAGCCTCTTTTCCCTGACCTGGATTGCTTCCACGAGCCAAAAAAAAAGAACTGGTGCAGGCACTTTTTTTTTCCCCTTTTTGGCTGGTGGTGCCATGAGCCATCTTGGTCCACTAGCCCAATCTGCTGTCAAATCAGCAGGTAGACTCCCGCATTGGACCAAAATAGCTGGGAGACAAACTGGTAGTTCAGACCACCAGTCCATTCGAAACTAATTGACGAACCAAAAAGTGCATTTTGACGAGCCTAAAAGTGTTCGGTACCAGCCTCTGAAAAATGAAGGTGGTACCACTGTACCAGTACTGACCTTTTTACGAATGCAAAGTCTGGACCCTCGGCCACCAGGTAGTGCATTTTCCTCGTTGACGAGTACCACCACATGTGTCTGCTTGTTTATGTTGCAAAAGCAACTGTGCTTTTTTCCCCATTTTTATCGCCATTTTTTTCCTCCTGTCATGACTTTTTCTTTTTCTTTTAGTCAGCACATTTGGTTGTTAGCAGTACTTGGGCGAGCATCACGTTTTCACATGCACTGCCCACCCGACGCTTGAACCTGGTAGGCATACTGTAGATTTTTTGGGGCCCGCCGGCCCCATCCCACCACACCTCTATCGGGCCTGGACCTAGTGGCCCAGGGCTGGTACTCGTCAACGAGGAAAATCTACAGTGCTGCCACTGTTGGACTGGTTATGTAAAGAAGAAGAGACAAAAGAAAACTCCTATTCACCTGAAAGAAGAACTCATGGCCCAGGAAATGAGACTGCGGCCCTACGGCCACCGAAAACCATCACAGGCCAGTGTGGGAAGCCCGTGCATGCCACAATGCTGATGACGTGCCCAGCAATGGTAACAGCAGTAATGCCCAGCTATTCGGTTTCCTTTCCCCATGATTGACCTGCTGCTTTGTGCTGCTTGCTTGCTTCCCCTTTAGCCTTGCTTGGCATGCTGCGTTCTTGTTGAAGATTAGACAGTGGTCACATGAAAGGCAACTGCCACAGCGACTCATGGTTGCCACAGCTGGTGAGTATAGTCACATGCATTCCTGTAACTTCCCCCATGATTGACCTGCTGTTTTGTGCTGCTTGCCTGGTTCCCCTTTTTAGCCGTGCTTGGCATGCTTCTCTGTTGTTCAAGGTTAGACAGAGTGGCCATATGAAAGGCAACTGTCATGCAGGATCATGTTTGCCACAAAGGTGAGGATAGTCACGCGAGTTCCCCAGGGGGGGTTGAAGGCCGAGTGGTTATGCCTACGGAGCTCTGTCAAGCACAGCCCTTCACCGAACACACCCATTTCCTAGAGCATCACTTACATGAGTACTTTCTCGACTGAATGTGGACCTGCAATCAGATTGAGTTTCAACGTGGTAGTATGAATATGCCCTTATTTGTTTTGCTTTTTCTTTGTCGCATGCTATATTGGTGCAAAGCATGAGATAGAAGCTGTTAGGACACATTCTTTGTCCGTGAAACGGTTTTCACCTTCGTGGTAGCAGATGCAGATCCCAGGGCTCGATTCCTAGACCTGATCCCGTGTGCAGTACTGAGTCGATTCCTATTTGAACCCGTGACCTGTGTTTTGATAGGCGTCTGTTGTCTGTTGCAGGTTGGTGTGGTTGTCGGGTCTTGAACCGTAGGTCTGTCAAGTAGGATTCGTAGCTGCTACAGTCCTGAAAGGTCAAGGTCGTAGCTGCTACAGTCTCGGGAGGCCAAGTCTACAGGCTTTCGGAAGGCCCTGAAGTGGCCTTTCGAGAATCACTAGAGTCAGGCCAGAGGCAAGTGGGCAAGTGCCTCACCTAGTCAGCGGTATCCAGTCCCAGTCGCACTTTGTCCAGTCAGCAAGTACCATGTGGGACTGTGTGCACCCTGGGCCTGGTGGAAATGCAGACCAGCGACCATCCGAAGTATAAATCAAGAGGCAGCATCTGTGCGGAAGCGCTGCCTAAGTGACTTGTGCAAGGAGGTCGGCAGGTGCCCGAGGGAGAAGAGGGCAGTGAGGGAGACGAAGCAGCCATAGCCGCTAGTTGCAGTGCAATGACTTGCTGATTTTAACTGCCGAGACTAACTGCGAGGCAGTACAGTAACAGTGGTAGGGTAGGTTGGTAATTTTGTTTGGCTGAGGGCTAACCGAGAGACCTACCTGTAAGGAATATTCGCGAGGGACTTATCTGCAAATTTGGGAAAATACAGGACCAGCACTAATTCGAAATTCCTACAGCTGACCTTAACTGCGTATAGCAGACCCGGACTACCCCTAGGACGGACAGGCCCTGAGGGCCTATACCGATAGACGGTCCTATAGCCTATAGCCGGGTAGGGAAAGGCCGAAACTGAATCAGTACCGGTAGGGCCAGTCAGTCTGGTCTAGGTCTAGGCTAGGGTAGTAGAGGTCTATATATAGTTTAGAGAAATCAGTTCGGGACTTTTGGCTGTTCATTTTCCGCGAAGCAGCGTGTGGAGAAGCCAAGCCAGGTGGCAGTGGTAATTGTCTACAGGCGGCATCCTGAGACCCTTGCCGTGGACGGCAGCCATAGCCGGCCTTCTAAAGGTTGTCAGAGCTGGGGCATCCTCAGCGCATCTACCCTAGGGTACTTGCATCTGGCCAGGGTATATTGAGGCTCTTCACTGAGTGTTTGGGGGGGTGGCGACAGCCACACCTGCCTGTTTCTTCGTCAGAGTTGTTCATCGACACTGAAGACTTCATCGCAGGATTTGTTCTTCATATGGGTGCTTGGCGCTGGCCTCTGGGAGGCCATTTCGGTGTTGCGCTATTGACTGGGTGTAGGGTAGAGAGTGGAGTGTGGGGTTCTGAAAGTGGCGAGCTACTCTGTAACGATATTTGGTTTTAATTGGCTCATCATCAGTGTGAATCCGATTGTTATCCTCGCAGGTTTCTTCTTGTGATTGGTTGTTGGGAGTACTGTTAGAGAGTGAGGAGCATTGTGTGTCTTCTCCCCACCTGTGCATAACTGTATTCCGCTGCCTATTTTGATCTGTGTGCAGGTTGGACTCTGACTCGTCTCCCTGTTCTCTTATGCATGTATGGGCGTGTATGAGACTGTCTAAGTGTGAGTGGCGGTAAAAATCGTCAAACAACCGAGTTCATTACAGTTGGTATCAGAGCGGGATCGGAATTGGAGCACTGAGGGCTGAGTGCAATAGAGGCATCTTCTTCATCTGGCGATCTACTGGCGAGAAGCTTCATGCCGGACCATCTTCTCCAGTACTGAGACGGCAAGGAATAAGATTTCAAGTGGTGAATTCAGGAGTTCAATGGTTGCACTGAACAAGCGCACTGGGCCTGTCAGGGCGCTTGCAAGGAAGTGGCGAGAACAGGGTCAATTCGCCATAGCCAACCTTGAGGGCAGGATAGCGAATTGCCTCAAAGTGGCGAATTACCCTTGAGGACTTCATGGATCTCTGAGCGGCTTCATCCCTGACTAGCACTGAGAGAGATTGATGGTTTGTATCAATCTCGGGAGGGATCAACCTCTATCTGGGGCTATTTATAGCATCAGCGGCTGTCAGGCACTGTGGCGAGATAATCTCCTGTTGGCCTTCTGAGCGCCACAGGGTCAGATTCAGGGAATCTGACAGAAGGGGTTGCAGCGCTTCAGGATCCTGAAGAGGATCAACAAGTTTGAAGAAGTTCTATACGTGGAATAGAGAGGAGGAACTTCTGGGAGAAATTGGCGAGTTGAGAGTTTCAGTTTGCCATAGCTAGATCTTCATCAAGCTTTGCAGAGAACTCTGAAAGTGAGTTCGTTCCGTGCACATACCTGTATAGCGATTCAGATAGGGTTAGTATAATTAGTATTGATGGTCTGTATAGCGATTCAGATAGGGTTAGTATAATTAGTATTGATGGTCTGTCTGTCTGTCAGTATCTGAAAGTGAAAATCGCAGACTGCATGACAGCCATAGTCATCCCTCTCCCACCTTTCTCTGCTCATTTCTTACCCTCTGTTGACTCCTTTCTATCCAAAATTATCCTGTGACTGCTTGACTGTATTGCGCTTGATCTGGGATGCTCAGATTGTGAATTCTGTAATGGAAAAGTAGAGATACGGTGAATTGTAGTTTTGCGCTGAGTCAAAAAATAACTTGTCCTAGCTAAGGTTAGTCATAACTTCAATTTTGTCCGTTAGAATCCAATTTTGTCAGTTCCCAGTGAATCGCAATCCAAAAATAGTCAGTATTGCAGGAGGGCTTGATTGGATTTGCAGTATTTCACTGGAAACAGGGAATATTGTACTTCGACATACCCTAGGGTATGGCCGCCAGAGTCATTAGGGCCGAAATAGGAGTCTGGGATAGGATTCAGGGTCTCTGACTGAATCGCTTTGCTTGATTGATCACCCTTGTTTGTACTTGCCATGTTCTATCATTCTCACTGATTACTCTTGCTTTCTAGTGGGCTCTGAAAATCTCGTGTCTTTCTGGAAGAGTAGTGGTTGTGTCTACTAACTCTAGGGGGGTGCAGGGTCAGTAAAAGGAAATCGTGTGAGAGATTTTACTGGACTATTTGTCTGTCTGACACCTGACCCCAGAGAACCGTTCCAACCCAAATCGCTTGTTGCCCATACACCCACCTAACTCCTGTGTCTGAGACAACAACGATTTTTGGGTGTCTGAAGGAATCTGATATCACTGCATGCTCAATTGCTCTCTGTTTATTTCAGTGTTTTTGAAAGAGGAAAATGGCGGATCAGGGTACTCAGCAGCAGCCACAGGTGGAAGTAGCGATGAAGGTAGAAAAACAACAACCTTCGACCTAACTCCCGTGTCTGAGACAACAACAATTTCTGGGTGTCTGAAGGAATCTGATATCACTGCATACTCAATTGCTGTTTGTTTATTTCAGTGTTTTTGAAAGAGGAAAATGGTGGATCAGGGTACTCAGCAGCAGCCACAGGTGGAAGTAGTGATGAAGGTAGAAGAACAACAACCTTCAATCTCCACCCCTGCTACTCCTCTGACTGCTACTCAGCGGAAGGAGTTGCAGGAAAAACTGCAGCAGGAGCAGGCACTACTAGCAGAACTTGAGCGGCAGGAAGCAGCCGAGCTAGAGGCTGCAACAGATACTTCCAAAAGGGAGTACTTGTTGGAGCAGCTAGGCAAGGTTTTGACGGATGACCGTTGCTCCCAGGTGAACAAGAATCTGGCGGAGTGGGCCCTTCTGGAGCACAAGGCCACCAGTCTTTACTTCACTAACTGGGGTGACCGGATAGGCCGTCTGGAGCGCAGGGTGGATGACCTGTCAGCCTAGCAGTCTAAGATTTTGAAGGCAATTTAGGATCTGATTGCTCAGCTGGCAACAGCCAAACTGATTGTTCCTTAGTTTCCTGCCCTCTCAGTGAAACCTAAACCTTCTCCTTCTTCTCCTTCAACCCCCTCTGGTTCACGCCATTCTTCCCCTTCACCACCTCCTTCTTAAAAAGCTACAGCCCAGCCATTATATGCGTCTGTTGCTGCAGGAGATCAAAGAGGCCTCAAGATCCCATCTCCGAACAAGTTCAGAGGGGATGACCCAAAGACTAATGTTGGGGACTGGGCTGCTGGGACCAAAGCCTACTTGAGGGGCTTTGTCTGTGCACACCTAAAATAAGTCTATACTACGCGACGCGCAGGCCTACCGAGACGTCTCCAAAATCACATTGTTGTCGATGCCGCCCTTCGCACGCACACTTAGGTCACAGGCAGGCACATCAACCAGCGAGACATAATCTTTCTAATCCTAACTTAGTCGGAAAATAAAATAAAAATTATGGTCGGCGCCCACGTCGGCTCTTCAATCAGTAAAGATAGAAAACAATCACGCGCGCCTCAAGTCTACGCGCCCACGCACTCTTTACTATAATCAACCACTTAGTCAACATAAACCATAGGCTCAGTCGCGCCTCGCGCGGTATACTTAAACTTTAAATCAAACTATTTTCTGTTGTTTGCAAAAACCAGGGCGGATACCCTTGTAAGGGTATTAGCACCGACAAGGTGGAGGTAAGTCGTGCCTCGCGTAGGCCCTATCATGTCGTAGGGGCTCGCAAGAGGTATGGCTGGCGCACTCGGCCGGAGCGGCTTGCGGAAGCTCCAAGTATATTCGCGACGAAGGAACAGACCAACTCCTGCGTGACGGGGCCGGGAGGGTCCCAGGCCGCCTTGTGCGGTGCCGGACCGATGCGCTCGACACTGTGCAGCCCTGCACCATATCCAGAAGGTCATCGATCCTAGGAAGTGGCTCTGTACTCTTCCTAGTGATCTTGTTGAGACCCCTATAGTCGAAGCGCATTCTGAATTCTCCATTGCATTTTGGGACGAAGAGGACTGGTGCCCCAAATTCAGAAGTGCTTGGTCGTATCCAACCCTTGTTGGTCAAGGTCTCAAGCTGCTTTCTTAGCTCCTCAAGCTCAGCAGGGGACATCCTGTAGATGCGGCCCTTGGGAGGGACCGCTCCAGGTAGTAGCTCGATGTGATGCTTGGTTGGCCGGTTGAGTAACCCAAAGGGATCTTGCATCAGATCAACGTACTGGTCTACAACCTGTTGTATCTCAGGAGGACAGGAAGTAGTAGGAGCGTCTTCCTGCTTGACCAGAGCTAAGAACAAGCGCTCATGGTCATATTGGCCCGAGAGAGCATCAAAACTCCCTCGCTCTCAAATAGTAGCAACTGGTTTTAGGGTGGTGTTCGACAACAATCATACATGGCTGGTACACCCCCTGTCTGTTAGGTAGTTCAACCTTTGGGATCTGCTTGTCGGTCCTTGGGTTGACTGCTTTCAGCCACTGCATAGAGAACACTAGATCAAAGGGTATATCAGGGAATATGTAGAAGTTCAGACTGTGTCTGAATTCTCCAGCATTGTCGAAGGTGACAGAGATACCCCTGACCTTTTCCCTGATCATGAGAACAGTGGAGTCACCTATTCTGACCAGCAGCGGTTGCTGCAGCTGCTGAACTTTCATGCCCAGATGCAGGTTTTTGACAGCACTAGGAGACATGAAGTTCCTGGTGGCTCCACAATCCAACAGCCCCTTGATGCTGATGTTGTTGATCAGGGGCCGAAGAAGGATGAGATCAGACTTGCTTTTCTTCTGTTCCTTCAGATGATGGAAGAAAGCCGCAAGTGACTAAAGCTCATCCTGCCCCGGGTCCTAATCCGGGTCATTATCCTCATAGCAGAAGGATGCTGCCCGTACTCCCCAAACTCACACGCTCTGTCTCAACTGAAGCAACTGCAGATTCACCTACCTCAGTAGATGAAGGTGCAGCACTGGGGGGAACTGCAGTCCCCAGGGTCTGCTTCAATTTTGTGACACCTGGGCCTGGCATGTAAGGGCAGTCCTTTGAAAAGTGTTGGCCCTCACACCTCAGGCAGACCCCTCTTTCCTTTCTTCTTCTCCACACTCCCTCTTGGATCTTGAGGTCATGCCAGGGGAGAGTGGAGGGATTGAGTGGGTCGGCTGGCATACGGACGCTTTTAGCAGATTAGGGCGCTGGGAGGAGGAAGGTCGRCGTCCCTTGTCCTTCCCCTTTACACTGGCGGAGGTTGTGGTGGGGGAGAATCTTTTCTGCTGCTGCAGAACTCCCAGAACAGCCTGAGTCAGGGCCGCTGCAACATCCCTCTCAGCAACTGATCCAGTCCCAGCTGATGGTATATCAGCCTGGGAATCTGAATCCGAAGTTGATGCAGACCCTGTGTGTGCAAAGGCTACCTTTCCCTTTCTACCACCACGAGGGAAGGCACCTTTCCTCCTATCAGAGGAGGGGGCCTGAACATGAAGTTTGGCTTCCATGTCCAGGGCTGCGCAGCCAAAGGATCTCCAATCCTTGTGCCCAGCGTTGTACAGTGCAACGACAAACTTCTCAGGCGCTGCCCTGCAGAAATTGGTCAGCAAATCATCAGTAGACATGACCAATCCAGGGGTAGAGGTAAGCTGCTCGAACTCTGCAAACAAGAATTGCAGGGTACCGCTGTAGCGCTGCTGCCCCAAGCGAGCAATCTTATCAGCAGCTTTGCGGGCCCGCTCCTTGTCTGCAAAGCGGTCCTCTAGGGCCTGTAGAAGTTTGTCCACCCCCAACCCGAAGGCCCAGTCCTCCATAGACTGCTATTGACTGCTGGAAGTAGAGGTAGCCCACTTTAAAGCGGGTCCCTCCAGCCCACTTTAGGGATCGAGATCGAGCGGCGACGGCGTGGGAGTAATAGAGTAGCGTGAAGGGATAGAGTAGTCGAGGGCCCGGTGGAGCTATCCCCCTTGGGTTTTACCGTTGGCGGCGTCAGAACGGTGCTCACGCTTCCTATTTTTCGCCTCGTTCGTCATGATCTGACGATTAATAGTTTTAAATGTTTTTATTATTGTACTGTTGTATTCTATGCCGGTGTTCGTTGACCTAGGCGTGGCGTCGGATCTAGAGGCCGTCGCGTCAGACGAGGACCTTGGGTGCGCGCCTCCTTTGGTTGACCTATGATTTCCTACGTGTTCGAGATGCTGGTGAGGGTCCTTGGTCCCATCGTCTAGGAGGAACGCGGACCGAGGGGCTCAACATGCATGCGAGCAGGTGGGTGATTAGCCCACAAGCCGGAAGACAACCGGGTGGCGTGGGCCTTCCGCAGGGGCACTGTCCGTCAACCATAATCTGTTGTGAGAGGTTCGAGTGTGAGCATGCCAATGGGACATGTGAGGTGCGGGACTGCACCGGGGCAAGGGCGGTAGGTCGGTCGCAGGGAACCTTTGTCCACCTCAGCCTTCTAAGTCCTTATTGGAATATTTGCAACTGCCAACAAGATCTGCGTTGGGGCCTGCGGCACCTGGGACCATGCTAGGGGCATACACCAGGGCCGCGCCCCGGCGCTGTGACCGCTGCCTGCGTGTGAATTACCCGTCGGAGACCCGAGAGGTAGTGAGCTATGCCTTAGCGGAGCGGGCTTGAGGGGCTGTAGTGAAGGTCGTAGCTGTACGGACGTGCACATTGTCTTCAGACTTGGGTATAGGGGCGAATGACTAATCGAACCAGGCAGTAGCAGCCTCCTCCGAAGTCTCCCTCAGGGCGGCCTAAGCACCCCAGCGGAGCGGTGGGATCCGCCACTACTGAGCACTGCGAAAGGGAGATCACAGAGACTATCGGCGGAAGAGCGGAGGCGGCTTGGCACAGGTAACGAGGACGAGATGAACGTAGGCGCGAAGTGGCGCCGGGTACTTGCGAACCGAGTCGGAGGTGGCAGGAAAGGCAGGCAGCAGGGCGGATGGGCACACCCGGTTGCTTCGTTGTCGGGTCGACGAGGATGCGAGGACAGAGGGAAAGGTCGGCAGGGTGGTGAGACCGGCGGATGAATCCGGACGGAAAGGTGCGTAGGGTGCATGCAGCTAGCGAGCAGGCTATGGCGGGCGCAGGGCAGGGCGCTGTTGGATATGCACAACTCGCTCGACTCTTAGCAGAATCGGGCGAGTAGAAGGGTGATTCTGGGCTTTTAAGCCCGGGCGAATCCGATTTTGAGCGTAGTATTAGAGGTAGGTTAGTGATTTATAAGGTTAGTAGAAAAATCTGTGCGCGGAGTTATGGCGGATAGAGGAAAGAAAGAAAGGGGGGGAGGACGCATATCTCGTACGTTTCGGAATGGATTTCAGCGAAATAAAAGCTGAATCCAATGCGACTTCGAAATCTGTGCGCGGAGTTATGGCGGATAGAGGAAAGAAAGAAAGGGGGGGAGGACGCATATCTCGTACGTTTCGGAATGGATTTCAGCGAAATAAAAGCTGAATCCAATGCGACTTCGAAATCTGTGCGCGGAGTTATGGCGGATAGTGGTTAAGGCGCTGTAAGAAATAGAGGTTGCGTGTGGAAGTGGAAAAACCAAAAATTTGGATGTATCTTTCCCTGTTTTAGCAAAAGATTCATTCTCTTTTTGCACAATCTAATGAAAACAGGAGTGAGAATTCGTATGAATCGCTCGTCTCTCAACAAAAACGAGTAAGTGAAGATGGGAATCCGGGGCTTTTAGGAAGGGCGAATCGAATAATGAGAACCCGAAACCAAGTTGCGTGAAGATGATGGAGACGAGGAACAGAGAAGAAGCGCGGGTAGGACAGTGAATTTCGCCCGTTTCTGGACGAAAGCAGGCGACCGAAGATCTGATTCAGGGGATTTGAGGTGCTGCGAACAAGTTGGTCGCGACATATTTTTGATTCGGGTATTCGTTTGGCCGTTATGCATGAGAGGGGCTGCACGTAAGGGTGGTACGGGTCGATGGAGGTAGCGAAAGAGAGCTCAGATGAGGGTAGAGTAGGAGGGGGGGTTGCGTACCTGAGAGGTGGAGTGACGAGGCGACCCCGATGACACTCAACTAGCCTGGACGTAGCGAAAGGCTGGTTCTTATTCTGCTGGGTATAAGTCGCGCGAACGGCAAGCTGCGCTGACACTGCACCCAGCCAAGAATGGGGGAAGCTTCAGTTTGATATTGGGGAAAGTAACCTCCTTCTAGTTCTCTTGCATACACGGCTATGCCCATAGCTGACAAGCTCTCTAACGTCCGTACTTGTGCCGGGTTTAGAAGGGAAAAACGGAGGAGGAGAAACCAACGAGGATTCCATTGATAGCAGCAAAAGGGGTAGATTGAGGGAGGAGTAGCGAAGTGCTTACCGTGAGGGGGGGCATGTGGGTGTCCTCGTCCGCGCTTCGCTGCCACCCTGCTGCCTGTGTCCCGCTAGCCTCGAATGTGGTGTGTGAAGGTTCTCTGGAAGAGAACACCGAAGGGGGTGAAAGCCCTGTCAACCACCATAATCCGTTGTGCAATAGACTGCTGTATGAGAAGCGGGCCCGCCGTTGCATGAGGTCTGCAGGTATGCCATCACCGCTTGGTCTGTGGCTCGTACTTGCAGCTGCTGCCAGATTACGAGCCATAGTTGTTGCTGCGGTTTCAAGGGACGAGTTGCTGGCATGATACCGTTGTTGTGATCAGCTGCGTACGATTCCGCTGGCAGGAGGTTGCTGCGGCTTTGCCTGCTAGCCTCCGTGAGTTGCTGCTGAGGTCTTGATGTCTGTAGGTGCTACCATAGTTGCCGCCGCTCTCCACATTGCAATGTTGTTGCGTGCGGTGGCCCAGCGCACAGTATTTTCTGCTGGGGGGTTGTAGCGTTCCTTGATTGCTTTTTTCTGTGGGTACGACCGATTACCTCGGCTGCATGGTTACTACTACGGTTGTTGGGCTTGCTACGGGCTGCTGCGCTATCTTGAGAACGGCGACTGTTTGGAGCGATAGGACTGCAGCTTCATGCTGGGCAGCGAAGGGGTAGTATGAGGAGGGTGATTGGACCGCAAGGAAAGGCTGTTGACCATAACTTGGAGGAATGGTTGTGAAGGCGGGCTATTGCTGCGAATTGGAGGTTTGTCAGGAGGGTTGAGTTCAACAATTTGACTTTGGTTTGCTCCTGCGATTTGGCTGCCATTGTGGGGCCCTCAGGTGAACCAAGATTCCAAGGCCCTCTCCCGCGAGTCTGAGCGCACCTCCCTTGGATCTGAGAGTCTCAAACCTACCTCCGTCTGCCCTTCTTACTAGTCTAGTCCGTTTGTTTTGAGAGGAAGGCGGTAGGCGGGATTGCAACCCGTAGGACCGCATCAAGACTCTGTGGGGAGCCAGCCCACCGATTGCGGGGAGCTCTGTCGAAACTCAGGAGGAGTTCTGGAGGCAGGGAACCGACAGGTAAAGGTTTCGCTTCCTTCTATAAACCCTTATAGCCCCACTATGTGTATTCTTGATCGTGTTTTGGCTGAATATACTGAGTGTATCCCTACTTTGACTTTGGGGTTGACTTTCAGGACATAACCAGACTAAGTAAAGGAAGGTATGTGCAATCTCAGTTTCAGTTTTGTTGATTGTCTGAAAGCAGATCGTGAACAAAGGGGGTTGCATCTGGGGCAACGTTGGGAGGAAGGCAGTATTGCATGAGTTTTGACTGGGTCATTAAGGTTGGGAAGTCCCCATAAGTTTGGGAAGACCCAGTGCTGTGTTTATTGTGGATTGTTTGGAGCATCAGGCCATTCCATAAGTTTGGGTGGTCTGATTGCTCTGGAGGCTGGGGAGTCCCCATAAGTTTGGGGAGACCCAAAGCTGTGGAATTGCTTTGAGAATCAGACCATTCTATAAGTTTAGGTGGTCTGGTTGCTCTGACTTGCGAGGGTCTTATTGTGCTTGACTTTTTCAGGGGCCAAGTGCATTCTGTAAGTTCAGGTGTCTTGGTTGCCTTGTTTGTTTTGGAGTTTTCTCTGTTTGTTTGGTTCTGAACGAGGAGGTCTGAGCCATTCTATAAGTTTAGGTGGCTCAGCATCTTCCTGCTTTTATTCTGAGGGAGTAAATTTGACAAAGGGCAGACCATTCTATAAGTTTAGGTGATCTAGCCCAATGCCTCACACAAATTGGATCAGTGAGGAACGAACCAGGCAGAGAGTCAGACTATTCTATAAGTTTAGGTAGTCTGACCCAATGCCTCGCACATGCTGGAACCCAAAGGTTATAATTTGGCTATACTTTATTAGTATCTTATTTAATAAACAGGCTAGTCAGGCAGGGTCCCATAAGTTTGGGTGGCCTGACTATAGCTTATCACAAACTGAAGAGATTATTAATTAAGAGTATAACTGAAGGTAACTTGGGCCAGCTGAGCATTGTTTCTAAGATGAATGGCTCAGTCCTATGCCCACTTTGAAGATTAAGTTCAGAGAGATATATACAACCTGGCTAGTAAACAGTTCAGGGCGACCATGGTGGCCTAGTCACATGCCCAAAGAAGAGAGAAGCAGTTTTGCCCTCTGTTTTGTGTATACTCAATGACTAAGTTAGGCATGTCCCATAAGTTTGGGTGGCCTGACTTTACGCCTTATGTAAGCTGGGTATAAAGGGGTAAACCATTGAAAGATTACGAACTATTGTTTGGCGAGGTTGACTTTGGGATGGGGAAAGTACTTACCTTTGTGGTTTGGCCTGCATGTGACTGAATGCGACTACTACTTAGTCTGAGTTTCAGTTTGATAGGTAGTCACTTTAGTTGCTCGCCACGTGCTAGAGCTATAGGAGTTAGTTTCAATTTCTGCATTTTCTGAGCTAAGTTTTTTTTACGTCGATCAATTTCTCGCATTTTCTGGGATCTTTTATTATACTTGGCTTTGTATAAATTTTGGTAAGTTACTTTCTTTACGGGAAGCGTTGCCAAAATTTCTGCAAATCCAAGGAGTTGGTCAAGTTTTGACTCTTCAAAGTTCAACTTGTCTAAAGTTCATATATGGCTTAGTAAAAAATTTGAAAAGTCTCATTTTTTAAAGGGAGTGCTGCCCAAATTTTTGCTAATTCAGAGAGTTGGATAAAATTGGACTTTGGAAAGTCGAAGACTGTGTCTGTTTTCATATTCAGGCTGATATAAATTTTGGAAAGGCACTTTTTCTACGGAAAGCGCTACCGAAATTTTCTTAGTTTAAAGGAGCTAGGTTATATTTTGACAGGTGGTGATTCTGGCAATCCACTCTGTATAGAGGAGATTCTGGCAATCCACTCTGTATAGAGGAGATTCTGGCAGAGTCTACCTTTCTTTGGGCAGTGGCTTAGAGGTAGACTTGGACTTGGCTTGTAGAAGGATCTTGGGTGAGAATATGTTATGGAGCTGTATTCTCCATACACTTATGGTTTTAGCTTGGGGATTGACTTGTCTTGTGTTACAAGTCTTCTTGATCGATTGATTCAGGATTTGGGCTAGATTCATCTTGATCCTATAAGGATCACCTTCTGTTATCACTGATAACAGGTCGGTTTACGATTCAACTCCAATTTACTCTTGCCACTCAACCTAAAGGTTTTAACCTTGTGAATTGAATTGTTTTGTTGTGTTTTCACCCGGACTTTATTTGAATGAGTATTTTATTTTGAGGAGTTGCACAAGAGTGAGGCTTGTATGGCTAAAAGCAAGGGGTGTGAGTGCAGAGAATGGTTGAAGTTGACCCCGTGTAGTGCATGGACTTTTTTGGTTGAATCTTTGATGTGATTGCAGGTATGTTTGGTGATTCAGACTTTGGATTTGACTGCCTGCGATCATACAGATATATATGGCTGAGAGGAGTCCCACTGTGACTGTGAGAAGTGATCGTCCTATATTAATAACCCTTTATATATCTGTGGACACATATGTTTTCAGTGTTTCGCGCGGTCCATTGGGACCACGCGTAAGGGTTAAACAAATTTTGTTTTTTAGAGAAAAGGGAGATCCCTTTTTATTCTTTGTTTTTTAGAGTTTTATAGTTGGACATTGTAGTTCGTGGCAGCTGTCAAAATCAAACCCCTTGATTTCTCTGCAGACCCTAGATAATGGAGTTGGTCTCCAGGGCCGTAAGAGACGATTGCCACCACAGGTATGAACCTATGTACCGCCTACTCTCTGCAGGGTGCAGAAGAGGGTGTGATTCTCAACCGCACTTGGTGGTTGTCCAGCGCCGAAAGATCAGTCCCTCAAGGCGCGTGTCAGCCGACACTTGAGCGTCGAATGCGACCCTCGAGATTAACGAGGACCGCATGAGTATGGGTACTACATAGTACGCCATCATTGCGACCGCTTGCATACGCATGCATTGCGAGTCGATATGAGTTAGCCCTGCGTCCGCACGGTTTTATATTAAGTCTCGCGCGCGACGCCTATCCGATTTCCGCATCGAAGAGTTATGGGATGGCTACCGAGGGACTAGGAGCGTTGTCGCGTTGTTTATGTCGTATCGTTTCGTGTATGTGTATGTGAGTGTATGTTTTTATCTTTTATGTTCTTTATAGTGGCGTGCGCGTGGTGTGTGGAATGCGTCCTAGTCGACAGCCGACGAGTCGCGCTTGGGATCTCAGCCCCCCAAGATGTCGGTTCCCGTACGGGTCCGATAGAGGCGTATTACCGCGCGTACCCCCTATGCTACAGCGAACGAGAAACGCCCTCGGCTGGTCCACCTCTGCGATTGCAGCTGATCAACTTTCGTATTGTGGACTGGTAGCTTGGCGGGGATACGCCCACCGAAGGGAGGTGACAGCTCCCGTAAGGTGGAGGTAAGTCTTGCCTCGTGTAGGCCCTATCCTGTCGTAGGGGCTTGCGAGAGGTATGGCTGGCGCACTCGGTCGGAGCGGTTTGCGGAAGCTCCAAGTATATTCGCTATGAAGGAACAAACCAACTCCTGCGTGACGCGGCCAGGTGGGTCCCGTGCCGCCTTGTGCGGTGCCGGACCGATGCGCTCGACAACAGTATTCAGCAAAGTCGACCTCAAATCTGGATATCACCAGATTGGGATGGCAGAGGAGGATGTCTATAAGACAACCTTCAAGACCAGGTATGGTACTTACGAGTTCCTGGTCATGCCATTTGGACTTTGCAACGCCCCAGGTACCTTCCAGACAGAGATGCACCGCATCTTCAGGCCTTACCTGGACAAGTTCATGGTTGTCTACCTAAATGACATCCTGGTATTCAGCCGAACTGCCAGGGAACATGCGGAGCACTTGACTCTAGTTCTTCAGTCGTTACGCGACAGCCAGTATAAGATTAACAGAGAAAAGTCCTCTTTTGGAGTTCCCTCTGTCATCTATCTGGGTCACGTAATCTCTGGAGATGGCCTGGCTCCTGAAGCAGCCAAGATAGCTGCTATTCAAGAGTGGCCACAGTCACAGACAGTGAGGGATGTCAGGTCCTTCATGGGTCTAGCCTCATACTACAGAAAGTTTGTGAGGAACTTTTCTGCAGTGGCTGCACCCCTGACCAACCTAACAAAGAAAGACACTCCTTTTCTTTGGTCCCTTCCCTGTCAGTTGGCCTTCACACGACTCAAGAAGGCCTTGACTCGTGCACTAGTGCTGAAGTTGCCTGACCCCACTCTGCCATTCATCCTGACCGCTGACGCCAATCAGTATGGCATTGGGGCAGTTCTTCAGCAAGATGATGGGAATGGTCTACGGCTAGTAGAGTTTATGAGTAAGAAGATCAAGACTCAAAAGCTTCAAGACTCTACCTACGAGAAAGAGTTGTAGACTCAAAAGCTTCAGGACACTTCAAGATCTTTTCAGACCACTCCACCTTATAGTGGATGAAGCCCCAGGGAGAGTTAAATGATAAGTTGGCACGATATATTCACTTCATAGACATGTTTGACTTTGAATTGAAACATAAGAAGGGCTGCTACAATAAGGTAGCAGATGCCCTCTCTCAAAGGCCTGACTCTTTTACACCGATCTCCTCGACTCACTCCTTTGGTGAGGAGACCCGTCAGACCATTGCTCGTCTTCTGCCTCAGGACCCGACTTATGGACCCATAGTCAGGAATCTACAAACGGATTCCAATTATGAACCCGACTATGCCTTGAGTTCAGACTTGCTATAGACCTACTGCAGAGGTGAGGAATGCTTGTGCATTCCCCAGGATCAGCGGCTCAGGACACTGCTGATGTCAGAGTGTCATGATGCCCGTGGACATTTTGGGTTCTTAAGGTCATATGCAGCCCTGATTCAGCGCTTCTTCTGGAAGGCGATACAGAGTGATATGCTGCGCTATGTGGAAACCTGTGAGCTTTGCCAGAGGAACAAAGTCCAGGGTAGGCCTCCTCTGGGACTACTCAAGCCCTTACGCATACCTGATGGCCCTGCTGAATCTGTGTCGATTGATTTCACATATTTAGGCAAGACCACCCCTCGTGGCATGGGCCAGGTAATGGTCTGCATGGACAGGTTCTCCAAATATGCAGAGTTCATCCCCTTGCCAGAAGTAGCTAGAGTCCAGGCTGTGAGAGCAGCCTTTTCAGAGAGGTGGGTCACACACCATGGACCGCTCACTTCTATAGTAAGTGATAGAGACCCCCTATTTTGCAGTGATGAGTGGCAGTCCTACTGTAAGGACTACCTGCACTCACGATTGGACATGACCTCTGATCATCATCTTGAAGCCAATGGTCAGGCTGAAGTGATGAACCAAGTCTTATTCCAATTGCTGCGTCCTGTCATCTCTCCAGATCAGTAGGACTGGGATCTCCACCTAGCTCGGGCACAGCTGGCTTATAACATGTTTGTCCATTCCTCGACCAGGTTCAGTCCATACCGGTTGCACTGGGGACGCGAACCACGACAGCCTCTCGATGGCATCATCGATAAGGCTAAGTCAGACCTGACACCAAGCACCGCAAAGTTCACCAGGCGCTACCACATAGATGTGGAAGGGCACGTGCGAACTTGTTCAAAGACCAAAAGGCAATTATTGAACAAGCTAATCGCCACAGGCGGCCCTCCCCCATCCGCACTGGTGATTATGTCTGGGTGGCCAGTTCTGAGTTGTCGAGCGAGGAGGATATCTCCCCCAAGCTGTTGCCTCGTTATTTGGGTCCATGGCAGGTCTTAGATACAGTGGGTGCTGATCCATTCGGCCCATCCTATGTCATCGACGTCCCGCTGCATCTACGAACCTACCCGGTCTTCCATGCGTCTAAGCTGCTTCCATTCACTCCAGCTGATGCATTTCTAGAACGGCCCCCTCAATTTGGTCCACCGATCCTTGACAAGGGGTATGACGTGGAATGGATTGAGGATGAGTGGGGCACAGGCCCCAATCGGCAGTATCTTGTGAGGTTCGCTTCCCAGCCTCCTACTGAGAACAGATGGTTCTACAAAAGGGAACTTCTCAAGACAGCAAAGGTAGTTGTTCTGCGATATGAAGCGGCTCAGAAGGGCAACCTTCCCCCGTCGTTCATCTCCTCTGCATCCCTAGCTCGGAGGTCCTCACTCCCCAGGGGGGTAAGCCTGCAATGACTTGCTGATTTTAACTGCTGAGACTAACTGCGAGGCTGTACAATAACAGTGGTAGGGTAGGTTGGTAATTTTGTTTGGCTGAGGGCTAACCGAGAGACCTACCTGTAAGGAATATTCGCGAGGGACTTATCTGCAAATNAGGGTAGGTTGGTAATTTTGTTTGGCTGAGGGCTAACCGAGAGACCTACCTGTAAGGAATATTCGCGAGGGACTTATCTGCAAATTTGGGAAAATGCAGGCCCAACACTAATTCGAAATTACTACAGCTGACCCTAACTGCGTATAGCAGACCCGGACTACCCCTAGGACGGACAGGCCCTGAGGGCCTATACCGATAGATGGTCCTATAGCCTATAGCCGGGTAGGGAAAGCCCGAAATTGAATCGGTACCGGTCGGTCCAGTCAGTCTCGTCTAGGTCTTGGCTAGGGTAGTAGAGGTCTATATATAGTTTAGAGAAATCGGTTCAGGACTTTTGGCTGTTCATTTTTCGCGAAGCAGCGTGTGGAGAAGCCAAGCAAGTTGGCAGTGGTAATTGTCTACAGGCGGCATCCTGAGACCCTTGTCGTGGACGGCAACCATAGCTGGCCTTCTGAAGGTTGTCAGAGTTGGGGCATCCTCAACGCATCTACCCTGGGGGTACCTGCGTCTGGCCAGGCTATATTGAGGCTCTTCGCTGAGTGTTTGGGGGGTTCGCGGCAGCCATAGCTGCCTGTTTCTTCGTCAGAGTTGTTCATCGGCACTGAAGACTTCATCGCAGGATCTGTTCTTCATTTGGGTGGTTGGCGCTGGCCTCTGGGAGGCCATTTCGGTGTTGCGCTACTGACTGGGTGTAGGGTAGAGAGTGGAGTGTGGGGTTCTGAAAGCGGCGAGCTATTGGAACAAACTCTGTAACAATATTTGGTTTTAATTGGCTCATCATCAGTGTGAATCCGATTGTTATCCTCGCAGGTTTCGTCTTGTGATTGGTTGTTGGGAGTATTGCTAGAGAGTGAGGAGCACTGTGTGTCTTCTCCCCACCTGTGCAAAGCTGTATTCTGCTCCCTATTTTGATATGTGTGCAGGTTGGACTCTGTCTCCTCTCCCCCTTCTCTTATGCATGTATGGGCGTGTATGAGACTGTCTAAGTGTGAGTGGCGGTAAAAATCGGCAGACAACCAAGTTCATAACAGCAGAGAGTAGGAGGCAGCCATAGCTGCTGTGGGTTAGAAGATAGGCTATTTAGTGTATGTGTGTGATTGTCTAGTGAAGTGTGTGCGTGTGTGGGACATCCAGGGAGATCCAGAGTAGCGTGCGTGTGAACAATTGCTAAGGACACAGTGTTGGAAGGGTGTTGTGAGGGCGCACAGGCGCCATAGCCATTCAAAGCGAGTTTGAATCTGAACTGTGTTCTCGGCCTTGATATCTTTGAGCTTTGTGTGGGTGCCTGGCGCCAGTGTGATTGCCATCTGTTTCCATGCATACTGAGCAAGAAAGAAAACGAGTCTGATTGCATTGGTATCAGAGCTGGTTCCCGCTGCTCCACCCGCCATCATTGTCGTCAATAAGAAGAAGAAGGAGCCGCCATAGCTGCACCGCTACAGGAAGACGCTGTGTACCTGCACAGCCAACGACGACGAAGAAGAGAGAGAGAGAGAGAGAGAGAGAGAGAGAGAGAGAGAGAGAGAGAGAGAGAGAGAGAGAGAGAGAGAGAGGAGCGATACAAGATTGGTTGTGCGGTTCAAGGAGGAAGTGGCGGCCATAGCCGCCAAGCTCGAACAAGGAGAGGAAGACGAAGGAGGAGACTAAAAGTGAGCAAGAAGACCAAGTGAGGAAGAAAGAGAGTAAAGGTGAAGAGAGAAAAGGAGAAGGGGGTCGGCAGCAATAGCCGAACTTGAAGAGTTGATTGGAGCGTTGACCGAGGTGTTGATTGGAGCGTTGACCGAGGTGTTGACGGGAGCGTTGACCGAGGTGATGACCGACGTTGATCGAGGCGTTGACCGAGGCATTGACCAGCGTTGACTGGAGATGTTGACCATGAATTTGGCCAAGCTGGAGTTGGTATCACTTCGCCAAGCCTTCAGCCTACCCCCTTGCCCTATGGATGTGCACTCACCCCATGGTACTTGCTAAGTTTGTATGTCTCTTCTTTTTGCATTGAGTTTGTTTTGTCCATGTGATAGGAGTTCCGTGTATGTGGTCATAGAGTTGCGTTAACCAAACCCACACGGCAGCAGTCCATGTCTGATGACAGACACGTCCCGGAGGACCGTTACAGACCGGCGGATTGCTCAGTGTGGCATGGTTGGCCCAAAATCCGAGCTGTGGGCTGCACAACCGGTTGTCTAACTCTTGAGAGGACTTGCTGATCGCGTCGTCCTATCCACAACGCTAAACAATTCCTGAGGAGTTATGGGGGATCTCCTTAAATGCCTCCTGATTGACAGGGTTTTGAACCAGAGTGAAAGCTAGGTGGGTTGACCGCGGGTGCAGGGCATCTGGGTCGAGGATTTTAACAGAGAGTGGTGGCGAAAGCTTCCAACGGTTGTGGTAACCTGGCTGGAACAAAGGGGAGGACTCTGTGGTCCATAGAGAGTCAATCAGTTACTCAGTCAGTCAGTGGGTGGGAGTCTAACTGGTGAGGAGTGGAACTATCATTTGGTTGTGCACCTTCCACCATGGTGGACCTGCAAAGCGGTACAAGCACCACCGTGTATACTAAGGCTCAAGAAGAGCAAGCCGCCGCCCTGCTAAAAGAGAGAAAAGAAAAAGAGACGAAAAGGGAGTTGATTAAGTAGGCCAAGAAGTTGGCCTTATTGGAGGAGGTCAGGCGGCTAAGGAGAAGAAGTTGGAGGAGGAAATGGAAAGATTGAAGAAAGAAGAAGAAGAGAAGTTGAAGGCAGTGGAGGAAGAAGAAGAAGTAGAGGAAGAAATCCCCTTGGAAAGAAATGTTAGAAGGGAAAGAGGGGAGTCGAGCGGCACGAAGGAAGAGGATCAAAGGTTGGAGAAGGTGTCAGAGTGGGTCGCTAATCTGTCCCTGGGAGAAGAAGAAGAAGCGATGTTGTATGTCCCCAGAGCAGAACAGGAGGCGGTGATGAGGGACCTGTAAGCGGAGGAAAATCCCTGACGCCGCCAAACAATGGAAGAAGAAAAAAAGTTGGAGTGGAAATTGCGCCTCACAAGAGAGAGGAGGAAACGACTGGAGGCGACATATAACATGGAGAAGGAGTTGAGGGTGGGGGATGAGCAGAGAAGGCAGATGGAAGGCCAGGCAGATCTTCGAGGAAAAATAGAAGTCCTGGCTCGAACCATAAAAATTCCTGGCGAAGGCCCAACAAGAACAATTTCGGTTCGTGAGGGGCCATGACATCGCCTTACAGTCCATACGCTTGGGCTTTAGAGAGTTTGTCTGTGAGATGATGATGCACGTGGGCACGGAAATGAAGGCAAGGATAGAGAACACAAAGTGATTTTGCATAGGCGCCATAGAAGGCGTGAAGCTTGCTGCTCCAAAGGAGGAGGAAGCCCGTCCCCTTAGAGAGCCAGTGAAAGTGAAGTTCCCTGACTCCTACAATGGGAAGGAAGGGGAGAACTTTGACAATTGGGAGGCGGACATTAATTCTTATGTTCACCTCCAGAAGATCTTGCCTGAGGAGCAAGTCCTTATCGCTTTCCGTGCCCTCAAAGATGAAGCATCTAGCTTTGCTAGATCACTTGCCCGCACTGCTAAATGCGAAAATGACATGGTAGTTTATTCCATCCTCACCCTCCTGAGCGAAGTTTTCAAGCTGCTTCGCGAGAGATTTGCAGATGCCACTCGGGGGGGCTCTAACAAGCTGCAAACCATCCACTCCCGTCAGTGAATGGTCCTGAAGTGGTGATGTGTCTTGAAGAGTGGGTTGCCAGGTATACATGGAGTTGTATGCAGTCTAAGCTTGTGCAAGGAATATGAGTGAGAAAGATATCCACAAAGCCAAGTTGCGAAATCACACAGATGTCCAAGTAGTCATGTACCAAGCAGAGAGCATAAATGCACCAAGATTCCATCCATAAAAGAGCCATACAATGAACTCGTGAGCCAATATTCATGCCCTCAGGCCACACCAACGCAGTATCCAATGTCGCTCTTACTGTATGGCGCCCAGTGCCCTTCCTACTCTACCTAGCCTATCCTACTACAGCCGCATTCACGCAACAGGCTCACTTCGACTTTGAAGACCAATGTACATGACGTCAACACCAATGCCGACCTCCCTCACGCACCGGGTATGTATCTCGTCTCCCCTCATCACCGCCTTACCACCCACACGCGCCTCCTTCCTGAAGACCACCGTCGCCAATTACCCCCTTGCGCCCTGCAGCCCGGCAATGGCCGCTCACGCCCCGGTGCCCTGCAGCGCCCCACTCACCACTAAGCGCCCGCATGCGCCCCAGCCAGCAGCGCAGCAAGCAGACACTAGAGCACTAACACAGCAGCGTGTCCGCATTGCCTGCGCAGGCCAGAATACTAGACCCGGGCTGCCTTACTTCCTATATGGAAGTGGCAACCTCTGTTGGCTGCGTGTGGGCCTGGCTGAGAAGCTTCCAGTAGCTTCCGGTCGGGCCCCAGTATCTGCGCCCAGGATCAGTTAGGCTCATCCAGGCCGATGTCCGTCCACGAGTGTTTGCCGCACTTCTCATTGGCTAGCGGCAGTTGTGTGACGACAATGCTGCATTCTCATTCGTCCTCGGCCACTGAGTGATGTGTCGGCCTCACAATGCACGCGCCCAGGGCTCAACCACTCGGCTCTGGGCTAAACTATACAGCACAACTCATGTTTCTGGAAAGAGCTGGGAGGCTCACGTTTCCTTGTAACCAATTGGCGTGCTGCAACTGTTTGAGTACCAACATATGAAAAAATGTCAAATTTTGGCCCCTTGTGAATTTTCAGGTCCGCCTTCACTTAGGGCTGGCACAGGGCTTGCTGAGGGCCACTGCCCAGAACATATGCATGTCTGATAAGGGCCCCACGAGGGCTCATTCCTCGCACTTGTAAGGGGTCTGCCTTAATTACATTTTTGTTTTTTGCAGGCTGTGCCACACTCCACTTGAGTGAAATGCAAAGGCAATGCTGGAGGGGTAGCAGGCAAGCCAAGTCTTACCACCCCTCTGTGGCTCTGAAAAATTAAATAAGTATTGTGGCCCGATGGGCCATGGATCAGATATTAGGCTGATCAGAACAGAAACGACACTTGATCTTTAGTCAAAGACCGGGAAAGGTAGGACTTTTGGGGTGACTCTCAGGCGTAATTTTGTATTGCAAATTGCAATCCCACAAAACTATTTTCTCTTCCCCATGATATGTTTTTGCGAGGAGCAATATTCCAGATTGCACAATCACATTGAAAGCCAGAAAGTCCCACACTGTCCAGAAAGCAGAATTGCACCAATATTACACCAATGGAGAACCGAAACACTGAATCCGAGTGTCAATGAGAGCTTACTCTCATCATCACCCACATACGTATTCAAAGCCCTTCCTACTACTTGGCGCTCAGCACCCAGACTTCTATCACACAACTACTTCCTGCATACGAATTGACAATGCAACTGTTAACGTCAGCAGCCACCGAAGTACATGAAGATGTCGCCCCATGCAGACTATCACCAAAACCAGTTATGTGCCCTCACACCATCATCCTCATCTCTTCCTCTCACTCTCTCTCCCTTGTCTTTCACCCACGTCTTCTCCCTCATGCACGAAGACCACCACTACCTCTTGCTGTCCACCCAAGCCCAGCTGGCTGTGGAAGCCAAGCTATGGCACTGCCCTCAGCAGCGCCCTCTTCGCACATGATCGCACGTGCACGAGCACCTTGCCTAGCGCAGCCTAGAGCACGCGAGCACTCGCTCAAGCAGCGCTGCCGCACGAATGGCAAGTGCCCGAATGAATGGCCAGGCAGCGAGCTCTTTCCTATATGGAAAGAGTCTGGCCTGTGTGCTGCCTGGCTGGCTGGGCTTGTGCCCAGAAGCTTTCGGTAGGCCCCGGGTGGTTGAGCCTCTCTTGCTACTGCCCTGGGCCCCGTTTGGTTACACCTCCCAACTGCTCGTCGTGTATACTGTTGCAGATGCGGCCCAGGGCCTGCTTCGAAGAAAGGCCTAGAAGGCCGAAACAAAGTGTGGCTGGCCGTGGCCTGAGTTCCTTCAACCAACTGACGTGACGCAACTGCCTGAACCTCAAATGCGAAATTGACAACAATGGGCCTCTCGTGATTTTCTCAGGCCCGCATTCACTTAGGGCGGGCACATGCCAGAAATGGGGCCCTTAGGCCTGCCGAGGAGCCAAATCCTCGCATTTCATTATTCTCAGTTTTTTCTTGATGTTGTACTGGGAGGGGACCAGGTTTGGACCTCGCTGGATCCGGCCATCCGTTTTGGCGCCCACTGCCCAGAAAGCCAGAGCCAGACCAAATCCCCTGGCTACTATGTGAGATTATCAGTTGATTGCTCAGAGCCGATCCTCATGAAGTGTACCTCATCCATACTCTTTGACACTGGTGATCGTGAATCTACTCTCTGGCAGTTCTAGCCTTCAGTCCTGTCATTTTCTGCATTGTTTGACACCTCAAGGCATACCTTTGCCACTAACAACTTTTTCAGATTTTCTTGAGCTAATTTATTATTGCTTGCATGCACTACATCTAGGGATATTTTTATTTGCTAGTACATCACCACTTTAGACACCCTTCACTATGTTCTCCCTGGGAGATACAATGTATGTAGCTCATCTCGCACCTGCTCTCTTTTGGTTTCACATTTTCTTTTTCTCATTGTTTTCACATCAACTGGGTATTTTGTCTATGGGAGGTGCCATGTAGAGTTAGGTGTTGCTGTATTTCAAGCTTATGATTTTACCATTCTGCTATGTACTTACCTGCATGATGCTTTCAAATTTATATCTTCATTAACCACTTTGTTCAACTTTTTTTTTTTTTTTTTAATATATTCTTCCTATTCTCATTTCTGTCCCTCTTAAAGTGTCATTGCTTTTTAACCCAATCCCAAGTTCACTACCTATGATTGATCCTGAACTAGTGACATCAGGTTTTTTGTCTCTTCCTGTTGATCACTGAGTTGGGTCCCTGCAATTTTCCAGGGTAACCTTGGAATATTGCCTTCAATGTCTCCTAGCTTTCCTTCACCCAGTGTTTGTTTTTTAAACTTGTTGACAACTTCTTGTTGCCTTTTGGGATTTAGTTTTATGATCTTCAGTTCTTTGTTCCAATCAGCTTGATATTCATCTTGTAGTAGGTGAAGGAGATTTTGCCAAGCTTTTGGCTCTGATATGAGTTCAGATGCTTTAGTTTCCTTGCACAGCCCAGTTAGCCTTGTAATGATGTTGCCTGCCAGGGTTGTTCCTGTTGGAGAAGCCCACAACGATTTTGTTATCTTCCAAATCACGTTCGCCTTTGGGCAGAACAACAAACAGTGAAGGAGGTCTTCAGGGACTCCCTCCTGACAAATAGCTCAAAGATCGTCTAGCGGTTGTCTGTCCCCCTGTGAACGCCGCCTGTTCAGCCACTTGTTGACTGGAAGTGCACGATAGTAGATGAGCCATTACGTACTCCTCATGCGGGTGTTTCGAGAGAAGGTTAACAACAGTCGTATTTTTCATCACCACTTTAGACACCCTTCACCACTTTAGGATGCAGCCTTCCTAAACAGGTGGTTTTCAGGGTCTTCGGACCTTTCACCACTTCAGGACCATTCAGGTATGAAAATCCTGAATGGTCCTGAAGTGGTGAAAGCTCCGAAGACCCTGAAAACCACCTGTTTCGGCAGGCTGCATCCTCAAGTGGTGAAGGGTGGTTTTCATGGTCTTCGAACCTTTCACCACTTCAGGACCATTCATGATTTTCAGACTGCCCAAAACCTGTCTCTTATACACATCTAGATGTGTATAAGAGACAGCTTCAGGACCATTCAGGATTTTCAGACTGCCCAAAACTCTCACTTCAGAATTTTCATTCC
This sequence comes from Chara braunii, assembly GCA_003427395.1. Classification (NCBI taxonomy): domain Eukaryota; kingdom Viridiplantae; phylum Streptophyta; class Charophyceae; order Charales; family Characeae; genus Chara; species Chara braunii. Next base: position 2,909,129 of record BFEA01000022.1, read on the forward strand.
TGAATTTTCAACTACCCGATAACCGTTGGTGAGGATACTTGTTTTGCGTTCTAGCGTTGTTAAAGCAGAAGAAGTCTTCCAAGCCCATTCAACTGGGTCGAATTCGAGTTCTTGCAACTCCTCCTTCGGGTTGAAGATTCTATACTCGTCATCTTCAATCGCTCTCACTTTCTTTACCGCAGACATTTTGGTCGTTACTTTAGCTTCACTTGTCTTATTGACGACACTAATAGTCTGTCCCAGTTGCTGTATGTCATGAATTGACCACAATGCCCATTCTCCTGTTGGACCCGTGAGCTTGACGAAAGAAAGGGCCATTGTCGGGATAACTTCCCATCTTCTTGTAACCCACTCTCCTGCTGTCCATTTGGAGGGCGCTTATAGAATCTGCTGCCATTCTGGGTGGAATTGATTGAAGGAGTGTCGTGAGATATCTAGCAGATTATGACAGCCTTTGAGTGTATCTCAGAGTTTTGGATATATTTTCCATCGGTTGTTGGTTGTTCCAAATGTGACTGATTCTCCAGACGCCCTTCTCAACCCACTTAATCCACCTTCCATCCTGGGTCGTTAGCATCCAAGGTTTATCGGTTTGGTTTTTAATCCATTGGTTGCAAAAAAGCGGCTGCCTTAACAGTTCTTCCCTGTTTGTTGGTCTTCGCGTAGTGGCTGGGAAATTCTCCCTCCAGGATTTGATGAGGTACATCCAGTAATCCTCCTGCGAGGCGTGTTGCAGTTGATGGTGATGCTGATGTGGTACTCCTCTGCGGGCGGACCATGATTTGGACATCAGCCAAAAATATCCTCTCATATTAGTCGGGGAAGAGGCCTTTGGGAGTTGTCTGCTTTTGTAGAGTGCCAAGGAATTCCACGGTATTGTGTGGTTAGTGAGAAGCTTCACTATCCACTTGGTTTGCAAAGCTTTGGTCTATGTGACTGGGTCTAGAATTCCTAGACCTCCTTGTCCCTTTGGTTGTGTGAGGTACCCCCAGGCAACCTTGGGAATGAAATTCTGGGTTGAAGGATTATCAGTCTACAGATAAGTTGTAGAACGTGTCTTAAGAGCCTTTGACATTCTGAACTCCGGTGTCCAAATGGAAGTTGCATACCAGAGCATAGAGAAGATGGAGGCATTGAGTACCAGTGCTCTTCCAAATATTGAGGTGTAGATACTGGTCCAGCTGTCCAATTTGCGGATCATGTGCGCTAACATCTCAAGAGCCATCGTCTGACCCGGTGTTGCATTTGTGAGATTGATGCTTAGGAACCTCAGTGGCGTCTTGGGATCTTGTCGTGTAAACCCATCGGGCGTGATGTCATGAGATGGTTGCTCTGTTTCTGCCAGCCACCAACCGGTGGTTTTCTGCCAATTGACATTCATTTCAGTTGCCAGTTAGAAAGCTTGCATAGTACGTGTACGTGCTTGAAATGATGCGCCGGAGGCTTTGATCAAAACTTTCAGATCGTCGGCAAAAAGGAGAGTGGTAGGTAAGTATACTTTATGAGAGGAATAAGTCGGTTCTGCAACTAGACGCTCTATTGTCGGGTTCTTTCTCAAGAAAGACGCTATCGCCTCCATGGTGAAAAGAAAGAGGGGGGCTGCTAGTGGATCTCCTTGACGCACTGAATGACTCATTTTATATGGCAGAGAAAGGAAGCCATTGAGTTGCACTTGACCGTATGCATCGTTGTAAAGCACTCTCACCCATTTTTGAAAGCTCGGTCCCACTCTCATCTTCTCCATACATTGCTGCTGAAAATTCTAGTTAACCTGGTTATATGCCTTTTCGAAGTCAAAGAAGAGTTTCGTTGCGTTGAGTTTCTTGTCCATGATGTAACGCGCCGTCTCTGTTAGTGTCATGACATTGTCGAGGATGTATCTCCCCGGGATAAAACCAGTTCAATTAATATGGAAGAAGCTCCGGGTGATATTCCTAAGCCGATTGGCTAGCAGTTTTGCCAGTATGTTGTATACTACCGTGAGTAGAGTTATTGGACGGTAATTCCTGATATCTGTAGGGTCCCCCTTTTTGTATAGCAGTGTAACAACTCCTGTGCTTATATACTTGCCTAATCCTTCTTCGTGATAGGCTGTGTTCAAGAAATTCGTGTATTCTTTTTAAAAAATTGACCAGAATGTATGCCAAAATTCCTTCGACAGTCCATCTCTTCCCTGGGTCTTATTCGGCTGCATGGAGAGCAGTGCTGACTTGACCTCCTCTGGTGTGATTGGCTTCTCAAACTCTGCTGCTTGTTCCTGCGACAATGTTTTATCCAGGTGTCGTAGAAATTTTTGTCTTGCTTTTTGTAAATGAAATGGAGAGTGCTGGTCTTCCTTTGAGGTGTAGAGCCCCTTGTAGAAGTCCGCTGCTACAGTCAACATTTCTTGAGGGTCCGATGTTGTAGTGTCTCCCTTCTTCAGCTAATTGATGAGTTAATTGCGTGCATTGATTTTAATATTCTGACAAGAGTACTTAGTCATTTTTTTTCTCCTTTCCTTGACTCTGGCTCGTTGTCACAACCCTACTTCCTTCCAGGCCTTCCACTTTGACAGTTGGTGCTTCGCTGCAAAGAGTGCATCTTCGAGATGTGTCTGCCCCGGTTGGGATATTAGATTTTGCTCTGCTATTTGCAGGACTGCTTCCAGCTCCTTCTCCTTTCCCTTTCTTTGTGTTGCGATGATCCTGGACGCCTTTGCTGAAGCGTTGGACAGACATCCCACAAGTTGTGGAAAAGTAGTTATCCTTGTTTCGTAGGAGGAGCAAGATTCAATGATGTGGTCTTCTTTCATTACTCTAGTATCTAAGAGTGAGTTATTGACCTTAAAGAAGCCTGTACCTCCTTTTGGGGTTGTGCCTGGAAGTAAATTAAGATATATAAATTTGTGATCTAACCCTGCTGCATATGACAGTTGACTAATGCTTGTTGCTTGGATTGCTCCGTAAAACTGCTTTGAGATTAGGAAGAAATCTATCCTAGACGCCGAGATATGCTGACTACGATTACGTTTGAGATAAGTGAAAGCTCTAGTTGAGGGTTGTCTCATACGGTATGGGTCAATTAGTTGGTGTTCCATCACGAGGTTGTGTATAGCTGCTGCCTCGTCCCAAACTGTTCCCTCTATTGCTGATGTTCCCGAATACATCCTATCTAGGCCCTGCTGTAGTGTCGCATTCCAATCTCCCGCCAAAATCAGATGAGAAGGAGTGGTACAATATGGGGAAAGCAAGTCTATGAGCTCGGCTCTCTGTTGCTTAGAGCTGGGACAGTACAATGAAAGCAGGCGGAATCGCTCTTGTTTGTACTCAAAATCTACTTTAACCCATTTCCCCTCCCTGTCATCCCTAAGAGCTGAGGCTACTAGTAGCGTATGAGCTGCCCTAGATTTAGAATGAAAAATAATTGCAGCACCCGACGAACTAACCCTTTGGGACGAATCCCAATAGGCTTTCTTAATCCATCTTAGTCTTCTAAGTATCTCTTGCTGGACTATTTGATGGTCCTGACTACTTGTGAGATGCATCTCTTGTAGACACACGATGTCTGGTGGGTGAGTACCAAACCAGTGCAAAGCTGTGATGAAATTATTCCACTTTGGCTCATTGGTAAGAATAGAAGCAATGCCATTGACATTCCATGATACTATCCGCAGGCCCGACGTTGGATTAAGCATTCTGGGTGCCGGGGTTCTGACCGAGACGTCCATGATCCGTCAATGACCTTAATGTCTACCTCCTTTGGTCCATTGTGTAGATTTAGTTGTGGAAGAAAGTGGCCTCTTTTTTCTGAGCCAGTGTGTTGATTTTTGTGTGCCAGTTGCCACCATTAGCCAGGAACAGCCTGTAGTTGGACACCATCGCCGCTGCGAAGGCCGCTCTCTCTGCTGCTGATCCTTGCCCCAAGAGCCCGTAGGGACTAGACTCGATTACCTGCCAGGGAACCCACTCCAAGTCCTCTGAGATGGCAAGTTTCTCGTTTACTCAGACTGTAACTGGACACAGATCTGCCCTGTGATGCAGTCCTGCCGGATCCTTCCATTCTTCTATATTATCTTGCTGCCCCCCTAGTGTGAACATTGAAGTAAGAGCATCTTGAAATTGAGGTGTGAGCCTGCCATCTTGGATAGCCTGGTTAGTTATTGTGACGAGTGCCCCAGTCATGTGCACTGCAATTTCCCAGTCCGGATGGGTACTATTCCATCGGCAGCAAATGAGGTTCCGCACATGTTCATTTTTCCTGGCGCTCACCTTTGCTGCTGCTTCGACTGTAGTCATTTGGTCGTCCGCTATCTTCTACTTCGACTGTAGTCATTTGGTCGTCCGCTATCTTCTGTAGTAACTGGTGCTTGTCTGCTAATTCCTTGTTTTTTGTTGTGTTCAAAGCCACCTGGGCCTCCACTATGTGTTTCTTTCTTCGCAAATCAATCACAGTTCCCTGTTCTATAAGCGGTGTGGTATTATGTTTGAGGCTGTCTTCCTGTTGAGTCTTCTCTTGCATCCTTTTCCCTTTTTTCGCCTTGTTGGGATGCTTGTCCCTGTCCACGTACGATGCTGGCCACTGGAACTGTTTGTCATAAGCAGGGTTGTCCAAATAAAGCATATCTCCTTCCACTCTGGTTTTGAGACCATACTGGCGCGCTAGAAATTCCGCCATCTCTTCCTTCTTGTGCAGAGCTTCGAATCTGTTACTGTTCTGCGTTCCAACTTTTTGTTTGGATGAGCCAGCTCTTTCTTGTTGGACCTTACGGATATATCGTTGGTGAGCCATGTGCAACTTGAATTCTAGATCCCTTACTCGTTCCAGGTCCTTGATCGCCTGATGGAGCCAATCTTGTTCTGCGTGAGTGTCCTGCCCTTTGTCCTCGTCCGCTTCTGTGAGTTCCTGGTCCTCGCCTGTGGCTTCGTTGGATGTGTCGTTTTCTTCGTCCTTTTTTCCATTTTCGTCCCTCTCCCTCCTGTGTACCTTTGCTTTCAATATCCATGGCGTTGTCCGATATAGTTGCTTGCTTGTCTGCTCCGGAGCGTCCGCGTCTGCGTTTGGCCTTGTCCAAGTGCAAAATCGAGTAAAAGGCTTTTTCTGCTAGCTCTCCAATTTTAGCTAGGTATTCCATCGTCTGCAATTTCTGCCTGATTTCCTCCTCTCCTTCCTTTTGCATTATTGGTAAGGTGATGTGCCCTACTCCCTCCTGATCCATCTTTCTGGCCCCGGTCTGCCTCCATCTGTTGTCAAAGGGTGCGTAGATGTCTGGTTTCTCCGTGGGTTCTCCAATTAACGTCCATACCCACCGTTGTGTTTCGAGGCTGTCATCGAAGATCCAACCTTGGAATTCCAGCCTTGGATTCACATTCCATCAGCTGTGCAGACTTGGCTTCCTGTTTTCTTCCCGCTGCTCGATTCACTGGACAATTTGGGTCATTTCCCAAGTGCCCACGCCCTTGGCATCGGAAGCATGCGGGGTTAGTTTTTGTGGAGACAAAAACAGTAGCCCGCTGACCGTTTTTCCTAAACAGCCACACTTCCGAGAAAACTGGTGATTCCCCTGATGGCACATTGCGACAAGCGATCTTGGAATCGTGGTTGGGAGCAAGGAAGTCAGGTCCTTCTTCCAACCATGCAACAAGTAGGTTGTTCGGATACTCCATCTCCAACCGCTTGAGAATCATGCTGTGTAGTTCCTCCGATAGATTATCAAAATGGACCCAAAAGTGATTGCGCAGCATGTTTTGTCTGTGCCTGGTCGCTTGCCTGGTCGCTTCCCCTTGGGGGGCTCTTGGTGGTTTCCATGCTCTGATCGTCACCACCGATCCTTTGCAATTGAGAGAATCCAAGGACTTGAGGTACTTAGCATAGCTTTCTTCTACGCAAAGGACCATGACGGTGTTTCTTCCTCTTTTGTGGAGAGAGATTAGAGGTTCTGTCCCTGGAAGAGCTTGCAGTGCCCTGAGGTGGTCAAGTACCCACACTCTTTTGTCATTGAGCGACAACTCCTTGCTTTTGAGTCTTGACCTCCTCCAAGTCCTCTTCTGGATATTCCCAAACATCGACCTCTGTATCCTCTGCCCTTTCCACTTGCATTTTTTCCTTGATGATTTTGACCTCAGACTTGATTCGCGTTTTAGATATCAGAAAGTCCAGCGCCCGCGGTCCCAACTTTGTTGGGCGCTGTTCAACCTCCTTCTCACCTCCTTCTAGCTGGGTTGCACATACTCCTGTAGTAGCTATGTGGTGCGTAGCTGCTGCATTTGCAGGATTAATTTTCCCATCTCCCTGGTGATGGGCCCCCACCACCTGGGCATAGGTAACCTCCATTGTCAGCTCTGGGTCCTACTGTTGTTGCCTCAAATTATAATGTTGTGAACGTCACATGAATAATCACGATAGTGAAACCAATAAGGCCTATTCTTGTTTAAACACTGGAGGTGATTGAGATGACGAATCTGTCTGTCCTGTAACATGTGCACCTACCTGTTGGCTGGACTTGGTTGCTAGAGGTGTGAACGCAAACGGCTGACGTTGATTGTGATGACGTGGCCAATGAAAGCCTGGCCACCAGTGATGTTTGCTATGTCGTGGCTAACTAAACTGAAATGGGACCCGTTTGCCGGCGCTAAATGAGATGGAGTTATTGAGTGGACGTAATTGTCGGTGAATGCTGGTGATGATCGTGATGATGTTGATAACGTGGTTGAATGGTCTTGGTGGCTGGTTCTTGCTAATGGATGGTGATGAACGCTGGTGAACGCTGGTGATGATCGTGATGATGTTGATGACGTGGCTGATCGGATTTGGTTGTCGGTACTTGATGATGCTGACCGTGATGATGGTGATGATGCAATTAACTTGATGAGATTGGATGAAGATGATCTTGATGACGTCGCCAATGAGTGTCTGAGTATTGATGGAGATGACCATGATGATGTTGATGACGTGGCTGACGTGGTTGATGATTCCCAGTGTTTGTTGGTGATGACTGTGATGATGTTGATAACGTAGCTGATGCTAACTGTGATGATGTTGATGATGCGATTAATTTGATGAGATTGGATGGAGATACAACTTATTCTTTCTTTCTTACGCAAAACCAGTCCCTCCGCTAGAAGAGGTGCTAAGAGCACACCCTTCTTGCGAGTAGGCTGGCTGCTCCGATCTATTGTTGGTGAGCAACACCTGCTGGAAAACGGGTCCAGCATCCCTGCTGGCGATTCAGCATCTAAACACACTGACATCCTGCTAGCATTGGTTACCCTGAAACGAGGGGATTGACTGAGCAGGTGAAAGGATGCACGTGAGAGGAATTGACAAGGGGGGCCCTCTTCAGCCCCGCTGCTGGGTGCCCGACCAACTTAACTGCCTAGTCCCCTTCCTCTCTTTCCAGATGCAGCAAGCCAACGAATCTGCACATTCCAGTGCAATGAACCCAGATCATGAAGATAGTCGTCAACAATGCAAGCCCAGATGAATGTCAACCAGCTGATGATTACCAATAGTCAAAATCGTGTCCAGACAGAATGAGACGAGATAATCATACACAGAGGAAGGAGAGAGGAGGGAGATTAGACAAAGGAGAGGAAATAAATACAAGGCCCACTCCTGCTTCGGGCTCCCTCCTCAATCACCACCTCAATAATCAATAGTATGAACGAGTATCTGAAGTAACCTCGATGTGCCACATGGCACGTCTAATCAGTCCCTCATCAGCGCTGGAGCAATGTCGACATGAAGACAACCAGGTACGTATCCACGATCTCTGCACAGTCCTGATCTCCTCGCGAATGACGATAATCAGAACAGCAATACCAAGTCACGTAGCTTAGCTTCGTCGACGAACAGAAGAACACGTGGCAGCAGCCACGCCAACCAATGATACACGTGGCAGCAGCCACATCAGTGACAACGCATGGCAGCTGCCACGTCAGCATGCTAAGAAGACAGGTGCAAGCCAGTCACCATGCCGGACCAGCAGCACCTCGCCGAATCACAATGCAAGCGTCGCAGCGTCGAGCCAACGTTGAAGTGAACGCGTGATGTCAGCATCAACGCAAGACAGAATGAATGTCAAAGTCAGGGAGGTCAATGCTTAAGTAGCGTTGACTCGGGGTTTGGACCCCGGATGCTGCAACTTTTAGCCGTCGTGATCTTGATGCAAACGAAGGCCAGATTGGCCTGAAACTGAATTCCCTTCGGCCTGGATGCTTGTCAGGGTACCTGCGCACAACAAGTGAGTGTATCCAACCAAGGGCCTGGGTGCGGTACCTTTGACTCTACAGTTGACTTTGACCCTTGACTTTCTTGGGTGCAGCGTTTGGTCACACAGCCAAACGCGATAGACTCAGGCCTGGGCGTGTCCTGGTCACACAGCCCAGCGCAGACCAACTTTGGTCTGCGTTGCCTGGGGCTGAGTTCTGGGCCCCAGATCACTTCTGAACAGGGTTACTGCATTCCTGCCGGCCAATTTTCAAGTTCCACCGCAGAAATTTTTAAGACTTTAACCCTCGTTCATAAGCAGGAACAATATCAGGAGCAGTTTCAAGTAGTTCTCTTTTACTGAACCATCTGTCCTCATATGGTGCCTGAGACTTAAAACGTACCTTGAACTGCTTCTGAGGTCGTCCACGTGCTCCCGTAGAGAACTATCTGTGCTCTATGATTCTGTCTACTTCATATCTGCCTTCCATAGATGACGGAATCATAGAGGGTCTGTTAGGAAATTCTTTCCCTTCTAAATCGGGCAACAGTTTGGACGCGTGAAAGACAAGATATGTTTTGAGATGAGGGGGGATATCAATGCAATAAGACGGTCCCTCTGCATCTCCAATTACTTGAGAACTTCCCAGGGTCCAAAGTAGACACGCAACAATTCTTGAGAGACATTATCTTCTAATGAAAACTCTTTGGATTTAACCCCGACCAGATCACCCTCTTTGAATGTGGATGGGTCGTCTATGCTTTTTAGCTTGTTCAATCATTTGGTCTTGAGCTTTCTTTAAGTTTTCTTTTGCTTTCTTTATGTCTTCTTGAAATAAATTGCATATTCTCGTGTCCCTGGAGGTAGACTAAGGAATTAGTCCCGTGTTAACACATCAATGGGACGCCTAGGTTTCCATCCCTTGTGCAGTGCGTTAGGCGTTCGTCCTGTAACGATGTGGACACTGCTATTATATGCACTGGCTATCTTGGGTAAGTTCTCATCCCAATCAATTTGATCAGGTCTTACATACATGCGCAAGAGCTGTTGGCACAATCGGTTCATTTGTTCACTTTGCCCATTCGTTTCAGGGTGTCGCCCTGACGACATGGTCAAACGTGTGTCGTACGCCTCCATCAGCTTTTGCCATGGCATACTTGTGAACCTGACATCTCGATCAGATGCAATGGTTAAAGGAAAACCATACTCAATTACCCATTTCATCTGAAATTTCTGGATCACAAGTTATGTCCTTGCTTCGGCAGGTAAGAGAATAAACATGGCATATTTAGAGAAGCGGTCCACAATCACCATCACTTGACTATTGTCGTTGCGACTTTTAACCAGACTCATAAAGTCAATTGAGATAGAATCACCTGGTTCGCTTGGTATAGGTAATGGCCTGAGAAGTCCAAGAGGATTTTCATGCTTCGGCTTGTTTCTCTGACACACCAGACAGGTACGTACACACGTTAGTACGTGTTCTTTTAATCCCTTCCATTTGAAGCGTTCTCTAACCTCTGCGTAAGTTTTCTTGAATCCAAAGTGTCCTTTAAAGTCGTGACATTCCCCAATCAGCAGACTCTTAATTCTTTCTTGGTGAGGAATACACAATCTTTGTTTTGTTTGGCCTATCAAGAAAAGCAACCATAAATTATTCTATAGTTGGGTAATTGGGGAGGACCTCGTGCAAGGACATCCATGATTGGCTTCCAAATTGGATCAACAGCGTATCCTTGACGAATCTGGTCTTTTAAGTCATTCCCGACATCCAAGTATAAGACAATTGTACCAAAGAAGTCACTGCGTCGGATAAAGCATCTGCAACCTCATTAGACTTGCCTTTGATAGTTTTGAGCTCAAAGTCAAAGGTGTCAATGAAGGCTGACCATCTTACCAACTTGTCAGAGAGTCTAGACTGTGTCTTTATCCACTATAGTGTCGAGTGATCTGAATACACAGTAAAGTGCCTCCCTAGCAGGTAGTGTCTCCACGTATCCAACGGACAGACTAAGACATAAAATTCTCGTACATAGGTGGAGTTGGCAACCTTCTCTGATGGCAATCGTGTAGCGTCTATGGGCCTAAAACCCTTGTCATCATCATGTTGGAGAACAACGCCAATCCCATACTGACTTGCGTTAGTGGTAACAATGAAAGGAAAGGACGGGTCAACAATCTTAAACCACCGGTCCTCCTGACGTCAGAAAACCTCAGGGGTACCGGTAGCGTCGTTTCACGACGGGTACCGGTAGTACAGTGTGGAAAACCGGTCCTGACGTCAGAAAACCTCAGGGCCTCAAAAATAAAATTTGCGAAAAATAATTTGAAATAAACCGAATCGGCGCGGCAAATATTTCATGGTGAATATATATATATATATATATATTTTTTTTTTTTCTGATATTTTTCCTTGAAAGATCACGACCTAATCTACGGACCCTCAAATTTTCAGACATTTTGGTGAATTTTTCTGAGCACAAAAAATCGGGAAAGTTGTCGCTTGCAAAATGGCGGGATTGGACCCGTCGGCCCCTCCGTACAACCCAGCGCCTCCGTACGGTCGCCGCCCCTCCGTACAACCAGGCCCTAACTCATAGGGACTAGGGGTTTTTCGCGGCGGGGGGACCGGTGGTTTAAGGACAGGGTAGTGAGTTAGTGCATACTTCAATTTTCGAAAGGAAGACTCACAGTCCTTATCCCACAACCAAATAGTTCCTTTCTTTAACAATCTTCGCATTGGTGCAGCAATCAGTGAGAAGTTTTTGACAAACTTCCTGTAGTAACTGGCTAAACCAAGGGAAAATCGCAATTCAGTTATAAACTTAGGTTGTGGCCAATCTCTAATTGCGGATATTTTTTTCTCTTCCGGCCTTATACCTTTTTCGTTCACACTGTGTCCTAAGTATAACACTTCGGACTTAGCAAACTCAGACTTCTTGGAATTGATCTTGAAGTTGCCCTCTCGCAACTTCCCTAGCACCAGACGAAGGTGCTTCTCATGATCTTCGAGTGTCTTACTGTACACTAGAATATCATCGAGATAGACAATTACGAACTTGTCTAACCATTGACGAAAAAGTTCATTCATAGACCCTTGGAAGGTCGCTGGGGCATTAGTCAGTCCGAAGGACATTACCACAAACTCGTAATGGTCATACCTCGTTCAGAATGCGGTCTTATGTTGATCCTTGGGTTCCACCTCGATCTGATGGTACCCTGGCTTCAGATCAATCTTACTAAAAAACTTACAGCCTTGCAACTGGTCTAGCAAGTCGTCAATGCGTGGTAAAGGTTCGACATTCTTAACAGTGACAACATTCAACCCTCTGTAGTCAATACAGAGACGCAACTCACCTTCCTTTTTGGGCACAAACAAGACAGGGGCACCATGAGGAGAGGAGCTAGGGCGAATCCATCCTTTTTCTGTTAAGTCTTGCAGTTGTTTTTCGCAATTCCTCAAGTTCCTTAGGAGACATTCGATATATAGGGCCCTTGGGAATCTTACTACCAAAAATAATTTCAATATTGTGCTTAATAGCACGTTCAGTTATTCTTGTTGGTTCGGTAAATAACTCGTTATACTCACTTAGGAGTTTTTCGGTCGAAGGAGGATAGGAAGTAGAAGACTCACCTGCTCTTTTTACTAAAACCATCATTGCTTCCTGTTCCAACCTCTTCTTTGAAAAACCATCGATCGAAATGCTGGATGACTCATACAACAGAAAGACAGACTAGAGTAAGAGCCAGACTTATGGTTCAGTTTGAGAGGTTTCAATTCAGAGTGTGCATCTCGCGATTGCACAATCTTCTCTTTGAAATTGATATCTGGGTTGGCTTCCTCGTGCCAGTCCATTCCCAGAATCAAATCAAAAGGTAACTTCTTCTCCGCAAGAAAGAAAACCTCGTAAACAATCTTCTTTCCTTCCTTGGTACGGAATCGACACTTCACACGATCAACATATTGCGAGACAGTGATCGTGCTTTTGTCGGCTAGGATAAACGTGATTGGTCGAGAGAGATTCTTTACCTTCATTCTGAGATGTAACTTGCGGATTGCTTTCTCGGATATGTAGGATCGCATGCATCTTGAGTCCAACAGAGCTCCTACACGGGTATGTGCAATCTCTACGTCTGCGATTAGTAGGTCACCCTTAGACTTTGATTTCTTAGCCCACGAGCTTCGTAATGCAAGCAACTCGTTACCAAGCTCGTCAAGAGAGTCGTCCAGGGAGACAGTGCATAAGACAAGTTAGGGTGTTCTGAACGACAGGCCGAAGAAGAACCATCCTCTGTCGTGCGAGTCAAAGGGTTGGAAGGGATCATAAATGCCTTACCTTCTTGTTCCAAACCCTTTAACTCAGTAGGAGCAGATGCTACTCCTATTGGCCGCTCGCTTTTGGATTCCGAATAAGTGGGCACCAAGCAATCACGTGCCCTGCGGTACCACACTTTAGACATTGTTCATTCTTTCCTACCATAATTCTTGTGAAATTCCCATATTTTCCTAGGGCTTTCCGGCCGCAATTCCGGGATGCTCGGGAAACGAGCGTGGCTTCTTCCTCTTTCCTGGCGGTCGTGGTCCTCCCTTGTTGACCACGACAGCAGTGACTTCCCCCTTCCTGGAATCACTGTTGCTCGCCACACTCTCGGCCTCCAATGGCCACTTCTCCACAGTAACGTCGTCAAAGACGACGAGGGTGTGGTCCTGGCGCTTTTGGCACCAGATTACCCGCTTGCCTACACCTGCGCCTCCTCCGCCGCCATACTTTACTACAGAGGCATAAAAATTCTTTACTTGTGAAGTCATTTGCTCTCGCTGGAGAGCCAAATCGCGAAACTGCCTATAATTATATTTTTCGGATTTCAATTCCGCCACGAGTTGTCCACGAATGGGCTCGGGCAGAGCGCGGGAATAAATATACAAGACTTGGTTATCTTGCAGGTTCAATCCAGGAACCTGTAGCAACCGATCAACTTCTCGAGACAATGCTTCCACTGAGGTCCAATGTCTTTGCCTAATGGTGGTGAGCTGGTCAAAGGCCTTATCGGTCGTTGTCTTATCCGAAAAGCGTTCCTTGATCTTGCCAAGGAACTGCTTCAGGTTCAACGTCGCAGCCCACTCACCAATGCCATCGAAACCTGCAGCGTTGGCTTCGGCCAGTACCCATTCCTTCGCTTCCCCCCCTAGACAAGAAGTGGAGAAAGCAACTTGGGACTCGGGTTGGACAGGGGCCGTACCACAATATGTCTGTATTTTCGCTATCCAGAGCAACAAAATCTCATCCTTTTGGTTGCAAAACGTAAAAGGCAATTTCATCTTCACTTTTTCTTTTCTTTTCGGCTTCTCCGGTTCTGTACTTACCTTACCTTGCGGAGAAGCTGGAGACTTTGGAGGTGGAGAGGAGGGAGGTGTGGAAGGAGGAGTGTTCGGTGGAAAAGACGGCGGACTCGGTCCTCCTCCATTAGACGTCTTTTGATCTTGAGGAACAACATACTTCATCACATCACTCATCAACTTTTTGACTTCTTTCTTTTCTTCCTTAACCTCTTCTTCTTTTTCTCTACTAGATGCTTCCCTTTCACAATGTTTGTGACAGTTCGCAATCCTACAGCAATCTCGTCTAACTGACTTTGTTGTCTGTCAATCTTTTCTTCTAAGAAGGTGAGGTAAGTCATGATGTGATACAACGTCTGTGTCATGCCAGTCTGTTCCTTTCCTTTTGTTCCTATCACTTGTATGATTTCTCTCACTTTCTGTTCTCGCCTCAGTTCCTGTTCATGTTTCCGGGCTAGTTCTTCTTTCTTCCTTTCTTCTGGAGCTAGCACCTCTCTTAATTGCTAGATGTTCGCGTCAATCGTAGCCTCGGTCACTTCTGGTCTGATTTCCCCTTTCCTAGACAACTCCATGACTTCTTCCAGCTGCTTGATAGCAAACTGGTACAGCGCCTTCCGACACTGGGCCATCATTTTAGACACTTCGTGTGGCATACTGTGTAGCCACACGGGCCTGCAGGGCCCGTTCCGCATTCTCAGCCTAAAAGCCTAGAAATAAGGGCTTACAGGTCCCGTGTCGTTTCAGCCTGAAAACTGAAAACGAGGGCCTGCAGGCCCTATTTCGTTTTCAGCCTATAACAGGGCCGTTCAGGCCCTGAGTCTTTTCAGCCTGAAACGGAGGGCCACTTTCGGGCCCTCATAAGATCGTCCTGCCCTAGAACTCAGGCAACAAACCGGGGTTTTGGGAACAAGCTATTTTTGGTATGTTCCCCACGCCAGCCCCTGGCTTGCCCTGGCATTGGCAAGAGCAGCCTCCTGGACTGCCTCGCCCTGCAGCTGCAGGCAGTCAGGAGGTAGGCCGATTAGTACATAGGGGGAGTTCCCATGCACTTCACGGGGAGGTAGTTGGACAGAAGGCTGGAGGCAGTCTTCAGGATTCGGCAGCAGCACTCTGGAGGAGCGCTGCAGGAGTAGCTTAGCGCTAGCAGTAGTCTTCAACGCTGGGCGCTAATAGCTACAGGAGTAGTCTTCAGCGGAGGGCGCTAAGTAGTGGTAGTGGTAGTAGTGTTGGAGAGAGATGGCTGGCGGAGGCCAGCGAGACTTACCTGTGGCGCCATAGCTCCAGCTCCATNAGTAGTGGTAGTGGTAGTAGTGTTGGAGAGAGATGGCTGGCGGAGGCCAGCGAGACTTACCTGTGGCGCCATAGCTCCAGCTCCATCTTCGAGGTACCTGCATCAAGGCGCCAACTTCACAGGTTAGTACCGGACAGAGAGAGAGAGAGTTCTTCTTCTTCCTCTTCTAAGTCCACCATCTCTTCTTCACCCTCTCCCTATCTGACTTCTCAGTATCTGCGGACTACGAGAGAGAGAGAGAGTTGTGACTTGAGACTTGACAACATTGGATCCAGACTCGACATTGGGATTCAGACATTGGATGAGGATTATTTGGCACCTATATCACAGATTTGGTGTTGACGATATTCCCATCTTTCCCTCTTCTTCGTCTAACCCCCCTCCTCTTCGTCTGTGTATGGCGGGGACTGGCGCATTCTTCCTGTGTGAGCACCAGGCCCCTTCACACCATGGAACGATGATGATGTATGTTGGGGCTGCATTGCAATATTGATTGTTCGGACCATTGGTATCTAAGTCTTCCGCTACGCTATCTTGTACTTTGTATGAGAGGTCGGTTCTTGTTCTGGTATGCACCTTCACAGTATGCAACAATTTGGTATCGGAGCGGACCTCTCATTCAGAGGACCCGCTCAATCAAGTAGCCAACTTGCTTGCTGTATTGATTACTCACTAGTAAATCAAGTAGGACCGTC
Organism: Chara braunii; assembly: GCA_003427395.1. Lineage (NCBI taxonomy): Eukaryota > Viridiplantae > Streptophyta > Charophyceae > Charales > Characeae > Chara > Chara braunii. Next base: position 2,924,638 of record BFEA01000022.1, read on the forward strand.
AAATCTTTGAATTTTTTTTCTCGCAACAAATATCTAAAAATTTATGATAATCGCATTTCGTTTTACCTGAAAATTTCTGATATTAGTATTTCGTTTTCACGCAACAAATATCTGATAATTTTCGATAATTGCATTTCGTTTTATCTGAAAATTTCTGAAAGTAGCATTTCGTTTCTCTGATATTCGCATACATAGCCAAAAATTTCAGATGTTAGTATTTCGTTTTCTAGGCATATTAGGAAAACGATAGAAGTGGTCATATTCTCGGAAATCGGATTTATTTTGTTCTGAAAATCGAATCTCCATTCTATCTCGCAATTTTTTTTTGAAAATTGAAATCTTGCAAAGCCTATCATCATTTCGTTTTAGGCATATTAAGAGGTTGTCATATGCTCGGAAACTGGATTTAGTTCTTTTCTGAAAATCGCATCCCTACTCTATTTCGCAAAAAAAAAATTCAAGATTGCATTTTGTGAAAGTCGAAACTTTGCGGAACCTAGCCTAGATTTCGCTCATACATGCCTCACTCATAGCAGATCGATATATATATATATAAAAAAAAAAAAGGTGATCTTCTTCTTTTATTTTTTTATTTTATTCTGTTGATTAGGACAGGGAGGAAAGTATAGCTGGGTTGGTCACCCACCCGCGTTTTCCCTCCCACCCACCCCTTTTGCGTGCATTCCGGTTTGGTACAGTGCCACGTCAGCAACAGTGCCACGTTAGCAGTACCACGCCAGCAGTGCCACGTCAGCAACAGTGCCACGTCAGCAGTGCCCCGCCACCATGACGGGCTCAGCTTTGGGCATGCCAGGCCAACTGGCCAATGAGTCCATTGTCGAGTACCGACAGCGTTTCGAAGCTCAGCTCGCACTAATCGAGGCTGAAGAACAGCGTCAGGCGGCAGCCGAGGCTGCCCGCCTACAAGCTGAAGCGACGACAACAGTTGAAAAGCAGCGGCTTCAAGCCAAAGCCGAAGTAGATACCCAGGCACGCCGCAAGGAGGCCCAGGATCTGTTACAGCGGCATGAAGCCACAAGCATCGAGCAGCTCAAGTTTTGGCCCTTTAAACCTTCCGAGGAGCACGACGACGCGACACCGGAGGAGCAACATCGAGTTGACCACGTAGTCGCAATGCTCGGCGACATCAGCACCTTCGCTGCACCAGCAACCATCAGCAAGCAGCTGGACACCTTGAAGACCGAGGTTCACCAACTGCACCAGCTGCCCAACAAGGATGGCAACAGTCCGCAGCACTACAAGATGCCGACATTCCAAATCGAGAAGTTCGATGACTATACGCATCAAGACCCGGTCCTCTGGTGGGAGGGCTTTGCGACGCAAATTCGGATTCTGTTCGTCCCCAACTACTCGTACATCGGGGCGTTGTTCCTCAACTCAAAGGGCGGATGCCAAATCTGGCTGAGCCACCTGGCAACCGTCCACGGCGTCGACGTCGCAGATCTGAAAGATAAGATCTCTCGGCAAGAGTTAACAAGGCTATGGAAGAAGCGGTTCATCGTGGACGACGCGCCAGCACTCGCCATCAACCGCCTCTTCGCTATGACGCAAGGCAACACAGCAACACAGCAACACGCGACTGGCTCACGGAATGGCAAAAGATCGCGGCAACGCCGGATCTCGAATTGCCATTTTCGCATCTGCGCCGGGAGTTCTACAACCGGTCGTGCGCCGCCTTGAGCCTTGCACTTGGTGATCGCGAGCAATACGTGACCTTCGCCGAAATCATCGAAAAGGCAAGGGAGATCATCAAGACCAACAGACCAACTGCACACGAGAAATCAGCATGGCAGCCAACCTATGTGGAGAAAGGAAAATCTGGTCCGCGTCCGCAGCATGTCGCTGCAGTCCAGCCGGACAACATTGTGGAAGACCCGGCAGCCACCCAAGCATCACGTGAGGGAGATCAGGTGGCTGCTGTCCAGCCGCGAAGCAACAACAAGTCCCGAGGAAACGGGAAGGCGAAAACCGCATCGCCGGCCGGAAACGGACAGCCAACACCATGGGTCAAGTTTCACTTGACCGAGGCCGAATACAAGTACCATGGCCGATACGGCTGTTGCTATTGGTGCAATAGCACCAAGCACAAGGCCTCCCTCTGCCAGGATCAAGGCAAGGAGGATGTTCGGCCTCGCATCAACTCGGGAAAATGAGTTGCGCGGGAGGTGAGGCGACTCCACCTCCCACTCCGCCAGATTCGGCCGCCTTGCTAGCGACCTCCTACACATCTGGGGAGGATGCGAATGTCGTAAGTTCTCGGTATGCTTACAAGGACTATGCTGTCCACTTGGTCCCACCGTTGGACCAACCACTCCACGTGCAACAATCCACCGCATGCACGGTTTCACCACCATTGGCAACCGATTCGGCAGCTTCGCCGCCATCTATCGCCGGGGATTCGACGTCATGGTCAAGACTTGAAGAGCTCGACCCATTGACGTTCGCGGACTTCCAATGGATGCCCGTTCCCCCGACCGGTCGATTGCCGAAACCGCATTGCAACGTGCTCATGGCACAATTGCGGGATTACTTGCACATTGTAGTACCAACTCCGTTGACGGACGTCGGAGTAGAGGTTGTTGACCTCTACGACTACATTGCGAAGATTGACCGCGAGTTCAAGACACAACGGTACGACGACATCGACGCACCATTGTTATATGTACGCATTGAGATCGGAGAGGCGACCTGCAGCGCTTTGATCGATTGCGGAGTAACTCGCAACTACATGAGCCAGGACTTTATGGTACGCGTTGGCCTTGGGCCACGCGTCTGGAGAAAGTCACAGCCCACGCAAGTCACGTTGGCCGACGGTCACACGCACAAGTCAATCGACCGGTGCATTGACAACCGACGATTCCGGCTTATGGCATTGGGGCAGTCTTGGAACAACATGACAACGACGAATGGCACCGTGTGGAGTATTTCAGCCACAAAGTGCCTCCCATCAATTCACTTGATGATGCAAGGAAGAAGGAGCTGCTCGCGTTCGTGATGGCTCTCAAGCGATGGCGGCACTTCCTCCTTGGGCGTCGTAGGTTCACATGGGTCACGGACAACAACCCATTGACCTACTACAAGACGCAGGATACGGTGAGCAGCACGATCGGACGATGGATGTACTTCATCGACCAATTTGACTTCACACCGAAACATCTTCCCGGCCTCTCCAATCACGCAGCAGATGCAATCTCGCGAAGACCCGATCTTTGCGCTATGACACATCATGCCTTCGTATTCGATGAGGAGCTCCAGCGACACTTCATCCGGGGCTATGAGCCTGATCCGGATTTCGCCACGTTGTATGTGCAACTATCTTCGGATCACCCGCCGGCCAGCCACTATCGCATTGCCGACGGGTACTTGCTCCTCCACTCGAGAGGCAAGGACTTATTGTGTATCCCCCGTCTTCGGACTCGCCTTCTTGGTGAGTACCATGACTCGCGCCTCGCCGTCCATTTTGGAGTCAATCGCACTATTGCATGACTTCGGCAACGATTCCGATGGCCTGACCTCATTACCGATGTCACTCGGTATTGCGACTCTTGCGAAGTTTGCCGACGCAGCAAGCCCCACAACCGCAATCCCTACGGCGAGTTGCGCCTGATGCCTATCTCACAGGAACCCGGCCTCTCCATTGCCATGGATGTCACCGGACCATTTCCCCGCGATCGCCTCGGACACGACGACATCCTAACAGTCGTGGACCGTTTGAGTAAGTACGCGCGTTTTCTCCCTTGCAAGTACTACTCCACGGCTCCCGAGCTGACACGCCTCTTGCTCACCGGCTGGATTTGCGGCCACGGTGTACCAGAAGACATAATCAGCGACTGCGACACTCGCTTCATATCGGCATTTTGGACTGCTCTCATGCAGGAGTCCGACACGAAGATGAAACCAAGTTCGGCTCGGCATCCACAAACGGACGGGCAAATGGAGCGGGCACATCAAAACGCTCAAATGATGCTTCGTACGCTCATCCGTCCGGATCAGAAAGATTGGGTTGATCGCCTCCCCGACATGGAGTTCGCCTACAACACTTCGGTGCACCCGGCTATTGGCATGACTCCATTCGAGTTGCACCACGGTGGACGGAAAGGCTGTATCTTCGCCGATCTGCTCCTCCCACGACCAGCCCACATTGACGCCGCTTGCTCTCCCGCTTCCGTCCGGAAGTACAGGGAATTGTTGGCTCAAGCCCGCGCGAACATGCAAAAGTCCCAAGTCCGCATGCAGCAGCAAGCAACAGGCGTTGCGTGCCATGTCCTATCCGCGTTGGTGATCTGGTTTGGGTCTCCGCGGAAGAGTTTGCACTTGAACAGGATGTTTCACGCAAACTGCTTCCCAAATGGTTTGGACCATGGCCCGTAACATCAGCCGTGGGCGATGAGCCCAATGGCCCTTCATTTGTGATCAACATCCCCCCGCATCTGACGATCCATCTACGCCTCGAAGCTGGCGACATACACACCAGCTAAGAGCAACGACTTCCCGGGCCGACGATCGCAGAACCCTCCTTCTATGGATGGTCATCAGGAAGTTGACCGCGTCATCACCGATCGCAAGTAAGGCAGCAAGCCTCAATAGTACAAGGTTACATTCAAATCATGCGATCGCGACGACACTCGGTGGATTTCAGAAGCCTCGATAGTACAAGGTCATCACCGCACCGCTGATCTACGCTCATTACGAAAAGCAAAGGTTAGCTCAGGGAACTTCACAACCTGCCCCTCCCATCCGGACTGTGGTCCCTCCCTCAGACAGACAGTTTGGCCCTCGCAGGTAAGCTTGGTCTTTCAAGGAGGGGGGGGTGTGGCATACTAGCCACACAGGCCTGCAGGGCCCGTTCCGCATTCTCAGCCTAAAAGCCTAGAAATAAGGGCTTAAAGGCCCCGTGTCGTTTCAGCCTGAAAACTGAAAACGAGGGCTTGCAGGCCCTATTTCGTTTTCAGCCTATAACAGGGCCGTTCAGGCCCTGAGTCTTTTCAGCCTGAAACTGAGGGCCACTTTCGGGCCCTCATAAGATCGTCCTGCCCTAGAACTCGGGCAACAAACCAGGGTTTTGGGAACAGGCTATTTTTGGTCTGTTCCCCACGCCAGCCTCAGCAGGAGCTGCAACGCCAGCCCCTGGCCTGCCCTGGCAATGGCAAGAGCAGCCTCCTGGACTGCCTCGCCCTGCAGCTGCAGGCAGTCAGGAGGCAGGCCGAGTAGTACATAGGGAGTTCCCATGCACTTCACGGGGAGGTAGTTGGACAGAAGGCCGGAGGCAGTCTTCAGGAAACGGCAGCAGCACTCTGGAGGAGCGCTGCAGGAGTAGCTTAGCGCTAGCAGTAGTCTTCAGCGCTGGGCGCTAGTAGCTGCAGGAGTAGTCTTCAGCGCAGGGCGCTAAGTAGTGGTAGTGGTAGTAGTGTTGGAGAGAGATGGCTGGCGGAGGCCAGCGAGACTTACCTGTGGCGCCATAGCTCCAGCTCCATCTTCGAGGTGCCTGCATCAAGGCGCCAACTTCACATGTTAGTACCGGACAGAGAGAGAGAGAGTTCTTCTTCTTCCTCTTCTAAGTCCACGATCTCTTCTTCACCCTCTTCCTATCCGACTTCTCAGTATCTGCGGACTACGAGAGAGAGAGAGTTGTGACTTGAGACTTGACGACATTGGATCCAGACTCGACATTGGGATTCAGACATTGGACGAGGATTATTTGGGACCTGTATCACAGACTTGGTGTTGACGACATTCCCATCATTCCATCTTCTTCGTCTAACCCCCCTCCTCTTCGTCTGCATATGGCGGGGACTGGCGCATTCTTCCTGTGTGAGCGCCAGGCCCCTTCACACCATGGAACGATGATGATGTATGTTGGGGAAGCATCGCAATATTGATTGTCCGGATCATTGGTATCTAAGTCTTCCGCTACGCTATCTTGTACTTTGTATGAGAGGTTGGTTCTTGTTCTGGTCTGCACCTTTACAGTATGCAACACTTCGGCTCCGGCAGCCACAACTTCCAGGACCGTAATTGCTTGCTTTAGAAGGTCCCGACAGATGCAAATCATTCATTAGCTGGTTCCATAGAGCCAGTAACTCTTCTTTCTTTGTCTCTGCCTATTTCCTAGTCTTGGGATCGGAAGATCCTTCACCCGCTAAGAATGTCATCGGAAAAAGAACCAAGAGTAGTTTCCACACACTAAACATCTTGGAAATCAGGTTTGAGAAAATCTTGTGTTTCCCCAAGGCCACGTCCGCATCTGCAGTAGACCCTGTTGCGCGTCAGCAGCATAAAAAGTGCCACGTCAGCAATCAAGCAACAAGGTCTTCAGATGCGGCGCAACATATGCCATGTCAGCAGGGGATCGCAATGCCACGTCACTATCGCAATCCAGGCTGGCGTGCGGTACCTCTTGGTCGCTGTCCCTACTGCCACGTCATCAGCCTCGTTGGGATCTTCTTCTCGCCGGTGAAGTTTGTGCCACGTCAGCACCCCCGGCGTATCTCTTGTCACGTCATCACCTATTCAACACACGTGTGCACCACACTTACCTGCGCGCCACCTGGCGCGTGCACACGTGTACAATCGTCGTCATCAGGAGAACTGCTCTGATACCAAATTGCAATGAACCCAGATCATGAAGACAGTCGTCAACGATGCAAGCCCAGATGAATGTCAACCAGCTGATGATTACCAATAGTCAAAATCGTGTCCAGACAGAATGAGACGAGATAATCATACACAGACAAAGGAGAGAGGAGGGAGATTAGACAAAGGAGAGGAAATAAATACAAGGCCCACTCGTGCTTCGGGCTCCCTCCTCAATCACCACCTCAATTATCAATAGTCTGAACGAGTATCTGAAGTAACCTCAATGTGCCACGTGGCACGTCTAATCAGTCCCTCATCAGCGCTGGAGCAATGTCGACATGAAGACAACCAGGTACGTATCCACAATCTGTCCACAGTCCCGATCTCCTCCTGAATGACGATAATCAGAACAGCAATACAAGTCACGTAGCTTAGCTTCGTCAGCGTACAGAAGAACACGTGGCAGCAGCCATGTCAGCCAATGATACATGTGGCAGCAGCCACATCAGCGACAGCGCATGGCAGCTGCCACGTCGGCATGCCAAGAAGACAGGTGCAAGCTAGTCACCATGCCGGACCAGCAGCGCCTCGCTGAATCACAATGCCAGCGTCGCAGCGTCGAGCCAGCGTTGAGCCAGCGTCACAGCGTCAAGCCAGCGTTGAAGTGAACGTGTGAAGTCAGCATCAACGCAAGACAGAATGAATGTCAAAGCCAAGGAGGTCAACGCTTAGGGTTGACTCGGGGTCTGGACCCCGGATGCTGCAACCGGTAGCCGTCCAGATCTTGATGCAACGAAGGCCCAGATTGGCCTGAACTGAATTCCCTTCGGCCTGGATGCTTGTCTGGGTACCTCGCACAACAAGTGAGTGTATCCAACCAAGGGCCTGGGCGCGGTACCTTTGACTCTACAGTTGACTTTGACCCTTGACTTTCCTGGGTGCAGTGTTTGGTCACACAGCCAAACTCGACAGACTCAGGCCTGGGCGTGTCCTGGTCACACAGCCCAGCGCAGACCAACTTTGGTCTGCGTTGCCTGGGGCTGAGTTCTGGGCCCCAGACTACTTCTGAACAGGGTTGCTGCACCAGTCTTGACTCTTAAGCAACTGCAATCTAAGCACCGACTATCCTCGAGTGCCCTGAGTGTGCCTTGTTCTGTCTAATTGCCATTGGAGGTAGACAATCAGCCGACCCACCAGTGTTCAGTCCTCGACTGAACCGCACATCTGCTTCCATCCATTCGCTCCCATGCACACCTCGTCCTTTGTTTCCAAAGCAGTCAGGTCTAGCAACAGCACGCAATCGACACGTCAGTCAATCAACTAGTCAATCACGAAGGTAGACCGTCCAGCGTTTAGTCAGAGCCAGAAGACTCTGACTTCCCCGGGAACCCCCGCACTGTGTGGCTTGGCGCCAGGATAAGCCGGCTTCCCTGGGAGACCCCAGGGACAGGTTGCCGGAGTTCGGTCTTGAGCAGGGGACCAAAGGCTCCACGCGCCACAGGCTGGGCCAGTCTGTCATCACCTTTAAGTCCACAATCTACATTGTGCTCTCCTTGATGTCGTCCTTGTCAATGGTTCCAGTAATGCGCCGCTCCCGTTGTCATCCACAACTGAGGCCATGTCCATGTTCCGACCGTGCCGCTCCCGGCACAGGCGGGCTCTGCTCTTCACGGGGAGACAGGCGAAAGGGGTGTTGAGTAGCTGGATGACGGGGGGTTGTGGGGGGTGTGGGGGATATGGGGGGGGGCGGGAAGGGTTGTGGTGACTGGGGTTGGGGGGAACTGCGGGGCCATGTGAAAAACGGATGCCTCCCTGTTATTGTCGCGATTCTGCCAGCTCGAAGAGTGTGCAAGAAGAAGTTGCCCGAGGTCAGTTTCCTTGCTGGGGTCATCCCTGATTTTTCAATTTGTCTGGGTCCGGTCGGCAAGCTCCAAGTCTTGTTGGAAGGCGGTTCATGTTAGGGAGGTTTGATGGTGGGTCTGGGTTATCGTGTGTTGGCATTGCCTCGGCCAAATGAACCACAGTGCATGCAGCCACAGGCGTTGAAACAGTTTGAGCTCCCAGTTTGAGAGGTCGACTGGGACTCTCAGGCCGGTCAGTCTGGAGACGGTCTCAGAGGGAGCAGCCTTGCCGGGGACCGACCCCCAGAATGTTGACACCTCCGCCCAAAAGGTTGTTGCAGTGTGGCAGAAAAGCAGGCAGTGGCTCATATCCTCTGTCCATCCCGCTGCGCACAGGGCATAGAGCTCGCTGTTGTGTGGTGCCTGCTGCAGCGTCGACTCAACCATTCGTTGATCGGCAGCGCCAGATAGAGTATCAGCCACTGGACAGAGCGGGGACGCGGGTTCCGAATGACAGCCGTAATCTGCCAGAGGGCTGAGGATGAAGCAGGGGGGTGTCTGTAGACGATTCTGCCAACAAAGGTTCAAGGCAGTTGTCACGTTGTGCTCTCCTCTCAGCGGCCGGTAGCTGAGTATTGTGTTCTGTTCAAAGTGCGCTGCGCGGGGTCCTTGTGTGATGTTCCAACTTCTTTGGTTTTTATTTTTCTGGCGTTTTGTTTCTTTTGCTCTGTGGAAATGCAGATGGAAGTGGTCAGAGCATGGGTTGCAGGCAAACTTCGTGATGAAAACGAGGTTCAGAACTTGAAGAGCAGCTGCTCGGAGTTCTATTCAGTAAGTGCTCATTCAAAGTGCAAACAAAAGTTGGCAAGCAGGGTGATGCCTTGTTGTCTTATAAATTATCTCCGGTGCATTCATGTTGCAGATTCCTTGACGGACAACGGGAGCAGAGGACAACCCTATTGTGCTTGTATTATGTCCGGGAAACAAAGCTTTAGCTGTCATCAGATGTACACATACATAAAGCACGTGTGCGCTCACAGAAGCATAACTTGTGTGCAACATTCACTTGAACACAGAGGAATGCAGAAGATATATGTGCAGGAACTGACGTTCTGAATACCTTTTTCCAGCCTCCTCGAGGTGTTCGTCTACCACAACCATTATGATAACACGGAATGACTAGGGCATACTAAGAACACACCTTCTCAAATGCATCTGGCCACAGTTATGGCCAGCGGCTACTCACGTTGCAAAGGGGGAAGAGGCGTATACTTGGCTAGGAAACAAAGCAGCAAGGGCATACTCATGAGAGCCAATCTCTCTCTCTCTCTCTCTCTCTCTCTCTCTCTCTCTCTCTCTCTCTCTCTCTCTCTCTCTCTCTC
>BFEA01000022.1:2934467-2948833 GCA_003427395.1 Chara braunii
CTCTCTCTCTCTCTCTCTCTCTCTCTCTCTCTCTCTCTCTCTCTCTCTCTCTCTCTCTCTCTCTCTCACACACACACACACAATGACAGTCAGTACGGTACTCATGTACGGCAACCCGACATGTCATGTCACACACACACACACACACACACACGCACACACACACACACACACGATGACAGTCAGTACTGTAGTCATGTACGGCACCCCGACATGTCATGTCCAATTTGTAGACAGGGGCTGGAATGGCAATGCCTCTATAATTGTGGTCGACGTGCCTCTGTGTTCCTAGCATGTACGAGCTACATAGCCTGTGACATCTGTCTGCGCCGTGCCATTCGATGCAGTAACTGTGACTGCGAAAATTGGATGCGGTGCTTCCATAGCCCACACCCGCTCCATAGAGAAGGAATACATACTGAGGAAGCCCAAGAAAGATGCTCCATACCGTTTTGTGATGACCCGCCAGAGATTCAACTAGCATGTGGTTCACATGCCTTTTGCCGTGAGGATTATGAAGGTATAGTCCATGCGAGTTTTTGCTTCCGTATGTACGATGACAGTCAGTACTGTACTCATATACGACACCCCGACATGTCATGTCCAATTTGTAGATAGGGGCTGGAACGGCAACGCGTCTATAATTGTGGTCAACGTGCCTCTGTGTTCCTAGCATGTACGAGCCACATAGCCTGTGACATCTGTCTGCGCCGTGCCATTCGATGCAGCAACTGTGACTGCGAAAATTGGATGCGGTGCTTCCATAGCCCACACCCGAACCAGTCCTGTCCGGTCTGTAGGGGTGGCCACTCGCCATAGTTTTTTTTTTTTTTTTTTTTTTTTTTGAAGTGCAATAACCCATGCAATATGTCTCGTGGAACTGAGGGCCATCAGAGGCCTACATGGCCGTCCTCAGCCCAGGCCAAATACGGGCAGAAAAGGCCCCTCACGATTTCAGGGCCTGGGCGTGTGACAGTTGACCGAACGGTCCACCCAACAGTCAAAGTCCAAAGGTACCTAGCCTAGGCCGCAGGTCAAGCACACACAATTGTTTGTATGCAGGTACCCAGACAGTATCAGGTCCAAGGGAGAAGTCTGTAACTGAACAATCTGGGCCTTGAGATGTGAGTCAATCTGGACGACTGGGGACAAGGCACCCGAGGCCAGACAGCCTCGACGACTGCTACATAAGGCTGGCCTCAAGCAAGTCCAGCATTCAGTCTGGCTATGCTGGTTCGACGCTGGCTCTTTTTTGACGTGGCGCTGCCTCTGGTGTATGTGGCGCTACTGCTGGTCTACGTGGCATGCTGATGTGGCGCTGCCTCTAGTATATGTGGCGCTGCCTCTGGTCAACGTGGCATGCTGATGTGGCGCTGCCTGGTCTACATGGCATGCTGATGTGGCGCTGCCTTTGGTGTATGTGGCGCTACTGCTGGTCTACGTGGCGGGCTGACGTGGCGCTGCTTCTGGTGTATGTGGCGGTACTGCCGGTCTACGTGGCATGCTGATGTGGCGCTGCCTCTGGTCAACATGGCATGCTGATGTGGCGCTGCCTCTAGTATATGTAGCGCGGCTTCCGGTTTACGTGGCGCTGCTATTGGTCTTCATTGATGATGTGGCATTGCCACCTGTCTTGATTGCTGATGTGGCATTGTCCACGCTGTCTACATGAGGTGATTGGTTGCGAAGAAGAGGAAGATCGGGACTGTGGAGAGATCGTGGATACTTACCTGATTGTCTTCATGTTGACGGCACCGCTCGCTGATGAACTGCTACCGCCTCGGCCAGTACCACCGCGTCAGACCGACCTTCGATTCTGAACACCGCCGCTGCATACACGCCTTCCGTGCAGAAAAAGTGCGCGAGCCACCGAAGATCTGGACTGAGGCGGGGATGATGGATCTGCCGGATCGTCAATCGATCACGGGGCGCAAGCGCTGCTTCGCTGAGGGCTCTTTCCTCCAAAAAACTCATGGCGATGGCGACGGGGAGGCAGAGAGGGAGCAAGAGGAAGAGGGAGATGTCGGAGAGGCAGAGTCRTCGTCGTCGACTTCCTCAAAGAGAGAGAGAGAGAGGGCAGGAGACGGAGCAGAGGGGAGGAGGCGAAGATAGGACACGTGGCGTGTGATTGGACGAGCCGATCGACTGCCAGAGACCTCGGGGGCGAGACGCACGGTGTCCACGCCGTTAGGCCCGAGCTCGATCACTGATTAGATGTGCCATGTGGCACATTGAGGTTACTTTGGATACTTGTTCAGACTATTGATTATTGAGGTGGTAGTCGAGGAGGGAGCCCGAAGCAGGAGTAGGCATTATACTTTCCTCTCCTTTGTCTAATATCCCTCTCTCCTCGTTTGTGTATGATCACCTCATCTCATTCTGTCTGGTTACGATTTTGACTATTGGTATTCATCAGCTGGTTGACATTCATCTGGGCTTGCATTGTTGACAACTGTGTTCACGATCTGGGTTCATTGCAATTTGGTATCGGAGCAACTCTTCATCTCGATCATCTGTCAGCTGTCAGGTGCTGACGTGGCACCCAGGTAAGTGGGAGATGCCGCATGTGCAATATGAACTCTCTTTGGAAGTGTTTGCGTGCCTCTATCTTGACTCGGTTCATACCCCTCTTCTTCTTTCCCATCCCTCTCACCGTCTTTGTTGATGAAGAGAGAGTGGAATTGAAAACCCGTGGACAGATTGACGGAAGGAGACAGACTTTGTTGGGTCTCCTTCGTCAGCAGCTTGGCGAGATACATGGTGCCGGTCCAGAGGCTGAACATCATGTTCACGGACAGGTCAATCTGCGTGATGCAGAAGGAGACATGCAGGCCGCTGAAACTGCTGTTCAGATGATGGAGACAGGCCAGAGGGTGACTTGCTCCTGTTTCGGCATCCCGTACGATTCGGGGACCAGTCTGGCACCAGTTTTCAGCTGCTGTGCTCGTACTCAGTGTGACTTGCTCCTGTTTCGGCATTTGGAATCCAAGACTTCGACTTTGTGTCTTTGCCACTGTGTCTTCATCCGACCCTCGGTCGTGTCGAGTGAGTGAGTGTGTGTGTGTGCTCTCCCTCTCTCCCTCTCTCTCGCCTCCCCCTCGGCTCTTCCTGTTTTCCCTCAGCCTCGCACTCGTCACACTACTGAGCAAAGTGGGTCATGTCTTTTCCTTGGGGGTAGAATCCTGGTTCGGCCAGACGGCTCACTTCGCATGTGTGTTTAATAAGACTGAGGCCTGGACATTCCCTGTCATATGTTATCCCATTGCTTCCTCCAATGCCCCAGCTCATCAGCCAGCAGGTTTGCTCACGGGATAGCTAACGAGGTTTGAATATATTGGTAATACCACCAATTTCAAAGTTGCAGTTACTTCTCTGACACAGCATACGCTTGTTAGGGGCCACCATCCCAGTGTCCTGCCCAGAGGCTGTACTGCATATGTGGGTGCCCGGCAGCACTGGCTACCCACTCATGTCACACGACTTTCGAACTGGTTTTGCCGCATGGTGGTCTGGGCAATTGCTTACCCATATGCTAATTATGCGCACAGGTCCTCCACACAACCACAGACAACAGGCCACCACCCACTCCCTAACACCAATTTTGACCACAGCCAGCACTAGGGCTAAAGCTGCTTCGATATTGGATCTACCCATTTGGGTGGAATAAGGGCTGTTGTGGTGAAAATTCAAAACACACTTTGCAGATTCGAGCGGTTAGGATCGAGCTCGTACTAGTGAGCTATTCTTCTTTTGTGGTTGGAGTTTGTTGGTTGTTATTTGTTTATATACATGGCCTAATTGCTTGCCCTGCTTAAAAGCATGGGCTCTGTTTGATGAAGGAATGTCTGTGGGTGGCCACAATATTTTTCAGGGTGGGAAAGTATGTTTGGAGTTGTAGCCACAGTGTCTTCGCGAGGAGGCTCAGAGTGTTTGCTGTGCCTGTTATGTACCCGATGGGACTTCATTCCACAATGAATTCACATGTTCCCCTACACGCATGCAACTGCAGAGTAGACTCGAAGGAGGCAAATCCACACAAAACCGGAGAGAGATATGCACAGCGGAAGCTTAACAGACAAGAGAATTGAAAAACAAAATTCAATTCTTATTCATCCCTCTTCCTCCTCCAATCAATCAAGAATACTGAATTCCAAGAATCACAACCGCGTTGTCAACAACCCCGAACGACCAATATCAAATGTTCAACGAAGTAGCCACGAGTCTTCTTCTTCCTCCTCGCCACCTCATCACCCTGGCTATGGCTGCTATAGCAGCAGAACCCCCAAACTGTCACCACATGATAATCTGAACTAGCACCTTCGACAATTTACAGCGCCAGCTCAGCGCCCGCACGGGAGTGCGGCGCTGGAATCCTGATGAAGAAGCAGACAACCATGCAGGTGCTTGGACGAACATGAAGTTCCTCGTGAGGAGGAACAACAGTTATGGCTGTCAAGTAGAAAGATGGCAGCGCCCAAACCCAGCAACACAGTCTGGTGGAAACTCTCATGCAGCAATGCAGAACAGCAGCAGTGCCCTTCAACCTCGGTTCCAACTCCAGCTAGGGCTGGACATTGATGAAGAAGACAACCACGCCCAAAATAGTGCTGTAGCACTCGAACAATGGACGGGCTGAGTTTCCCCAGCAGAATTAAACGAGAAAAGACCCCACTCAATTCGTTGCCTAGCTATTTGTACACTCAGCCTAGACCTACGACCAACTCCCAGGGAAACAACCCAAGACTCATCTGTAACTAGATGGAAACAGGGGGAAAAGGGAACCCACACCTATGACAAGGCAAAAGGGAAAAGCTGAATGGCCTAAGACTACCAAACAGGGACTACTAGTGACAGATTCAGGATCAAGCCCAAGAAGGCTCAATACTAACAAACAAAACATACAGGTCACAGGTCACGAGATCGAGTCCCGCAGGCTCAAAACAAAGAAAACAGCAAGAAAACCAACACAACCTGCCTAACAGTTAGTGTACACCCACTATCAAAGAAAACAGCAAGAAAACCAACACAACCTGCCTAACAGTTAGTGCACACCCACTATTACCTGCAAGTTCTTTGCAGTGCGTGTCATTCCCATGAGCTGCTCCTTTGGATCACATGGAAGAAGCGGGGACTCCTAGGGTGTTTTAAGCAGTAGCGCTCCTGGTGTTGCATGAAGATTTTGTGGAGTTTGGTATGATTTATGGTGGCTTTGTGGACCGACACAGAGGGATCTCTTAGTTTTTTCAGACCATTTGCAGCATGGTCGGTGCTTTCTCGCTAGTGGATCCTTTTGTGTTGTGGTGCAACTAATTCTTGTGCTGGGGTCTATACACTCTAGGCGCCAGACAACAGAGTGAAAGGGAGGTTGTCTAGCCACTGAGTGATGGAGATGACGGTGACATGAGTGAGTTGTTTGAGATGAACCCTTGATCCCTTTTTAAAGTACAAGTGGACGCGCAGCAGGCTACGCCTGCGGCATAGCGTGATCTCTCTCTCTCTCTCTCTCTCTCTCTCTCTCTCTCTCTCTCTCTCTCTCTCTCTCTCTCTCTCTCTCTCTCTCTCTCTCTCTCGCGCGCGCGCGCGCGCGCACGCGTTGACACCCTTGAGAAACTGATCGGCCCTTCGTAATTCAGGAATTCGCTTCATCTAGTTCCATCTGGATTCAAACTCAGGTGTGTATTTCAACAGTTTGTGGGTGTAACAACTGAGCTAGGCCCGTCGGTAAGAGGTGGAGAGTTCCATTCACAAAACTTCACAGTGAGGTCAAAAACAATGTCGAACGCCCCCCTCGTCACCAGCAAGGGCACTGTGCGTACTATGCCATTAATGTAATCCTTCTGATTTCGCAGACGTTGTTCGCTGGATACAAGAAGAGCACTGTGCCGTCTGCCCAGAGGATGACAGCGCTGCACCTGGTGTGAGCATAGAAGTCCTGACTATGGCATTTATGGGTAGGCGACTGCAATTTCAGCCTGCTCCGCAAAACCACGTGCCAGGCAGGGATTCAAATATTCGGGCATATATCTTATATCATCCAGGTCTTTTCAGTGCTCTTACCTTTGCAGATAATGCATGGACCCTATGGGACAATGGTGGTAGGGTGCACACAATGGGAATTATTAACTCTTTCTATCACCAATTGTTGGAGGATCACTCAGTCTGGCTCGTCCATCAGGAACAGTGTGTTGATGAGCACTTGCAAGCACTGCACCCCCCGGAGAGCAATCCAGCTGATTCTACCACAAACAGTGAAAGGACCTCTCCACAGGATGATGGCTGTGCCCTCCCGTTGTGTTGTCCCACAGGTGCAGTTCGGTTGCCATGTACACGACATAGCCTCTGCTCCAAACACTATGAAGGGATGGTCACTGCTAGCCTCCTGCACAAAAATTGTGGTCCCTTGTCCTGTGCTCATCCCCCCCAACCCCTGATTACTTGCCCAGCATGCCATTGTGGCCTTGATCTGCCATGCTTAAATAACTGTGCACGATAGCCTTCCATACTAATGAGATGTCAGCAACATGCCGTGTGTCATCAATGCTTCCGGGAAGCTGTCATAGAAAGTATGTGTCTTTACTGCATGGACTATCCCCGGTGCCATCACCTTCACATCCTCTCCTCTCATGTCCCACATGTGGTGTTGGTCATACACCTACGACAACCACTGACAGATCTCCCTCTTTCTTGCCAGACGAACGGCGAACACAGCAGTCCGAGGAGGAAAATAGACTTCTATGTGAACCAACGGCAGAGCGATGTACTCATAGTGTATCACCACCAGGGGGAGCTGTTGCGGTGTTACATACTCGTGAATGCATCAACGAGTATGGGGAAGAACCAAAGATCAACCAGTATAGGAAGAGCATGTATGCAGCGGAAGTCTGATAAACGGACTGACTCACATAGACTGACTCACACAGATATCACTCCACGCATATACAATCGTGAGATGGTGGGGTCTGAGCCATGCATAGACGATGCTCAGGCCCCGTACACACATACACAGATGAAAGGTGGGAGGAGAGACGAACAAGGTGGGGGAGGTAGACAGCACCGAAGGTCACCGAGATAGAATCCGATAGGTCACCGATATGGTAGTCCAAAATGTCATCAAACAAGATGAAAATGTCGAGGACAATAAGTCACCAATGTCGGAGATACAGAGTCCTAATGTAAACGGTGTCCGAACTGTGATGCCGCCGAGTATCAACCCCAACAATCTCCAAGTCTCGAATCCGGTAAGTACCACAGCCTCATACCACCGAAGTCCAACACTGATCTCTGTCCAACTAGTATAAGTCTCCAATCTGAAGAAAAAGAAGAAGAAGAAGAAGTCTGAAGAAAGAAGAGAAGAAGAAGTCTGAAGAAAGAAGAGGAAGAAGAAGAAAAGAGAGAGAGAGATGGCAGAGGGGCAGAAGGAGGTGAGGAGGAGGGAACGGGACCGTGGAGGGAGGAGAAGAGATCCTCGCCTCCTGGTACCTGCCCTGCTGCTGTCGAGGCGGCTATGGCCGCCGTGCTGCTGTTGGTCTCCTCGCTCGCTGCCGCCGCTGCGCTAGCTCGCGCTGCTGCTGCTGCCCTCCACTCCTGCGCTCAAAATAGCGCTGCTGCTGCCAACCGATACGCACCGGCATAATGCTGGTGGCTCGATGCCTCGAAGTGAGGCCGGACCAGTACTAAGTACTGGTTCGAAGAAGACCGGCCTCAATGCTGCGAGGCCTCGGTTGGGTCTGAATCGTCCAGATTGACAATTCAGATCCAACCGGAGAGTGGCAGCCTCAAAGGCGCCGCCAGGCCCAAAACGAAAATGTCGTTTGGGCCTGGTCTGTCGGTCTGGTCCAAGTCGTGGCCTTTCGACCTGATAATCCCCCAAGGTCGGGCCTTTAGGCCCTAATGTGTCCCTCTAGCCCTAAGTCGGGTCCGGTAGGACCCGTGTGGCGTCGAAGATGTAACACACTCCCCCTCTTAAAAGACCGAGCTACCTGCGAGGGCGGAGTTGTCTGTCCGATACCGGGATGGGTCGGGCGGGACGAGCTGCTTCCTTGGCAAGGCGTCGCTTCTCATAGTCGGCGAAGATAAGGGGTGCAGAAGTCTGCAGGTCTGCACTAGAGATCCACCGAGGGTCGTCAGGCGCACATTGTTTGAATGTGACTTTGAACTGCATTGGCTTGTTGCCATACTTGCGGTGCGTGATGACTCGATCAACTTCCTGATGTCCGTCCATAGAAGGCGGATCCTGTGATCGATGGCCGGGGAACTCGTCGGCGGAAGGTGGCGTGTAGATGGCCAGCTTCGACGCGTGGAAGACCCGGTGCACTGTCAGGTGCGGAGGAATGTTGACCACAAAGGAAGGACCTGCGGGGTCGTCTCCAACGACAGAAGTGACTTTCCATGGTCCAAACCATTTCGGAAGGAGTTTGCGTGAAACGTCTTGCTCGAGCGCAAATTCCTCGGAGAGGACCCAAACAAGGTCTCCCTCGCGGAAAGGACATGGAAGTCGACGTCGGTTAGCTTGCTGTTGCATGCGGATTTGAGCCTTTTGCATATTCGCGCGGGCTTTGATCAGCAAGTCCCGGTACTTCCGAACGGAAGCGGAAGAGCAAGGGACGTCTATGTTGGCGGCCTGTGGCAGAAGGAGATCAGCGAAGATCCGTGCTTTCTCTCCACCATGATGTAGCTCGAATGGTGTGACGCAGATCGCCGGGTGCACCGAAGTGTTATAGGCGAACTCGATGTCGGGAAGCCGGTCAACCCAATCTTTCTGGTTGGGACGGATGAGCGTACGCAACATCATCTGAGCGGTTTGGTGTGCTCGCTCTG
The DNA here is from genome assembly GCA_003427395.1 of Chara braunii. Taxonomy (NCBI): domain Eukaryota; kingdom Viridiplantae; phylum Streptophyta; class Charophyceae; order Charales; family Characeae; genus Chara; species Chara braunii. The sequence goes on from BFEA01000022.1 coordinate 2,943,285, forward strand.
TCTGGCCATTCGTCTGCGGGTGCCGAGCCGAGCTCGGCTTCATTGTCGTACCGGACTCAGCCATAAGGGAAGTCCAAAAAATCGACATGAAGCGAGTATCTCGGTCGCTCGCTATGTCTTCCGGAACACCCTGGTTGGTAATCCAACCGGTGTGCAAGAGTCGTGCGAGCTCAGGCGCTGCAGCATGATACTTGCAAGGACGGAAGCGAGCATACTTGCTCAAACGGTCAACGACCGTGAGAATACCGTTATGGTCATGGCGATCACGGGGAAACGGGCCTGTTACGTCCATAGCAATGGAGAGGCGCGGTGCCCGAGGAATCGGCAATGGTTTCAGTTCGCCGAAGAGGACTCAAGATCGACCCTTGTTACGGTGGCAAACTACACATGACTCAATGTACCTCGTGACGTCATGAAGGACGTCGGGCCAGCGAAAACGCTGGCGGAGACGTGCTAATGTGCGGTTCACGCCAAGGTGTGCCGAAAGTCGTGCATCGTGGAATTCGCCGGGAAGACGAGTCCGTAAGATGCGATCTTGGGGCACAACTAACAAGTCCTTTCCTCTCGTGTGAAGGAGAAGGAACSCGTCGGAAATCCGATAGTGGCTAGCCGGCRGGTGATCCGATGAAAGCTCCGCGTAAAGCGTAGAGTAAGTCGGATCGGACTTGTAGCCTTTGACGAAATGTGGCTGCAGATCGTCATCGAGGTCGAATGTCGTGGTCACAATGGCAAAAAAATCGGGCCGTCGTGAGAGGGCGTCCGCAACTCGATTGGCGGGACCGGGAATGTGGCACGGGTCAAAGTCGAACTGGTCGATGTAATACATCCATCGACCGATCGTGTTAGTGACCGTATCCTGCGTTTTATAAAAGATCAACGGATTGTTGTCCGTATTCCATTTAAAACGCCGACGGTCGAGAAGAAAGTGGCGCCATCGTTTGAGAACGGTAACGAACGCGAGTAGCTCTTTCTTCCTAGCGTCGTCGAGAGTGTTGACGAAAAGCACCTTTTGGGAGAAATACTCGACCGGATGCCAACCGTCCTCGTGACACTATTCCAACACCGCACCAATACCGTATCCCGAAGCGTCCGTAATCACTTGGGTAGGAAGGGTGGGGTCGTACATACGGAGGGCAGGTGCGGCTTGCATCGCTGCCTTCAACGTAGTGAACGCGCCACGGGCTGCGTCGTCGAACTTGAAGGGCACCTTCGGGGACTGAAGTCTCGACAAAGGAGCGGCCACTTTCGAGTATGACTCGACAAATCGCTGATAATATCCAGCTAAACCCATGAAAGAGCGTACATCCGTCGTGCAACGGGGTTCCGGCCAATCCACGATGGCTTGGATCTTGTCCGCTAAGGGACGAATGCCTTTCGGCGTGACAAAATGACCCAAGTACTCAAGCTCCTGCTTGGCGAACTTGCACTTGTCGAGATTCGCTTTGTACTTGGCCAGTCGCAAACGATCCAAAACAGTGCGAAGGTGTACGATGTGCTCGTCCAACGTCCTACTATAAACCAAAATGTCATCAAGGTTAATGAGGACGCTGCGATCGAGCAAGTCGTGAAACTCAGTCGTCATAGCGCTTGGAAAGTCGCGGGGGCATTGGTGAGGCCAAATGGCATGACAACCCACTCAAAATGCCCGTACTGCATCTTGAACGCGGTCTTGTACCGATCTTGAGGCTGGATTTCAATCTGGTGGTAACCCGACTTCAAGTCCAACGTCGAGAAGTACGTCGCGCCGCCTAACCGCTCAAGGAGATCATCAATCCGAGGGAGAGGGCCGACGTTCTTTACGGTTTGTGCGTTAAGTTTGTGATAATCAATGCATAACCGTAGATCTTTGTCCTTCTTCCGGACGAAGAGAACAGGGGCACCGTATGGCGAGCAACTAGGGTAAATCCAGCCCTTGTCGAGAAGGTCATCGAGTTGTGCGCGAAGCACCTCGAGTTCCTCTTCGCTCATGCGGTAGATGCATCCACGTGGAGGGACGGCGCCAGCCTCGAGAGTGATCCCGTGACGTATGGGCTGATCCGGAACCGTTCCGGTGGGAGCCTCGACGACGTCTCCATACTCGTCCAAGAGGTGAGCGATGCGTGGGTCCGGCGGTGACCCGGCTGGTCCGTCCGACGAGGGGAGAGCATGCAAGAATACAAGGCCCATCTCCTTGACGTCATTCCGAGCTATGGCGTCGCGAATTCTCGCAACGGAAACCACGTGACAAGCAATCGAAGTGTGAGGRGTCGCRACCRTACATGGGACTAACACTCYGTTCCGATCACGGATGTGAACGGTYCGGTCRTGRAAGTTCACYGGATGATCGGCKCTACGCAACCAAGACATGCCTAGAATCATGTYGAACTTGGTGTCGAGGATGTCAAAAGACACCGGCTCGCACGCAAGTGGCGCAAAGTATACCGGAACGCCGTCGACGCATCGGTCAATCAACTTTTGCGTGCGGCCGTCCGCGAGTGTAACTTGCGTGGGTTGCGTCTTCCTTTGAACGCGCGGGCCAAGGCCTGCGCAGGCCATAAAGGCTTGGCTCATAAAGTTGCGAGACGCTCCGCAATCAATCAAGGCATTACAGGTTGCCTTTTCGATTTGAATGCGGATATAGAGCAAAGGAGCGTCGGTTTCGGCGTACCTTTGGGTGGCGTACTCTCGGTCAATCTTCGCAAGATAGGAGCGGAGATCCACAACCGCTACCCCATCGTCGGTCAACGGAGCTGGTACTGTAGTGTGCAAATAGGAGCGTAGATTTGCCATCAAGGCGTTGCAATGCGACCTTGGCAAGGTTTCGGTCGAGGGTAGAGGCATCCAAGTGAAGTCCTCTCTCGTGAGCGGGTCAAGCTCCTCAAGTCTTGACCTCGTTGTCGAGTCCTCGGAAATCAGTGGTGAACTGACCGGATCACTTGGTCTAGTGGTGGTACCAGCTGGGCGGCATAATCCTTGTACGTAGCACGAGAATCAGCGACTCACGCATGCTCCCCGGTAGTGACATCGATTGCTAGCAAGGCAACCGGGTCCGGCGGAGTGAGGAGAGACGTCACCCCTCTCCTTGCGTAACTCAGTTTCCCGAGTTAGCTGGACGGGGTACGCGTGCCTTGCCCTTTTCGGGGCATTGTGCGGTCAAGTGAGTGACTCCATTGCACCAAAGGCAATATCTGTACCGTTGACGAAGGTCATAGATTTCCTTGGTTATCTTGTATGCCGTCCATGGCTGCTGCCCAGTTCCCGTCGATGCCGTCTCTTGTGTCGCCTTGTTCTTCCGAACTCTCTTGGGATGCTTCGGCAGGAGCGCTGCTACAATTCCTCCATCACTCGAGGATGCTGCTGCAGCGCGGAGATCGTCTGTTTCCTCCGAAGTCACGACATTGTTATGTGTCGGTCGTTGATAGCCCTACTTAGCCACATAATGCGGCTGGGACTGCCGTTCGTTTGCGGCCTTGTCATCCGTTTGGATGACCAAGTTCGCACGATCCAGGATGGCCTGGAATGAGGCGTAATCGTACTCGTTGCCGAGTGCGGTTAGCAGTCCGGCGCACGATCGCGAGAAGAACTCGGATCGTTGGTTATGAAAACTCAAATCGAAGCCTGGCGTGGTCACTATCTTTTGCCACTTGGTTGTCCAGTCTCGAGTTGGCATACTTCCTTGCGAGCAGGTGTATACCTCGTTCATGGCCGCCTTCACGACGTTGTGGACCATGAAGCGAGTGAACCACAGTTGCTTGAACTCCTTCCACGTGATGTGTGTGTGGAGTTCGGCGATGGTGCATTTCTTGGTAGCCGCCAGATGGTTCATCCATGCCTGCGCTCCTCTAATCAGTTGTAAGTAGAGCGCCTTCATCATGTCGTTAGCCGGGACAGTGTGGCATGATGCTTCCGTGAGGGAACTTTGCCACAATGTCAAGGCGTCCGTCTTGTTGTAGTCGTCGAACTTGCTGATGTTGAAGTGCGGCATCTTGTAATTCTTTGTAGTGGCGTCCGGTCTCGTCTGCAGTTTGGTGATGCTCGTCTTGATGGCGGCCACCGTGCTGCTGATCGTGGCCGGACTAGTGAAATCACCTAGTTCGCCAATGATAGTGACGACGTGATCGATGCGCTCGTTGAGCTGCTTCGTCGCGTCTGTCGTGCAGCGTGGCGCTGCTGAGGCCTTAGCCTCCATGCTGTTGATGCGTGTGAGAGTGGAGTTCAACAGCTGCTGTTGTTGCTGCTGCTGTGTTGCTGCGGCGCGAACGGCAGCTGTTAAAGCGGCCACGTCTTGCTGGTGCTTTTGTCTTTGCTGTCGTTCCGTGCGCAGGTGTGCTTGCAGCAGTGTGTTATTCCACATGATTCCCCTCATCATGCCCAGCAGCAAGTTAGCCAGGTTACTTCTCTCTGCCTCCGCCGGTGTCGGATCCGCCTGCGCATCCATAGGCACAAAGATCATGCCTTGGAGTAGCGTTGTCCACTGATTCTCACTATGAATCAGGGACTCCGTGCTGGCGGCATTCCGTCTGTCTCGTGCCGCTGCGTCAGCCTCAGCAGTCTGCTGAGCTTGGGCTGCCGCCTCATTGGCCAGCCGCTGACGTTCTGCCTCTGCTGCCTCCTGCTGAGCCTTGGCGGTAGCTACGGCATCTGTGAATACCTGTAGCCGCCCAAGGTAGTCAGCCAACGGTTCAAGGGTCCCTTGGACCGGACATGCGGGAAGAACTCCGGTGGTAACCGGTACTGTCAGTGCTGTACTCGATGCCGCTGGAGTCGTCCGCTTGCTGAGTCGCTGTTGCTGATACTTGGTTTGTGGAGGTACCACAGAACGGGTACGAACTGCAAGCCTGGCACTGCGTCGTGGCAGTGCCCCGGTGTCCTGTTCCGTCGACATCAGCTCTAGCTGATGTGGTATTTGAGAAATCCCGGTGGTCACAGATTACGGGGAGGGTAGGGAGAGTGGGAACAGGGGTAGAACAATCAAGCACTTCGCATACAGTCCCTGTCCCACTGATGGACTTTAGACACCTAATCAAACAGAAAAAGATAAATTTTCCCGTAAACAACTCAAAAATTTGTAATAAGAAAATAATAACGAATTATTTAAGGGAAAATTTTCGAAATGCCCCTGAAGTTTGCATTAATTTGCGATTTGCCCCTCCAACGGCCAACTGACCCTGATTTGCCCCTGGGCCTCTGAACTTTCGAACAGACCCCTGTCAGTGAGGGGCACAACTTTTTGGAATGCCCCTACCCGACCGGCTGTCCTATTTCCCCTGCGGCCTGTCCGATTTGCCCTTCTGTGGGGGATGCATCTTCCTGCGATGCCCTCCAGGGGGGAGGCACGAAGAATTTGAATTCCAACCCCATACTTTTCCAAATCGCTGCGCAAAAAAAAAGGCTGTACACCATGTCATGTCTGCTGCTGCAATCCACCGTGTAGTGCATTCTTCAGCTACGGCGACCCGCCGCCGCCTTGGACGTCCGCGGAGTACGCTGGCTAAGGTCAGTGTTCCTCCCCTTGTTCCACGCCTCTCTCTCTCTCTCTCTCTCTCTCTCTCTCTCTCCCTCTCTCTCTC
>BFEA01000022.1:2953282-2969661 GCA_003427395.1 Chara braunii
CCCCCCCCCCCCCCCAATCCCCGAAGTACTTTTTTATTGCAGATTCGGGGTCCTCTAGTACAGCGCGGCACAACCCCACCTTCAGGGGGGGAAAAAAAAAAATCCTTGCTATGTTTTTGCGACGCCCGGTTCAGCCGGGCGGACCCCCCCGGGCCCAACCGGCCGGGGTCCGCCCGGCCGGGCGCCGGCCCAGCCTAGGAATATTTAGAATTCTGCGAAGCTCGTCATACACCCCTCCCCTGCTCTTTGCATGCCATAGCAGCCATAATCTATCCTGCCCTTCACACATTCCTTTCCCTTTGCCCCTACCTCCCCTGCCCCATACTCCTATAGAACTCCACCTTCTATCCCTTTTCCTCCACCCTCCACTCCACTCCCTTTGTGCTACTAATACATATGAATGAGCATCATTAAGAGAACAGACGATATGAAGATCAGAAATGAAATGAACGGAAGTATGAAGATGAAGGATGGACGCAAAGACTGTATAAGCTGAAGATCTGAAGTGAAATGAACAGGGGTATGAAGCTCTGAAGAGAAATGCACAGGAGCATACCTTCCCTTTTACTCTGCTTCCTAAAATAATGTGCAAGTGGGCCGTGAAGGCACACGGGGATGTGGGCAGCTGCCGCTCAACCACAATCAACGTGGGAAGCCTTGTGCTTAAGAGGCACAGTAAAAGGGGAGCTGCAAGAACAATGGAAGGGGTACCCCAAGGACAACCAAAAAACTGTCTGACTGTCTCATCTCAAATGCTCGCGTTGTCTGCAATAGGACAAAGACTGCTTTGATTCTGAATCTATTCGTCTGGGTGGAATTGGGGCTGCTGTGGGAAAATCTATCACACACACACACACACACACACACACACACACACACACACACACACACACACACACACACAAACACACACAGAATCCCTAACCAGTACCACTCCCACAAATACCCAAGTACGCACACTGCCAGAGCTAACCAACACTCCTAGTAGAACCCACGTACACTTACCACAACAACCAGTTGCACTACATAAAGCACAACAAGGGCAATTGCAACCTCAACACAGAAGAGACCCCATGCATACAGAAAGGCAATTGATTTGCTACTAACATACACACACACACACACACACACACACACACACACACACACACACACACACACACACACACACACACACACACACACACACACACACACANACACACACACACACACACACACACACACACACACACACACACACACACACACACACACACACACACACACACACACACACACACACACATACAGAATCCCTAACCAGCACCACTCCCACAAATACCCACGCATGCACACTGCCAGAGCCAACCAACACTCCTAGTAGAACCCATGTACACTAACCATAACGACCAGTTGCACTACATAAAGCACAACAAGGGCAATTGCAACCTCAACACAGAAGAGACCTCATACATACAGAAAGGCAATTGATTTGCCGTACGTACGGAGGTCCCCGGGCCAACCTCCGTACGTACGGGCGTTCGAGGTCCCATTCAGGGTTCGAACCCGAAGGCGTTCGGCCCCCGCCAAAAATTATTTCGGGGCCTAAAAGTACGTTTTTCTTTCTGAATTGTTTGTTGTGAGTTCTCTATGATGTCAGGTATATGCCTATAAATTTTGAAGTCATTTTGCTACGCCAAACAAAAATTACAAATCGCCAAAGATGGCGGTGTCAAAACGTGCTGGCCCACTCACTATTTCATTTTTTTTTACTATTATGTGAAGTACAGATCTGTAAATTTTCATGGCATTTGACTGTGCCCAAAAAAAAAAAAAAATCACCAAAGATGGCGGTGTGGAAAACGTGCTCGCTCACTCACTAATTTTATTTCTCTTTTCATTTTTTCTTATTTTCGTAGTTTTGTAACTTTTATTTTTATTTCAAATTTGGTGAGGAATTTGGATGTAATGCTCAGGCAAATGTGTTGTTTATTTTGTTTTTCTTGATAACATGTTTGGTTTTCAGAGTTTTCTGAATGTTTTTTTTTTTTTTGTGGTCCACGTTTTGCCTGAACGGCCGAACGCATCCCCAAGGGGTCCCGTACGTTCAGGCGTTCGGGTTCGGGCGTTCGGCCCGTCCCGAACGCGAGTTACCTTGTGACAATGGATATGCATCAATATGAATTTAGTCCTCTGCTATTTCTTTCCGTAAAACTCTTAGATAACAAACAAAATATACCTACAACCCCCCCCCCCCATTGATACTCGCATCCGCAATACAAATACATACAACAGAACTACGACCACTGAAATAGCTCCACAATAAAAACCCTCCAAGCCCCCCCACCACTCGCCTGCCCCACACTCGCGTCCCTATAACCAAAGGCACAACCCCCCCCCGCTTCTACACTTGGGTTCACAAGAGCCGGAACCCCACCAACGAAAAGACAAAAAAGAGCATAACGCGCATCAGCCACATCAAAAAAGACACAGCAAGACAGATCATCCATCACCAAAAAACCCACAGCCCAGCACACACATTTCTAAAACACTGAGGACGCAGACAGCGAGTCCCACAAAAAAACGCTGCGCTATGCCCAAAGGACACCTCACAGCCTTCACAAGCCAACAAAAATATGCACAGACCCAAATGGACATGGCACATGCCACACCGCTTGCATATGGACAAATGCACACGCAGCGCTACACACACCATAGCTCCTCCCCCCCAAAAAAAATCGTACAACAAAAAATAACCCACAAAACGCACGCAGATCAGGATATCCTACCATCACAACACCACCACACACCCTCTGCAGTAATTCGTGTGCATCAAGGTCTGTACGGGGCCCAGACCCGCCCCAGGCCACGCAGAACTTACTGTTCTGTGTTGGGCTGTGTGACCAAGCACTACCCAGGCCCAGACTGCTGCGTCGGGCTGTGAGACCGAACGCTGCAGATGGAAATTCAAAGGTCAAAGTCCACTGTAGAGTCAAAGGTACCATGCACAGGCTCTTGGCCAGATACACTCACTTGTGATGTGCAGGTACCCAGACAGCATCGAGGCCAAAGAAGATTCGGTTTCGGTATAATCTGAGCCCTCGTCTGAATTGAGATCTGACGACTGAGGGAGGCAGCAACCGGGGCTCAGCCCCCGAGTCAACAGTACATAAGGACTGACTCCCCGGCAATTGAATTCATTCAGTCGCGTCAATGCTGACTTCCTACCTTGACGACGACACTGGCTCTATGATGAGACGCTGGCTTCTGGCTGGCACTTGTGAGATACGGCGACGCGCTGCTTGCCAGACATGCTGACTGGCTTGCTCTTGTCTACTTGGTATGCTGACGTGGCAGCTGCCACGCGTTGCTGCTGACGTGGCCGCTGCCGCGTGTATTTCTGATGTGGCGGCTACATTGGAGAGATACAGCTGTTCTGATTCATCGTACTCAGGAGGTGATGACGACTGTGGAAGGATCAGAGATACGTACCTGTTCGTCTTGAGGTTGATGATGCTCCAACGCTGATGATGGACTATTGATGTGCCACGTGGCACTTTGAGGAGAACTTCAGATATCGTTCCAATCATTGTTGCTGAGGTGGCGACATTGGAAGGGAAGCCCGAAGAGGAAGTGGGCGCAGTATTCTTCTCCACCCTAGTCTATCTTCCCAACCTCTTGCTTATTCGTCTGTGTATGTTATCCATCTCTTTGTATCTGGTAACGATTTCACTATTGATATCTCATCAGCTGGTTGACGATTTGTGGACTTGCATCATCAACAAGTATCATCACGACTTGGGTTCATTACACCTCAATCCCCTGCCGCGCAAAGCTACTACGTCTTGCGGATACTAACACCATCATTACATCTCTACCCCACCCCCCATAGTTCTGACCTCATCCCGATTTGTAGACCCCATCCCTTCCCCATCCCCCACCATGTTCGCGCTACCTCGCCCCCCCTAATCCCACCACCCCCAACCAAATTTTCCCAAGAAGTGCGCACACAACCTGCTCTCTCCGATGCACTCAAACGCTGGATTGAAGTCATAGATCAATATGATTTCAAGCTAGATTATGTGAAAGGAGAATATAACAAGGTTGCCGATGCACTGTCACGTAGGGCAGATTGCCTGGGTGCGGTAACTATTGAGTTTGGCAATATCAGATCATGTAACTCGATAATTGGTGGAAGCCTACAAGGAAGACCCCATCATGATGGACATCATCCGCAAACTAAATAACAAAGTTAAAGCAACATCTGACGAGTTTGTCGTGGTGGATAGTTTACTTTTCCTTGAGAAGGCAGGGATTAAAAGATTGTGCATTCCATCTAGTAAATTTTTGCGTAGTTTAGTTTTAGGAGCGCGCCACGACGCAACAAGTCATTTTGGTTACATAAAGACTAGTGCAAATTTAGTACAACGATTCTGGTGGCCTAATATGCTGGATGATGCAAAAAGTACGTGCAGACTTATCAGGTCTGTCAGCGGGACAAACCGCGAACTCAATCCCCGCTTGGGTTACTCAAGCCCTTGCCCATTCCTGCTGGTCTGGAACAGAGCGTCTCCATGGATTTCATGGATACTCTCGTGACCAGCAAGAGTGGCAAGAGGCGTATCTTCGTCATAGTTGATAGGTTTACTAAGTATGCTAGACTAATTGCCATGCCTGAGACCGCGAGGATTGATCATGTCATCGAGTTATTCATGGATAACGGGGTGCGTGACTTTGGACTGCCAAGTCCATCGTCAGTGATAGAGATGTCTGTTTCACAAGCGAGATGTGGAAGAAGACTGCGGAACAGATGGGCAGTCAACTCGAGTGGTGCAACGGACAGGCTGAGCAGATGAACCGAGTGGTGCAGCATGTGCTGAGGCATTACATTAAGCACAACCAGAATGACTGGGATGAGAAGTTGCCTGTCATCGCCAGCTTGTACAACAACGCTGTACACAGTACCACTGGCATCAGTCCTAATCAGCTGCATTTGGGGTGCAAGCCTAGATCTGCTCTGGACTTCCTTGTGCCTGAAAACCGACCTGCTGCAACTCCTGGAACCATAGAATTTGGTGTCCAGTATGAGAAGTTGTTGCAGCAAGCTGTCGAACGCATTAAGAAATCCAAGAAGCAATGATTGCGCATGAGAACAAACATCGACGACAGTCCACATTTCAGGTAGGGTAACGTGTCTAGGCTAAGGCTAGTGAGCTTTGACAGGAATACGACATCTCTAGGAACCTAATGCCACAGTACTTTGGTCCTTGGGAAGTCTTAGACATCGTGGGTAATGAATTGGACGGTCCATCGTACGTTATTTGTATCTTTTGTCACTTACGCACTTACCCTGTTTTTCACTCCTCAAAGCTTGCTCCTTTCGCTGAGACACAGCAGTTTCCATCAAGAAGGTCAATGCAGCCCCCAACCATGGATGGCCACGTGGACGTCGACGATATCCTGGAACACAGAGACTTGCCTGTTCCCAAGCCTGCTGGCAGGGGAAGACCTCCAAAGCCTAAGAGGGAATACAGGGTCAGATTCAGGCATCATGCGGATCCTAAGGAAAGTCGAGGGTTCACAAGACAAGAGCTTGTTGAGACTGCACCTCAGATCGTGGCTGAGTATGAAAGAAGGGGAAGGCACCTGCGTAGAAGCATCTCAGCGGACTTTCGAAGCTAAGGGGGATGGATGTGAGGAATGCGTCCTCAAGGGAACCCTAGACAATATGCATATGTTCTGGACTGTGGCCCCAGCGAGCCTCGTGCCCGCCCTAAGTGAAGGCGGGCCTGAATATCCACGAGAGGCCCTTGTCTCAGCATTTTCCAATGAGGGCATCAGACAGTTGCCGCGGGTCAGTTGGTTAAAAGGCAACCTGGGCTTCACCCTGGGCTCTATCCAGAAGCAGCTGCTGCGTCAAGCAGTTAAGCCCGGGACGCAGGTGGTTGCGCCCTGGGCGCAGCGTGAGGCCGACACAGCACGAAGTGGCTGCGGGCCAATGAGAAAGCAGCATTGTCGTCACACCTACCCACGGGCCAATGCAAACACAGCAAACACTTGGAGCCTGGAAAATGCTGGGTTTGCCCAACTGCAAAGGGCCCAGGCCCTCAACTCTTGGGCCTGGGCGCAGACACTGGGGCAAACTTCTTCGGCCAGGCCCAGGGAGGGAGGCAGAGGGCAGCATCTCCCATGTAGGGAGGAGGCCTGCCAGTCTTGGGCATGCAGGCCTTAGCAGGCAATGTGGATAACCTGCTGCGCTAGAGCGCTGGCATGTGCGTTAGCTGGCTGGCCGCGCGCACACGGGCGCTGAGGTGAGGGGCGCTGCAAGGGCAGCGGGGCGCACAGCAGCCATAGCCGGGCTGCAGGGGCGCGAAGGCGAGTGATGGCGAAGGTGGTCTTCGGGTAGGGCGCACATGAGGTGTGGGGACCCAGGGGGTGATGAGGGGAGTTGAGAGACGTACCTGGTGTATGTGGGAGGTCGGCATTGGTGTTGACGTCATGTACATTGGTCTTCGATGACGAACTGAGCCTGTTGCATGAACGTAGATAGGATAGGTAGACAGAGTAGAGTAGGCTGGGCGCTGGGCGCTATACAATAGGAGCGACATTGGACACTCTGTTGGTGTGGCCTGAGGGCTTGGACATTGATGTATCGCTCTTGTTTGGATTGAATATTGGTGCATTTGAGCTCTGTGCTGTGTACATGACTATCTGGACTTCTGCGTGATTTTGCAACTTGGTTTTCTGTTGATCACTCTTGCTCATATTCCTTGCACAATCCTTTTTTTTTTTTTTTAATTGCACCAACCCTTTTTTTTTTTTTTTTTCATTTGGGGGGGTACCCCTGCACTTCAGCAATCCCCCCCGGCCGTCGGATTTTAAAGCCCCCCCCCCCAAGGTCCTGGAACCGACTCGTACGGCTGCACATATGGCCCGTAAGACTGTCAGGTGGCCGTTTGTATAGAACTACCGTACGTACGAACGGACCGTATCGGTACGACAGGCACACACAGCTACTGCCCATCTGGCGGCCCCCTTGGGGGCTGAAGAGGCTATGCTTTGCGCAACAAGGATCCTAGAGATGGGATAACCAAGTAGCCGAAGCCAGGTAATGGGCCCAGTAAACAAATAAGGAGAACGAATGTATTTGGTATGCTGGACCCGGTTTCCAGCAGGTGCTGCTCCCCACCAATAGACCGGAGCATCTAGCAGGCCCCACTGGGCTTCTCCGGAAAAAAAAAAAAAAAAAGATGTCATGACTCATGATATGATCCCAGGTAAATGTGCTTGATGCCTTGAAATGAATTTTTTGATTTTTTTCACCATCAGCATTTTCCCCAGCTTTGCTTCCTTTTCCCCCCTAGGACTCGTGATATGTGCCAATGACTTTCTGCACACCAGTGTGGTGAGTGTGCCAAACGTGCGTATGTCTAGAGAGAACGTGCATCGTTGCTTGATTCTGCCATGGTTTTGAAAATTTTGCCCTGCACATGTTGAACGTCATCAATAAATGTTTGTTTCTGTTTGTGGTGTACAGATATTACTGGAGGGAATTGTTCACAATGTCGAAGGTGATGTTAGCAAGGTAAGCCTTATCGCTCTCAAAAGACACCCAAATATGTTTATGTTGCAGATAGGATTAGGGGCTCGATTTCTTTTGGCATGTGCGACATGGTTTTGGCGTCCATTGGTCGCATTAGGTGAAGGCAGTCGAACATCAAGAGGTTCGGGAGCAATTCATTTGGTGGTGTCGCGGTGTGGGTGAGTGATAGTCTACTTTGATTTTGGTTTTTTGGTTAAGGTAGATTATCATTTACAGTGTAATCAGTGAGGGGATTTTGCAGACTGTTGAGGGTTCAGCCTCTTGATGAGTCGGTGAAACTCCAACGAAACAGTTTGTCACAGCCCCTCGTTTGTTGTCCTCTTCTCTCTCTCTGCCTACGGTTTACCGGGCAGTTCTGTTTGTGACGATATGTGACAATATATATATATATATATATTCAGCCTCCTGATGAGTCGGTGAAACTCCGACGAAACAGTTTGTCACAGCCCCTCGTTTGTTGTCCTCTTCTCCCTCTCTGCCTACGGTTTACCGGGCAGTTCTATTTGATGATATATATATATATTTTTTTAATTTGGACCATTTCTTGATTTATGCGTGTCATCCTTGCGCAGGGGCCATGCTAATCTTTTCTGTATCGTTCCAATTTTAACGGATGTCCCGAAGGACCGGTGGAAATAATAATTAACGAAGGGATAGGAAGGAAAAAGGAGCAGAAGAACCAGGGCACATGAAGAAGGCAAAACGGGAACTGATGTTGTGGCCGCAGGTCATGTGTCAGTGGGAATTGAGGGACCCGGTCCATGACAATCTTTCTTACCCAACATCGGAATAAATTATGTTGGTAATGACGACTTTGCAAGGAACCATCAATGAGAAACACAAATTTTCCAGCAGTGAAGGACTCAAAGCAGGAGCAGCATCTGCAATAACCCGCTCGTTATGCCCTGTTGTTGCCGAGGGGCACAGGCAGGCCGCGACGACCAGGGGGAGGAACCCCCCCCCCGAAAAAGGCTTCAGGGCCTTTGAGTCCGACAGTTGACTTTGGTCAACTACCCATCAGGTCCACGAGTCAAAGTCTGTATGGACCCAGCCCAGGCCACCGGTCAGACACACACACTTGTTTGTATGCAGGTACCAAGACAGCATTCCGACCAAGTGGAAGTCTGCAACTGTATGAGCTCCAGGCGGTCGGCTGTGAGTCAATCTGAGCCACCGTGGGTGGAAGACCTGAGGCAGGTCAACCTTGTCAAAGGCTACATAAGACCCTGCCTCCAGGGAGTCAACATTCAGTCTTGCTATGCTGCCTTGACGCTGGCTTGATGCTGGCTGGACGCTGGCTGTACGTTGGTATTGTGGACAACGACGCGAGACTGCTGCTTGCGTGCTGGCGCCTTCCTTTCTTGGCGCCAGTCTCTGCTGACGTGGCGCAAGCCACGCTGTCTTCGACATTGCTGATGTGGCGCATGGCACTCTGTCTTCATCACTGACGTGGCATTTGCCACACTGTCTTCATTGCTGAGTTGGACGCGACAAGAAGGAAAATCGGGATCTGTGGTTGAGTGAGAGAAAGGATACTTACCTGTTGCTGATGTCGATACTGTGCGCTGCTGAACGTCTTCGTGGGAGAACGGTACCACGTGGCACTCTGATGTGATCAGGCCCTGACAGGCTCGTTCTTGGACTCTGTTTTGCTGACGTGGAGGCGAGGGGGAGGCCTGGAGAAGGAGAGGGATTTGAGGGCTACTATCTATGTGGTCATTGTTGGATACTTACTCTTCCACCCTCTACAACGTCTATCCTCCCTCTCTTTTCTTTATCCATTGGTAACGAGACATTGTATCACAGATCACATTCAAGATCATTGGAGACATTATTCAGTGCTGACTCTGCTGAGTTATCTTGTATTTTGACATTTGACTAGTGCTCCTGCAGACTGGGTTCATTACAATTTGGTATCGGAGCTTACCTCCTTCGTCGCGATCTGCTGTCCGGCTCCAGGTGGCGCCCAGGTAAGTTCGGGGAGGTGCCGCGCACATCCAAATCGCATCTTTTGACGCGTGCGATTATTATCGCAGGTCTAGACATTGTACGAGCGCGCACGTACCATCCCCCTGAAGATGATGACGTGGAACAGCTGAAGAGAAGACGGCGACATTGCTTATGCGGCGCATTGTTGCTGACATGGCAATCAGATACGGGCGAGAGCATCGTTGGCCGCGGGCTGATGTGGCACAGTTGATCGCGCGCTCGCGCGCGCGCGAGAGAGAGAGAGAGAGAGAGAGAGAGAGAGAGAGAGGTGGTGTCATAATTGTAGCTTGAGAGAATCGTCATAAGTGGTGTTTCCTATAGAACAATAATGAGGGGTGAAATGAGCGAAAATGGGAAAGAGACTGAAGAGGCGGTGCCATAATTGTAGCTTTAGATATCTCAAACTACAAGGATGCCCATTATCTAGATCTAGAAGAGATCTAGAGTCTAGAAATAGGGGCATAGACAGTCCGCCACTTGGACTAACGAGGAAGGATTAGACAAAGAAGAAAAAAGAAAAAGAAAAAGACAAAATAGAGGGATGAGGTGTATATGAGGTCATCCGCCATATAGGGACTGCCAGAGTAGGGAGTGGTTCTTTATGGAGCCAACAAGTTGGCAACTTCCGTCGTCTCAATCCCCACTCTGAATTGTAGGGAGGAGAATCCAGAGTGCAAGATATGGCCCTTAGGGCTATATCTTAGGGCCATGTCTTGCACAACTGCTAGGTACGTTGCAAATACCTAGCTCAAAATTAAAGTCTAGATGCCTTGGGAAGGGCCAAAAGACAGACTTCGGCCAACTCAAGGTTGTAGTTAGTCCGGAAGTGGACTAGATACTGAAATCTAAAGGGAAACAAAGAGCAAGTGAGAGAAAAGGACAAACTTGCTGGCTGTTTTTTCATTTTGGCCGTTGATCTTGGGATCGGATTAACGAACAAAATGAAAAAGGTATTTTTGTGATGGCAACTCAAACGGAGAACTCCGAAACGAGTTGGCATCCGGGAAAGGGAAAGAAATAAACGAAAGAAGAAGACAAAACACTGCATCTAGCCAAAAAACGAAGCTAGATGCACTTGGGGCTTGATCCTAAGCCCAATTCAAGTGAATCGGGCAAAACCTGGCCATTGATCTGTGGTCTAGGATGAACCGAGGTGGAATCCACACCTTGGCCCAATCAAAATTGAGTGGGACTTAGAAAAATGTGTTTGGAGGCCCAAAAATGCCTCCAAACTTTATCAAGGTTGTCCCTTGATCGTTCAGATCCAAGGGACAGCACGGATGCTGAAAAGTAAACACTTTTCAGCATCCACATGCAGTCCGAGTTAAGACTCACACCTCAGACTATATGAATCTTGTCCAGAGGCTGGCCAGATGCACTCTGAGAGGTCTAGAGGTGAGGAGAGGCCTTGGGTGGGAGGTCGAAAGGCTGACGGATGAGGAGCGGACAGCCTATTTAAGAGAGGGAGGCTGCCCGCTCAACTCACACTTGCTCCCTATATGCCTAGATGCTGGCCAAAAGCTGGTCGGATGGGCCTTTGAGCTTATCAGACCACTGAGAAGAGTAGTGGTGCCCCTTGGGGGCCTAGAGGGAGAGAGAGGGCTACCAATAGGGGTTCTAAAGGTAGTGGGAAGCGGCGCTGGCCTAAGGAGAGGCTCCGCCATACCCCTCAGTCTGTAGAAGGTAGGAAGGGAGCCCCTATAACCCTCCTAGAGGGTGCACAGCATAGCTGATTACGACAAGGAGGTCCACCATATCTAGAAGGGTCAAGGAGAGAACTTTGAGCCATCCTAGGAAGAGGAAGGTCTGAGGAAGGAGAAGGGAAGTGTGTGGAGCATCAAGGACTAGGGAGGAGGGAGAAAGGAGGAGGCTTTGGCACTTGGAAGGCGCATATGAGGTCCATTCTACTTTGGACCATCCTAGGAAGCCATAGCTACTTCTACAAGAGGTCGGAAGGGTAGAAGATAGAGGAGTAGGTAGAGAGGATTGGACTACATCAAGACTGCAAGAGAAGACTCAAGTCAAACAAGGCTGGTGGAGCTGGGGAGGAGAAGCCCTCCTCCTCCATCTTCTTTCTTCTTCTTCTTCTTCGTCTTCTTCTTCTTCTTCTTCTTCTTCTTCTTCTTCTTCTTTCTCTCCTTTTTCTCCGTCTTCTTCTTGTCTTCTTCTTCTTCCTAGAAAATAGCAACCCTCGTAGTTTTTTTTCATCAATTTTGGGTCACTTTCTACTTCAGACTATACTAGAATGCATGTGTGTTGTTTTCACCAAGCATAGACGTGATTTCTCTAGTTGTTTTGAGTTCTAGTCTATAGGTAGTCTCATGCTTATACCTCGGACTATATTAGGATGCATGTTTGCTGTTTTCACCTAGTCTAGATGAGATTTCCGTACTTGGTTTGAGTATTAGGTAGGCTCGTTTTGTACTTTCCTCATTGGTTCTAAGCACTCGTCTATGGGTAAGCCTGATGGATCACTTTCTACTTCAGACTATACTAGAATGCATGTGTGATGTTCTCACCTAGCATAGATGTGATTTATCCACTTGTTTTGAGTTCTAGTCTATAGGTAGGCTCATGCTTGTACCTCGGAGTATACTAGGATGCATGTGTGCTGTTTTGACTTAGTCTAGATGAGATTTCCCTACTTTATTATTAGTCCATAGGTAGGCTCATACTTGTACCTCGGATTATACCAGGTTGCAGATTTATTTTTTGTACTTAGTCTAGATGTCATTTCCTCATTGGTTCTCAGCAGTCATCTATAGGTAAGCCTGCAGATTTATTTTTTGTACTTAGTCTAGATGTCATTTCCTCATTGGTTCTCAGCAGTCATCTATAGGTAAGCCTACACTTGTACCTCAGACTGACCAGGTTGCATGTATCATGTCTTCACTTAGTCCA
Organism: Chara braunii; assembly: GCA_003427395.1. Classification (NCBI taxonomy): domain Eukaryota; kingdom Viridiplantae; phylum Streptophyta; class Charophyceae; order Charales; family Characeae; genus Chara; species Chara braunii. Next base: position 2,965,758 of record BFEA01000022.1, read on the forward strand.
GGTATGATTTTCTCACTTTTCTCACTTGTCTAAAGGTGGGCTCATGCTTGCACCTCAGACTATACTAGGATGCATGCTCGCTTGCTGTTCTAAGTATTTCTCTAATTGTTTTGAGTACTAATCTATAGGGAGGTTCATACTTGAACTTCAGACCGTACCTCACTTGTTCTAAGCACTAATTTATAGGTAGGCCCGTACTTTGTACCTGTTTGCTGTTCTCACTTAGTCTATATTAGATCTCTTTTCTTGTTTTGAGTATTAGTTTATAGGTAGGCTCCTGCTTGTACCTCGGACTATACTAGGATGCATGTTTGCTGTTCTCACTTAGTCTAAATGATATTTCCTCACTTATTTCAAGTACTTATCTATAGGCAGGCTCATACTTGTACATCTGACTACTAGGATGCATGTTTGTTATTCTCACTAGATGAGATTTTCCTACTTATTTCGAGTATTAGTCTATAGGTAGGCTCGTACTTGTACCTCGGGCTATACTAGGATGCACGTTTGCCGTTTTCACTTTAGATGAGGTTTCGCTACTTGTTTTGAGTACTAATCTATAGGTAGTCAGACTATACTAGTTTGCATGTTGGCTGTTTTCACTTAGTCTAGATGACGTTTATGTCCTTGTTCCGAGTACTTGTCTATAGGTAGGCTCATACTTTAAACTTCAGACTGTAGTAGAATGCATGTAGAATGTTTTTACCTAGTCTAGATGTGATTTCTCTACATGTTTCAAGTTCTAGTCTATAGGTAAGCTCATGCATGAACTTCGGACTGTACTAGGATGCACCTTTGCTGTTTTCACTTAGGGAGAGACACTATCTAGCAGCTTCATTGAGCTATCATCTTGTCCTCCCCTCTTCTTCTTCTCCCTTTCCACATTTGTCTCATCTCCACCTTCATCTTCTACGGGTTCCTCCCCATGTGTGCGCAAGCAAGGAGGGACCTTTCGTCTGTGTTTGCATCCCCTCCTGGCATCTCAACATATGTGGCGATGAATGCGAGCACAGAGTCTTGAGTCCGATTGAGCCAAATTCCTGTTATCAATCTTCCGCTGCTTCACATTGCTTTGCTATTGCTCTACCTTGCTTTCATCTTGCTTGTATTGCATTATCTTTGGGTTCTTTCTTTCGCACTGGAGATTCTTTGGTCTTGTGCATAGCCTATCAACTGATAGTCCAGTGTGTGTGTGTCTGTGTGTGCATCCTGTCAGAAGATTGTGTCTCTGTTGCACACACAAAAGAAAGAAATGTAGGGGATCTCATCCTATTCTCTCCCATCCCCATCTCTCTGCGTGTAAATCAACATCACCTCAACCCCCCACCCCTCCCATGGGCCATGACCCTTTTCTAAACCTAATAGCCCCTCCCTCCCAAGATGTCCACATCTGCATGTCCTTGCAGACATGTCAGGTACAGGCGTGCACTGCATGTCTGTGGATTGCCTGGACAGGCCGGATCACGACTATGGATAATTATCGGAGTTTCTGAACATTGTCATCCAACGTTTTCATGGAAGATGGCCAGTCTCTTTTCTTGCAGACTTGTTTCACTCTCACATGTGTTGATCTACATGATCTTCCAGGCAAGCCTTGAAGGATGGATGAATGACATGCATTTCTTTTTTTTTTTGGTGGTACAGGATCATCAGGGAATAGATAAAGTGCATGCAAGCCCAACTGAGGCTGCCATTCTGAAGTGGGGGCTAATGGTAAGACAGGCAAATGGTGGCCAAAGGAGGCTGTGTTCTCCTCAAGGGACTTATGTGCAATACTACTACTACTACGTCAATGAGTAATTCATATGTGCAAGTCTATGGTGATGATGAAAGACCAAAGCAAAGTAGTCGCTATTTTGTTTCACCAAATCACGTTCACGGTTGTCTGACCTCTGAACCATGTCCAGTCTCATCCTCAGCTGGTTTCACCATTTCCCCAAGCCAGATGTTGTTTGGTCCTTAATTTCACAATCCATCTCATCTGTAAAACCAGTGCGTCACTCCCAGGTTCTAATGCCCACTTTTTTTGCACCGAGTTCTCTCCTCCTGAAATGTCACACCGCTTTGGAGGGATGCTGTTCTTTGTTAGGGTTGCCTGACCATTGGCAGGTCCAAGCAGGCTAGCACTTACCTTGATGGCCTTCAACATATCCTCTGAGGAGGACGAAATTTTGGTGATTTGCATGATCATCCCGAACACTGAGTAGACGATCATAAAGGCTTTATCTTCTTTTTTTTCTTTTTCTTTTTTTTTGGATAAAAACCATACTTGCAGCGCATCCCGTGCGTGGGTCGCGGCACATGCGGTGCAGAGTGCACACACATGCACGTGCGCGCACGTGATGCGGCGCATCAAAAAAAAAAAAAAAATCGAAAGGACAGGGTGGGGTGGCCAAACATGCCCCTCGCTTCTAAAAATCAGAAAGCAATAGGGAAAACCGTCAGGGGCACGCCATACCCCAAAACTGTGGCCACATGTCTGTGCGTGTGGCTGTGCATGTCCTAATTGTGTCCAGTCTCTTTTCCGAAGGGCCCCTACAGCGGATTAGCGAGGACCTCGTGTGGAGCAGAGATAGAGTTTGCGGGGGCCGAAAATATATAGTCTGGATTCAAATTCGGGTCTGTGCATCACGTTTATGGGTCACTAATTCTCTTTTTCCTCATTTTTCTTTTCTTAGGAATACGCGCAGTGCAGTGGCCATCGGTTAGCACGATCTCCAGCGCTAAGGTGTGCTAGCGCCCGGCCTAGGCCCGACGGGCTGACGCCTACCGAAACCTGCCGCCAACCTCCGGCCCAGCCTCCTGCGTGCCGCGCACACCCAACTTCGAATTTTCAAAGCTGGGAGGCAACGCCCGCCATCGCCCCGAGGGCTCGAAGAAGCCATGCCCGAGCACGCCCCCCGCGCGTGCGCCATCGCAAAGAGGGAAGCTGACCACAACGGCCCTCCTTGAAGCTGCTCCGAACATCCCAGGTAGAAGCCGGTCGAAGGTCGAAGCTGGCAACAGCAGGTGCTTCACAGAGACGAACTGCAACAACCATCCAGCCGTAGATCGACGTCCCACCAATCGCCGAAAGACTGAAGGAGTTCCCAATCCGAAGGCTGCCTCCGCAAGATAACAAACTACACTCCGCGAAGGCATCTGCGAAGGCACCAAGACTCAGGCGAGGAGGACATTCTCCCTCCGACTGCAGCGATAGACTCCAGGCATCAACCATTAACAGCTCAGTGAGAAGTCCGCCATGGCACCCCTCCACACTCTCTTCCTGCCCACGACTAACGTACCTCTGCTGAATCCCCCCTCCTGAATTCCCCCTCCCGAGTGCATCCCACCTCCCCTAAACTAAACCGGGCATCCCACCTCGCCTCCTAAAGACATCAATCTTTGCCCACCCCCCCTCAAACCCCCCCCCCCCCCCCCCCCACCCCCCCCCCCCCCCCCCCCCCTCCCACTTCCTCCAACACTCCCGACACAACCCCGCAGCACATCAGTCACCTTCTCCTCACGCAGCAGTCCAGCTCCACCCCCCATTCTACGCTCACGCCCCCAATCCTGAGCCCCCCAACCCCACCCTCTCTCACTTCCAGCCTTCCGCTCCATCCCCAACAACCACCACACACCTTCAACCCACTCTATCCTTTGCTACCCCATCTTACCCCCCAAGCCTCATCAACTCCGAACCTGCACTCTCCCTCGCCTGACCCCCCCCACCCATCTTGCAACTCTCTGTTCAAGCTTCCACCCCGGCGCGATCACTGAAATCACAATGAGCAATATGTCTGCCTATCCTTTTCCCCCTCCTACTCTATCGCATCCCCTCCCTCGCTGTCACCTCCCTTCTCCCCAACTGCCTAGCAAATATGTAACTAACACTCCCGCTCTCGGGGTCCTTCCACTTGCCACC
>BFEA01000022.1:2976490-2987316 GCA_003427395.1 Chara braunii
CTAACTCGATTCCCGCGCTGGGCGTACCCACATATGCCCATGCATGCAACCCTACTTTCCAGGTAGACCAGCTGTGAGCAGCTGCAGCCACCCTGAACTCCCCACGAAGACACACCCCAGAACAAGGGCTAATTGGAAGCAGAAGATAGGAGATTCACACACGAGATCATAGTCTGACAGGGCAAGAGAAAAAGGGGGGGGGGGGAGGAAGGGACAGCCACGAGACACAGGACCCCCCATCCGACAACCCCCGACCAGACCCTCCTCCCCCCATACCAACCCCCTCCGCTTGAAGAACAACCAAAGACATTTGTCAACACCACCAACAGCACCCAAAATACTCCCCCTCCCCCCCCCCCGCCCCCCTTCGGTCTGCTCCCCCCACCCCCCCACCCTGACCGCGCCCCGCCGTCACAACCTCTGGCCGACATGGCCATGACAGTGACCTTCCAACGCCTCTTCGCCTCGGTCGCAGCGGCCAAATCACAAAATGTAGGCAAGACCCCAACAGAGTCGAATGGACCCCTCATCGACCATGAGACACTCCGATTCCTGCTCGTATCCCCACAAATCAAAGGAGAGAAAATCACAAAGAAGATCCAACAAAATGGGGAAGAGAAAGAAGTAACGATATGGTGTTCACCTTCTCCAGCACAGGCGTCCGCCTCCCAGCAATTGAGAAGCGGAAATGGCTCACAAAGACAATACAGGGTCATGAAAACATCAAGACCAGTGCAGAGAAATTCTCAATTTTAGTACTGAGTAAGAACATCATGATGGTGGTTTTCAAAGATCCCGAGCAGGCACCCAACCTGATAAACAAGCACACCACGCTGAACTGCAACGACTCAGTTTGCACCCTGTCCCGGTGGACACTCGAAACGGCTCAGAAAACCACAATTTCGCCGGCACAAGCACAAAAACAGCGTCTCATGAGGGACCAATTTTGGGCCCAGTTTGATAACATCCCCATCGGAGGTCATCCACTGATCAAAGAGTGATTGGAGGTCAAGTATCCAAACAACACAATGCTGAAATGGGTCCTCACAACGCTAGAATTCCTGGCCCTTCATTGCGACTCCATCACTGCAGTTTTGGAAGTGAACTCTGAGACGAACCCCGAATTCCCGGAAAAATGGGAATACTACATTGGTGACAAAGCATCGTTAGTCACAGTTTCAACAAAAGACGCCCCCGTCTGTTTCAGCTGTAGTGAAAAAGGTCACCTGGGCACTGACCCATCCTGCCCACGATCCCCTGAACATTCGAAAGAAAAAAAAATGAAACAGAGCATGATGGTGGAAGTGGAAGAAGCAAAGGGCATCAGGTTCATCAACGACCAAGACTACGATGGGTGGGTCTTCGACGACATCATTCAAGATTCGAAATAGATTTGGACATACAACAACTCCAACCCAAGAAGGAAGCAACCCAACGTGTTCCTTCCTTCAGACGGCAGATGGCATACAGTGGGAGCCAAAAAGGTAATGGGAATCCCAGGTAAAATTCACACAGACCCGGTCATCGACCCACACGCAATCAGAGAAGAGAAGAAACACGAGGATCTGTTGTGGGACATGGAGACAGTCAGGATTCAGATTGCGGAAACATGCGAGAACACGAATCTGGACAACAACACCCTACTACAGGAAGTGAAACAAATCTTGAAACATCGTCACCCCAAGCCAGAGATCGTTGTCGCTTTCAAACGGAACGCCTCCCCTCCCCCCAAAGAGAACCAAGAGGACAGAGCAGGGGAAAAAAAAGAGCAATTGACGAAGGAACGGGGAAAATCACAATTTCTGGACAACCTCCCACAGGCCCCCCCCCCCCCCCCCCGGATCAGACACGGATCCCTCAACAGACTGCCACATGGGAATGGAGATCTTGCCATACATAGCGAGCCCTATCCCCTGGCTCAGGGAATGCCTGCATGAGACATTGGGAGAAGACAGGCATGCCAACCACATGCAAGACAGTGGCAGGGATCCCGTCTTTCAAAAGCTACTATGACCTGTTGCGCCAGAAATTCAAACTCTCGGAGTTCGGTGCTTTCAGATACCACGAGAAGAAAAGAGAGAGAGAGAATCTGCAGGAGCGGACACTGAGACAAGGATCGACCCCCAGATGTCAGCAGACTCCATCCGTGATATGGTTTCGAAGAACTGGAAACCGTCGAGAGGCAGGGACAAGAGGACAAGGGGACCCCCCAGAGACGAAGCAGGCAAAAAGAACAAATAGCGTCGACTCACCCAAGAGATCGCAACATTGGCAGCACAAACAAAACCGTTGTTCGATTAGACCAGGACTAAAGAAAAGAACAAAAGGAAAAATTCATCACAGTCCAGATGATCGCGGAAGGCAAGGCTCCCCATATCACCAGATCAGCAAACACAGACCGGAAGACGATCAGGGCGGTTCGTCCGCTGATCCCCTTGTGTTTCAGGAGCAAATTCCGTGAGTGGAAGGTGGCCATCGATGCCTCTTTAACATTTCCACAGAGTTCCCGTTGGGGGTATACTGGGTTCCTCCACGCGAACTAACAAGTGGAGAAAAAATCTCAGATTCGTCGATCCTCACCCCGTTCGACCCCACCCTGGTCAAACTTGATGAAAAGCCAAAACTCGGCGAAGGCCCGACCTGGAGGGCATGGAACACGATCACAATGTGTCGAACGGGAAATCCAGTACAACTGATATCATTGCGGATTCCCTAGCAGATATTATTAGGGCCCTCCTCTTGATCTCCAAAAGCTCTCTGCCAGACGAGGGTACTCCCATAGAGGTAGACATGGGGGAGGAAGAAGACAACATGGAGGAGGAAGATGAGGAGGTGTTGGGATTGGGTGACAAGATCTCTCCAGGGGGAGACACCGAACAACCACACACCATAACGGAGAGTACGACATTGATTCCTCTCCAGCGAGGGACAAGAGCAGGGAATCGGACGTTGAGAGCCGCAGGACTGAGGCAACAGTGGACTGAAAAACGAACCCCAAGCAGTAATTTAATCATATCCACACAAGTAAAACGCACTGCAGCATCCAAATCAAGAAGACAACCAAGGAATAGGAAAAAAGAAAAAAGAATAAAGAGGGGGAGGATGAATCAGACAATGCCGAGGCTTACAAACACTAGATATGGACAAGGCAACCCACCAAAGACAAACTGGCATGCCAAGGGCCTCCAAATACGTTGCTGGAATGTCAATGGTTTAAGCAATGTCTTAGCCAAGGAAGAAAAAATCAGGGACATTCGGCTGAGTCTGATAGGAAAAGATCATCCCAGACCCGACGTGATACTACTTCAAGAGACCCACCTATCAAATTTTAACAACCACACCCGAATATAGAAAACCGTGGAAAAGATAGTAGGCGGGTGCGCCTTCGCCCGATGGTTCAACAAAGAGGGTCTGAGTATGAAAGGAACTGCAATTCTCATACCAAGGATGTCCAAGATTATGATTGAAGGTCAAATCTTGAACAGCGAGGGAGACAGCGAGGAGGGTAGATGGTCATGGTTAGACATAAGATGGCAAGACGAAGATTTAAGAATCCTCAACCTGTACGCACCCAACGCAGAACCCGAACGACTGATGTTCTTTGTGAACATCCAACCTCTTATCCCCAACCCGCAACCAGTTATCACCGTAGGGGATTGGAACACCACTCTGGACACCAACTGGGACTAGATCTCTAGGACAATATTATTGGGTCCCACAAGAACGGGAACCCGGATACGAAATCTGATGACAAAAAATGAACTCGTCGATCCGTTCAGGGCGTTGCATCTGGACCAAAAAACTTTCTCTCGGATTAGAAAAAACCAAGTCAATCGGACCTCATTGTCCAGGCTTAATTACTTCCTGATCTCTGAGAGCCTGCAAGGTGCAATCAAGGAAGCTGAAATACGTCCTTCTGGTGCCTTGAAAGGATTGGACCACAAACCCATTTAACTGCTGCTCAATTTCAATTCACCAGTCGAAACAAGACATGTTTTTTTCAGGTTGAACAACTCCCTCCTAGCGACCGAGAGGCTGTCCATAGGGGTCAAAGAAAATTGGTCCATCCAAAAAGAGCGAGAATTCAGACAGACGAACAGGCACTAATGGTTCATCGACAGTTACGCAGACCTAACACGAACAATATCAGCAGAATTAGGGGGCATATCGGGGGATCGCATAAGGAGAAGGGAGAAACTCCAATTCGCCATCTCAGTCATAGAAGGTAACCTAGCAAAGGACCCCTCCAGTGAGTTCTACAAGGATCTACTAGCTGACACCAAAGAGGAACTAAACAAATGGAGAAGATGGGACTTGACAGGACTGCAAATATGTGCCAGGATGACGGCCTAGACACTCAATGAAACCATGACCAAATTTTTCTTTTCCAGAATCAAAGCGAGCGCAAGGAATAACATGATAGAGGCCCTCAAAGACCCAAAAGATCAAGGAAATGTCAAAACAGCAGGTACAAAGATGGTCAGGATAGCCAGGACATTCTACGAAGATCTATACGAGTCAAAAATGCCTTCACCCCCAACCATAGCAAACCTAAAAGCCCGTCAACACATGATGTCGTACCTAGACAAAACGATCTCGACAGCTCAAGCGGAAGGCTTGGACAAACCCCTAACCCTGGCTGAGCTACACGTAGCCCTGACCCACATGGGAAATGACAAAGCTTCGAACATCGACAACCTATGGAAAAAAATTTAGAGCTACTTCTGGTCGACTCTAGGAGAGGACCTGCTTGAGTTCTTCAACTGCAGCAGGCTAAAGGGAGGCCTAGGCAAGGAACTAAGCACCAACGTGGTATCTTTGCTGCACAGAAAGGGAAACAAAGAGGACCTGAAAAACTATAGACCCATATCACTACTCACCACTCCCTACCAAATCCTTGCTAAGGCCCTTGCAAATGGAATTGCAAAGCTAAAAAACAAATGCTTTCATATCGACCAAGCAGGCTTTATCCCTGGCCGATACATGCTAGATAATGTGATGGCATCATGACACTAAATGAGGCAACAAAGAAGATAACGGAAAAATGAATGAAGGCAGCAATCCTGTTTTTTTACTTCGAAAAGGCCTACGATCGGGTCAATTGGGACTTCCTGCATGCCTGCATGGAGAAAATGGGGGTAGGCCCCAAGTTCAGAGAATGGGTTATAGAGTCCTCTATTCAAACGCAATAGGCAGAGTTCGGATCAATAGGATTCTTTCAGAGACCTACCCGATCTCGAGATCGGTTAGACAATGCGACCCACTGGCCCCACCCATCTTCCTCTTCATTATGGAAGCCATAGCCTCCTTCCTTCAAAAAGACCCTTCCATTGACCGCCTTACGGAATGCAACTTCAATCCATCAAACGACTTTGCCTTACCCACTGCGCTAATGTTCGCCGACGACCTCACTGTCCTCATTTGTGCCAACAACTGCTCATTCCAAGCCCTCGTAAGAGCAATGGAAGCCTTCAGACTGGCATCAGAAATGATGATCAATTGGGGCAAAACCGAAGGATGGTGGCTAGCAGACGGGACCCCACGCCAGGGCAATCACTCAAATGGCCCCGTGCAAAAATGCCCAGGCCTCGTTAATTGGACGAGCACTACTAACTAACATGACAATCTTCTCCACACTGTGGTACATGGCATCCATCTGGTCCCTCCCCCCGACAATGACCTCCAAACGATAAAAATAGGGCCAGGTGCTACTTATTGACCGGAGACCCCAATAGGATCACGTTTATCAACAGGGTGGCCTGGAACTACATCATCGGGAAACCGTAGGGGGGGGGGGCTGGGGCTAATTGACCCCAAACAGGAATCCATAGCACAGCAGATGAAATGGATTATCAAGATCCTAATAAGACAATCCATTCCATGGACCCAAATGGCTCTGGACGGCATCAGAAATCTAGCACCTATCAACTCCCCTCCGAATATGAGAGGTCTCTTCTGGATAATGGCGAAGGACTGGGGGGGGGACAATCAAATCAGGCAGACAGAGCAGAAGGAACCCAACAGATCGTATTACAAGCCCTACTCCAAAAGCAAATCCATACTGGAAGCCAACCCTCAAAGTCTGGCGAAGAATGAGGGCGAACAAACACGGTGCACCGGGAAACACATAAGAGGTCCTGAGACAACCTCTGTTATGCAATTCCTGGATCGTAGACCTGAGTGGCTCACCCTGTACACTACGCACAAAAGAACGGAGATGGCTATCCTGGGTGGAAAAAGGGGTGTGGCAGGTGAAACACGTTTGGGAAGAAAATCGAAGACAATGGTTAACCGAACAGGAGCTCCGAAATGAATTAAAAGGCTGCCACGCCCTCACAGAAAACCTAACACAGATTCAGAAGAGCATCCCAGCACAGTGGCTCTCCCTCTTAAGGGAGGACTTCTCATGGAAATCTGGGGACTGCGGTCGTACTCATTTCCCAAACCCAGCCTCGCAGAGCTTACCGATTTGTTTCTCGAACCAATGCACCCAGCTACCTCTCCAAATTCTTCTCATACCCGATCACTAATCACAACCCACAAGAGCTGGAAGTTATGAACACAGAACCCTAGTGTGACATGCTAAAATCCTTCCAATTGAAAAGTGAGGGTCACAAAAGCCAAACCCTGGATGATCTTCAAACCTGATCTCTGCATCTCAGACCTTGAATTTGAACTGAAAGAGTGGATCTGGAAACAGGGGAAATCCAGGAGAAGGAGAACGATATTCGAATATGATGTAAAATTCGGTTACGACTTAGGATTACGAACTACAGACCCGGATCCCAGACTCGAAGAAAAATGGAGGGAGATCCTGAACCTAGAACCTACTGAACCCGTTTCCATCCCCTGGACAAAGTACCTGTCCATCAGACCGGTTAGGATCCGAAGCATGCAGTGGCTCGCAGGCCACACATCCCTGCCCGTCAACCAATGGCTCCACAAGAGGAGGAAACATACTGATCCCGACAGCTACGAATTATGTGTTATGTGCACAGACAACAGACCAGAAGACATACCCCACTGCCTCTTGTACTGAACTGAAGCAGCCTGGATATGGAACAAAGCTCGCGACCTATGGTCCCGCCTCTTCTCATCACCCCCTCCCCCCACGTCTCCTCAAAACATCCTTCCTCTGTCCAACAGTACTAACAATCTCGAAGGCGGCAAGGAAACCTGGTTTCACCTTCTCAGGAAGCTGGCTCTGGAAAAGGTGGTGTACCAAGACTATCGAGAGAACTGAGGTGGAAGGGAAGAAATGTGGGCCCTACTGTTAAGTCTGACAGGAAAATGAGATTTGGTGCAGACGGGGGGAGGTTACATCAACAACAAAAGTCAGACCAGAAATGCTAGCCACCAAGAGACGTTCTTTCATGAGAGACTGACTCCTACAGGGAAAGATCACAACAGTGGCAGATAATAGATTGATCTGAAAAAAATGGCACAGCGAAACCCCAGCAAGGACGATGACCCAGTGATGGGCAAACTGAGACCATAGTCTCAACAACACAGACAACTCTCCTCTTTTCTTGTTGCACATGAACAACATGACAGAATCAAAATGGATTCTGAGAGGAAAAGCGGTAGGGCAAGCTGACAGTCAATCCTCCTAGACAGGAGCAATCAATGCTGGTCAGGGTTCCTTCAGCCAGACAGAAGGAAGCGTGAGAGTGTTCACCATGTATTCCAATTCTCGACTTGCCGGTGGACAGGAACCGGACTGATGCTCCCCAGAATGGATATGGAGCCAGGACCATAAGGACCTGTTTTTATGTTTTTAAAAAGGAAAAAGGAATATGTGCAGTGGCCCTAAGGGCCTCTACTCACCACATGCACAAAAGACAAAACATACGGCGGCTTATTATTCCGCGTTCTAGCAGCAGATTCATTCTAATTTTGCACATTTGGTGAGTAGTGCAGCCAATCCCTGAGAATCACGTGCAGAGACCAACAGGGCCTAGCTAAGTGAGCCACCCATAACTGCTGAAACACAGACGTGAATTCGAATCCTGAGTATATATTCGGCCAGCTCGTGCTCCACTTCATAGTCACTGCCTGCCTCGATTTTGGTGGAGGTTTTGCGCTAAATTGCTGCAAAGACCTTTTAGATTACCTGCATGGGCCCTCTGATAGGTGTGAAGGGGATCCGTTGCTCTCTCTCTCTCTCTCTCTCTCTCTCTCTCTCTCTCTCTCTCTCTCTCTCTCTCTCTCTCTCTCCCCCTGTATAGACACANTCTTTCTGTGTGTGTGTGTACACACACACCCCTAAAAAAAAATTAAAAAAAAATTGAGCGCATGCTGCGCATCACTAATTTGCACATATGCATGGCGCACGCGCACCGCAGAAGTGTGCCGCAAGTATGATAAAAATGTGTCCTTGTGGTCCTGGCTTCTTGTCCATTTTGGGAAACGTCAGTACAGTTCCAAATGGCAAGCAAAAACTGCATACATGATTAACACCCTCCGCTCTTCGTTCCTTTTTGGCCGAAGAACCCCTGACCAACATTGATTGCTCCAATAAGGAGGATAAACTGTCAGCTTATTTGTCCCTCTTGATCCTCTCATTCTCAGCCCTAACTGAGAATGTTCTGTATGCTAACGAGGTTCAGCTCGCAGTCCCTTCAGAATCCTCTCAGACTTGCCTGAGGAGAAGACCGTCGGTATTGATTCTAAAACAAGACTCCCGAAGGCCCAACATCGAATCCTCAGGTGGTGCCGCATTTCTTCCAGCTCAGTCTATCGTCTCTGATTGTTGCAATTCAACCCTCCAGCAGCCAATTCCTTTTGAAAGCATTCCACTCGAGTTCCATCTTCTGCAGATGGGTTTGCCACGAACTCTTGAATTTTACCCACCTGCATCTGATCTCTGTTTCTGCCATAAGGATCAGTTGGTTCCGAGATGCCTCTTCGTCCACATTATGACCCTCGATCTTCGTCCTTGTGCAGGGGCCATGCTAATCTTCTCTTTATCACAATTTAAACAGATGCCCTAAAGGACTTTAAGGTCTCCATCTATTGGGCCCATTTGTGCATTTTGTTCATCATCTTCCTCGCCAGGTCTTGTAAAATGCAGCGAGCAGGCCATCTTTTACGACAGTTGCTCACAAGCCACTCTGGGTTTTCCTGAAACCCTTGTTTTATGCAAGGTTCCAGAGCAATTTCTGTGATTTTGTGTAGCCTCGGATGATTTCTTTCTTTCATTTCTCATACATCCTAGTGCTTGGTATGCCATTGGAACTACCCCGACTTATTTGTCCATGAGTTCAGAAGAATTTGACTAAATGGTTCCTTGCAGCCAATGGTTGATGAGTGCGAAAGTTACAGGGATTGGTATGATGGCCAGGTATGTCAAGAACCCAGTTCTGAAGGTTGAGACGTGCAAACAACACAGGAACATTCTCACGTGGAACCATGTTGAAAGCTGCAACAGCTATGGGAAGCCAATGAGGAGCTTCGGCCTGGTCTGACAATTTCGACATCATCAGCTGCATTGCCTGGGAAACATGGATAACTCGTAGTTCCTTTCCCTGGACCTTCTAGAACCCAGCTCGTTGGGAGATCTCTATCCATCACTCTTGTAAGATTTTATTGTCAATAGTTTCGCAAATGATGTTTCTCTCTTTGTGAACTGTCAGGCTTGGCTAGCCATCGTATCTGATGCTTATTTTTTTATGTTTGGCAGATTGGCATGCGGTTCAGGGAAATGAAGCAGTCAATTTTGAAAGTTGAGCCATTCAACTCGACACGGAAATGTTCTGGTGTTGTGATGAAGGTGGGATATAGAGATATTGGCATCCTTACCCTCGATACTTCACACCAGTGTTTCTCATTGTTGTTGCCATCACTGTCATTCAGTTCAGTCATGTCTCAACTTTCAACAGAATTGCACCGCACTGTGCCATAGTTAACGTCATGAATGATGTGACTGCAGAAGATCTGATGATGCAGGCAGTCAAGGAATCACGAGCCGGGCTAATTATGGTTCCTGTTGGTATGTTTGTATGTATTTTTCCCCTGTTGCTGCCATATAGCTCACAGATCAATCAGGTGTCCGTGTTCACTGGAAAGGTGCTTCAGAAATGATCCTTCAGATGTGTGAAGACTGCTATGATGTTGAGTCCAATCGCTTGGAGCCTTTGACGAATGCGAAGGTCAGTTTGAACAATCAAATTATTATGTGCCCAGCATTATGTAGTTACTGACAGTAGGCACCACACTGTGTGCCAATTTGCTTCGCTCTCGCTGTTTTTTCTGTTTTTTTTTGTTTTTTGTTTTTGTTTTTGTTTTACCTACTCTAGATTCTTCACTGATATACTTCACTCTCCGTGCCTACCTACATATATGTCCACTTTTTCCAGGGGATGCTCAAGGCTATGGGTCGAGTTTCCAGCCTTCCCGGCCTATTCTACTCTATGCGGGGAGCAGTACCCCGGCTCCTAACACCTGGCATGAGCTGGACAGCCACACAACTTCCACAACCAGCCAGGAGGCCCAAGCCAGATATCTCCTCTGGTGAACGCCGAAGCGCATCACAGGGGGCCATGGGGGATCAAATGGACGACGTGGGGAATCGAACCCACGATCTCCTGAATACCGCTTACGTGCTCAACCAACTGAGGTAGCCCGCTTGGACCTGTTTTTTTTGTTTTTGTTTCATCTGGGCAGCCAAAATGAAAGCTTGACCCTTCTCCAAGGTTTTTGTCTCGATTCAACTTTCATTTTTGTTGGCCAAGTATGGTGTCACTTTCTTTTTTCTTTTTTTTTTTAATTGAACAGGTCCATTCTGGGGAGCGTCAGTCTGGTTCCTTTTTTTTTTTTTTTTTTTT
>BFEA01000022.1:2990255-3005929 GCA_003427395.1 Chara braunii
CGTCGACACAAAGAGACAACTCAAGAAGGATACAGGGGGAGGGGGGATTCCGGTAACTGTTCACAATGGCAATAACTAGACAATCTGCCATTCAGCATACATCTCCAACAGGAGATGTTATTTTTATTTTTGATGATTATCTAGTTGTTACAGACTTGACTAACAACATAGACAGCTGCAGACAGATTAGTTCTTTGCTGCATTGCAATCTGTTCTAGGGTAATCTAAAAATAGATATGATATTTCCTGTAGGATCTGACATTAGTTATTACTATATCACCTAACTGTTTCTGTTCAGTCCGACCGAAATTAGTTGTGATTCGTAATCGGTTGTGTGTCAGGCTAAGGTAGGATTCAGTGTGGATTCTAGTTTAGATCACACATACTGTAGCTCATGAGTGATGCAAGCACTAGTGAGGAGGAGTTGTTAGTGGACGACGGTAAGACTACTCGTGGAACTGCTCGCAGTCGACCTTTGACTTTCCTAGAGGTAGGTCCAGGAGACGAGAGGAGACTGAGGAGAGAGGCTAGAGAGAGAGCAGCGGCAAGGAGAGCGAGGGTAGCTGAGG
This sequence comes from Chara braunii, assembly GCA_003427395.1. Classification (NCBI taxonomy): domain Eukaryota; kingdom Viridiplantae; phylum Streptophyta; class Charophyceae; order Charales; family Characeae; genus Chara; species Chara braunii. The sequence goes on from BFEA01000022.1 coordinate 2,990,825, forward strand.
ATAGTGCCAGGTCTAGGATTTCAGCTAGCACCGGTACAACCATGGCCACATCCTCTACCATGTCGCACGCTTCTTCACAAGCCACTTCGTCAAGAGTTAGTCAGAGTGGTTCTCAAGGGTCCATTAGCCAGAGTGTTGGCTTGCGAGTCAGCCAGCAGACTCAACTCACTCCGGAGGATTATGAAATCCTTCAAGCAGAAGAACTTCAGGATGAGTTACAACGGCAATTGGATGAGGCAGCAGAGAGGAGAAGGAGAGCGATCATGAGGAAAGCTGGACTAGGTAGTAGAAGAGATGAGTTAGGCAGACTGGAAGCATTAGATGAGTCAACGCTTGACCCTGCGATACGAGCGCTGCGTAACTCGCTTCTTTGTGTGGCGGAAGCGCAGGCTGTCCAGCAGGAAGTGTTGGCTGAACTAATGGCAGGCCAGAAAGAGATTCTGGCTGCACTACGGGCTCCTCGTCCCATGATGAGGCAGCCTTAGTATGCTGTAGTTCCCCCTTCAGGTGCAGGTCCATCAATGACGCTGCCACCTGTAGGGCCTCCGTTTTCACCTATGTTTGGCATGCCCCCTCTAGGTGGTTTAGTAGCAACTAGTGGTCCGGTTCAGAGAGTCTCAGTCGTACCATCGACAACAGTGGTTACTACAGTCCCACTGTCAAGTCAGGCCGAGGTTAGTGTGCAACAGCCTGTTTCGGTGGCTATGCAGCCACTACAACAAGCCCCTGGGCCCATGCAGCCTATGCAGTGGATGCCCAAAATACCCTTGTTGAGTCCTAAGCCCTTCTCCGATGATAGGATGAAGGACGAGGATTTGGATACCTAGGTAAGGACGGTGTCTACTTATGTGAGGCATAAGCTTACCAGACCAGAGCAGGAAGTTGTTGTGGCTGCCTCCTTTTTAGAGGGGTCAGCAGCCCGTTGGTTGAATGGCCTAGTGCAGCAGCAGGGCTACGGTCAGAACTTCGATGCCTGGGCCCAGGCCCAGACATTGGAACAGTTCGTACAGTTCGTGTACAACAGGTGGCATGACCCGCAAGGGGCTCAAAAGGCCACTGACGCTATCAACAGTCTTTGTGCCAGACGGTACAAGAATGTTAGAGAGTTGACGGACAGTGTAGAACATCTGCTTGTGGTACCTGGTGTGCGCTACGACCAGCAGGTACTCCTCACGGATTACCTTAGATGTCTGCCTTCAGAGGTATGGACAAAGCTGGTAGATGAGGCTTATGTCGATCAGCACAACTTCGCCTCTTTCAGCAAGAAAGCCTTAGACATAGAGGCTAAGTCGGGATCCGCGCATCAAAGTCAGGGCGGTGGTAGGAAGAAGAGACTACCCCAAGACTGGAAGAAGAAAGGTCAACTAATGTTCGTCGACCACGATGGTCAGGCGACAGAAATTGACGACTTCCCAGACCTTGGGGAGGAGACAGAGCATGATGGGGCTAATGAGACTTCGGATGGGGGAGTAGCGGCACCCATCAAGGAAAAGGCTAGGGGGACTGAGAAAAAGAAGGTAGTACGGTCCACGGGTCAGGGCGACCAAGGAACACCCGCATGGGTAAAACTTGGTTTAGAGTACGAGGTGTGGAGGGACCGAGTTGCTAGGGGCACGTGTATGAATTGTGGCAACTATGGCCACACGTCTAGAATGTGTCGAGGCAAGAAGGTCACGACGAGGGTAGCCTCACCAACGGTGGTGGGACTTTCTTCGAACTCTGGCGGTGCTTCTGCGAGCACTTCGCAGGGAAACACCTCGGGCCAGTAGGAGTCTTAGCTGCCCTTACTCGCGTTGAAGTGGTAACGTTGCCTTCCCCACTTCAGGCGTTGGCCAAGGCTACTGACCCACGTATCGCCCGGCAAACACATTCAGACCCACCGACGCTCTGTTCGAGATATGTGTCTGAGGCCCTAGAATAGTTAGAGATTGAGTGGTCAGGGAAGGACCCCAGGGACTCTTGGGCGATGATTAGTAGAGGTCCAAAATGTGAACATTTCGTGGTAGAGGTTGATGTAGGTGGCCGCAAGGTTGGCGCCTTCGCAGACATAGGCTCTACACGGAACTTCATCAGTCGTGCTTGTGTGGATAGACTGCGCTTAGGGGACCAAGTGCAGCGGCTTAGCAGAACTGTAGCTTCTACGCTGGCCAACAAACACCAAATGTTGGTAAAAGACTATGTCAAGGACGTAGTATGTACCTTCTCCTACGAAGGAGGGAAAGTGAGCCATAAAATTTCCTTCGTGGTTAGCGACGAACTGCCTTTTGATATGCTCTTAGGCATGTAGTACCTCGAGGTCGCGCAACCTCAGTTTGACTGGGATAGGAAGGTGTTGATCCACAAATTGCCCAATGGTAGAACTGTTAGATTGCAGAAGTACAAAGCCAGCAGTCTAATAGAAAACTACGGGTGCATGTGTGCATCATCTTTCTATAACTATTATAAGCAGAATCGCCAGGAGGGCATGTACTTAGTCTTTGTCTCTGAAAAAGGGGAGGCTGTTAAATCAACCCCAGAGATAGAATCAGTCGTCGCACAATATTCCGACCTTTTTGAGGAGCCCACAGGCGTGGTAGAAAGGGAGGTTGTTCATGCAATAGAGGTTGTCCCAGGTAGTAAGGTGCCTAGAGGACGAATCTATAGGATGTCTCCTGCGGAGTTAGATGAGCTTCGCCACCAGCTCAAGGAGCTCACTGAGAAGGGATGGATTCAGCCTAGTACCTCCCCTTACGGCGCTCCAGTCCTATTCGTACCGAAGAAGGGAGGTACCTTGAGGATGTGCATTGACTATAGGGGCCTCAATGGCATCACTGTTAAGAACGCGGAGCCCCTACCCCGCATCGACGACCTCTTGGATAGAGTGCAGGGATGCCGGTACTTCACCAAGATAAATTTGAAGTCCGGATACCATCAAATTGCCATTAGGCCTGAGGATCAGCACAAAACCGCATTTTAGACCAGGTACGGTCTGTACGAGTTTGTGGTGATGCCCTTTGGACTATGCAATGCACCTGGTACGTTCCAGCACGCGATGAACAAGATTTTTCATGACTACTTAGACAAGTTTATCGTCGTGTACCTCGACGATATTCTCATCTTTAGTAGGGCTGTAGAGGAGCACGCTGAGCACTTGAAAACAGTGTTAGGTCTCCTAAGACAGCACCAGTACAAGGTTAACTTGGAAAAATGCGAGTTTGGTCGCACCAAGATCTTGTACTTGGGTCATGAAATCTCAGCAGATGGACTGAGGCCGGATGATGCCAAGGTGACCAGCATTTATGACTGGCCCAGACCTCGGACTGTTACTGAGGTCAGATCGTTTTTGGGGATGATGGGCTACTATCGTCCGTTTTATGAAGAACTATAGTATTATAGTTTCCCCATTAATGGATCTAACTCGTCTGGACACCCCTTGGGAGTGGACTGAAGAGTGTGAGGCAGCCTTCAGGAAACTGAAGTATGCCCTGACACACTATGAGGTTCTTAAACTTTTGGATCCTGATAAGCCATTTGTCGTGACCACAGACACCAACCAATATGGTATAGGTGCGGTCCTTGCGCAAAATGAGGGGCCTAAGTTGAGACCTATCGAGTATATGAGTAAATGGATGCCATCTCAAAAACTAGCTAAGTCCACTTATGAGCGTGAGCTCTATGCCCTGTATAGAGCGCTGGTACATTGGAGACACTATCTCCTTGGCAAATTCTTCTATGTGAGATCTGACCATGAAACCTTGCGCTGGATTAAGACACAGCAAGTCCTCTCTGACGCACTCAAGCGGTGGATTCAAGTGATAGACACGTATGACTATCAACTTGATCCCATCAAGGGAGAGTACAACAAGGTGGCTGACGCGTTATCTCGTCGGGCAGATTATCTGGGCGCACTAGTGACTGAATTTGACTTATCTAGCGACTTGACTCGATCATTGGTAGATGCATATCAGCAAGATCCAGTTATATATGAGATCATTCGTAGATTCCAAGCAAAGGACAAAAAAACTTTGGACGAATTTACGATGGTAAACGACTTGCTGTTTCTTGAAAAGGCAGGGAATAAAAAATTGTGTGTTCTTTGTGTAGTTTATTTTTAGGAGAATGTCATGATGCAACGGGTCATTTTGGCTACAAAAAGACTTCAGCTAACCTAGTACAGAAGTTCTGGTGGCCCACCATGATGCAAGATGCAAAAAGGTATGTTGAAACCTGCCAGGTTTGCCAAAGGGACAAACCTAGGACGCAGGCACCACTTGGGCTCATCAAGCCCTTGCCGATTCCTGAAGGACCTGGTCAGAGTGTGTCCATGGACTTCATGGATACTCTTGTGACCAGTAAGTCCGTCAAAAGGCACATCTTCGTAATAGTGGACCGCTTTACCAAGTATGCAAGACTGATCGCTATGCCAAAAACGGTTAAAACTGATTAGGTCATCAAACTGTTTATGAATAATTGGGTACATGATTTCGGTTTGCCTACGTCTATCGTTAGTGATAGGGATGTGAGATTCACAAGTGAGCTGTGGCAGTCGACTGCTGAACAGATGGGCACAAAACTCCAAATGACCTCAGGGAATCACCCTGAGTCCAATGGCAGGCAGAACAGATGAACCGGGTAGTACAACACCTGCTTCGACATTATATTAAGCCAAGTCAGGATGACTGGGACGAGAAGTTACTTCTGTCGCCAGCCTGTACAACAATGTTGTGCACAGTACTACCGGTATGACTCCCAACCAGTTACATCTTGGTTGGAAGCCCAGAACTGCACTTGACTTTCTGCTACCAGAAAGACAACCCACTGCAGCACCTGGCAGCATAGACTTTGCTGTCAAATATGAACAGATGCTGCAGCAGGCCGTTGAACATATTAGGAAGTCTCAGGATGCTATGATCGCATCTGAGAATAAACATAAGCGACCCTCTAACTTTCAGGTAGGTGATAGAGTCTGGGTAAAGTCATCTGAACTAGGTCAAGAGATGGGGATATCACGAAAACTGATGCCACAGTACTTTGGTCCCTGGGAGATCTTAGACATTGGAGGGGATCAACCGATGGGTTTTCATACGTGATTCGTATTCTTGCCCACTTACACACTTACCCTATGTTCCATGCCTCTAAGTTGGCACCATTTGCTGCTACTGACCAGTTTCCCTCAAGGAGGTCAATGCTGCCCCCAACCATGGATGGCGAGGTGGACATCGACCAGATCGTGGAGCATCGAGTAATGCCTGTTCCTCGACCATCAGGCAGAGGGCGCCCTTCTAAACCGAGAATGCAGTATCGTGTGAGTTTCAGACATCATCTGGATCCCAAGGAAGATCGCTGGTTCACACGAGAAGAACTTCTGAGAACAGCACCTCAAGTGATAGCGGGCTATGAAAGAGAACTGAAAGGAAAGATGCCTGCAGACTAAGAGACTTCTTAAAGGACTAACGAAGTAAAGGAGGAGGGAATGCGAGGATCTGGGTCCTCGGCAGGCCTAAGGGGCCCCGGTTGCAGTGGTGCCTGCCCTAAGTGAAGGCGGGCCTAACTTATCACAAGAGGCCTTTGACTGTCAATTTCATATTTGGGGTACAGGCAATTGCGACGCGCCAGTTGATTGAAAGAAACACAGGCCGAGCAACAAAGACATTTCCACGGCCTACCGGGCCTTTCCAAAGAATGCAGGCCCTGGKCGTGAATYGCAGCMTCATACACTGACAGTTGGGAGGCCCAACCGAACGAGGCCCAGTAGCTGCAGAGCAAAGGCAGCATCCTGGGGCCTTCCGGAAGCTTCTGGGCCCAGGCTAGTGCAGCGAGGCTGCGCGAGCAGGCCAGCTCTTTCCATAAAGGAAAGAGCTCTCCCCCGGCAGTGGAATTCGGTCACTTGCTGGCTGGCGGCAGCGCTGCTGGAGCAATAGCTCGCGGGCTGGCTGCTGGCACTGGGAGCAAGAGGCTGCGCACGTGCGATCGTGTGGTGAAGCAGGGCGCTGCTGAGGGCAGCGCCATAGCCAGCCTTCATAGCGGGCTGGGCTTGGATTCACAGTGAGGCGCAGGGGTGGTCTTCGGGTGTAAGAGAGGACATGCGTGGGTGTAAGGACAGGGAAGGGCGAAGGATGATGATGATGATGATGTGAGGGCACATACCTTGTATTGGCGATGGTCTGCATAAGGGCGACATCTTCAAGTACTTCGGGTTGCCGCTGATGTCAACAGTTTCATTGTCTACTAGTAGGCTGATCGTAGTTGTGTAGGAGTAGGCTGGGCGCTGAGCGCCAAGTAGGAGTGTGAAGGGACTGGACTCTTGTGTTGTGGCGGAGGGAGAACCTCTCCTTGACATTGGTTTTCAGTACTAGGAACCTCCATTGGTGTATTATTGGTGCAATGCTGATCTCCGGACACAGTGTGACTATCTGGCTTTCAATGTGATGATGATGTAATCTGGAATTTGTCATCTCGCTGTTGCTTATTTTCCTTGCAACTATCTTGATTCACTCTTTTCGTAAACCTAAAATAGACAACCTGTGTTATTCCTGATCCCTAAACTCTGAAGCTTCTCTGAAAGGTAATCTCTATGAACTAATAAATTTTCCAGTCCGGTTCCCTTTTTTTTTTTTTTTTTTTTTTTTTTTTTTTTTTTTTTTGCATGTTACCTTGATTCCCGTACATTACCTATTCCCCTTCTGCCCTCCATTTACCATGAGTCTATGGCTGCATCTCCCTTTGTTACCATGCACCTCCTGTGTTACCTATTCGGTTTCCTACCTTACCTCCCCTGAACTCTACACTCCCCCTGCTCCCCTCTGACTATGTCACTTTAAACCCTAAACCCTCCTTCCAACTCTTAGCCCTACCCCCTCCTTTGACCTTTCTCATTTTCATTCTCCCTTATTTGTCCATCTCTCTTGAATTCTACAGTCTCTCTACTCCCTTCTGACAACATCCCTTTAAACCCTGAATCCTTTTTTCGATTCTTAAACCCTATATTCCTCCCTATCCTCCTGACCTGATATCCTCCACACTCCCTCTCCATTTAAACACCAATTGTGCGCCGTGAATATTTGCTACTGCCCCTTGTCCTAGTACGTTCTGCTTGAATCGCTTCATGATCTCCTCCTCTTGCTCTGGCTGTTGTCGTGCCTGCCGCCTCACCCTTTTCCACTGGGCCTTGAGATGCGTTTCAGTGAGCGTGAGGAAAATCTCCCTGGCCTCCTGCCTGTGCATTAATGTTCCCTCAATTGTGGCCTGGCATCGACGCTTCCAAATGGTCCAGAGACCATATTGGCGTAACAACTGAAAGATATGCCTCTGAAAGGGTTGCCACTGCTTGGGCACCCCTACACCCAGCAGTAATGCGATCTTTGAGCCCGGGAAGGCAATCCCAGCTACTTGACTCCAGATCCCTCTAGCTTCGTCCCACATCGCCACTGCCCCTGCGCACTCCAGCAGGCAATGCAGCATTGTTTCTGGAATTCCTTCTTGGCATACCCTGCATATCTCACTTTCCACACTCCTCTGCCTATGACTTCTTCTTTCATTGAGCCAGACATTCACTGGGAGCGCAACATGGGCTATTAGCCACTGCATACTCCTAACCTGACCCAGCCTTATGGTCCCTATGTTTGCCCAAGGAATTTTTGGCAATTGACCTCTGGGGACCCCCACTCTCTTCTCCCATCGGTTGAGCAGAGTCGATGTCATGGAATAAGATCGGTTCCTCAACCTGTACCCTATTCTTGTGGTGTAATGTAGAATGTTTATTCTCCTGGAAATCCTTGGTTGACCACTTCTGATGTTCCATGCCCATTCCGCCGGGTCTACTTCCAGTTCCTCAATTGCCACTGTTGAATTGTACACCGTAAACTCCTTTGTCTCTATCACTCTCACCTTCGTCAAATACTGTTTAAGAATGTTCAACTGTGCTTTGGTCGTCATATCTAGTTGGGACGTGGTGTTGCGCGGCTGAAGTATATCGTACTTATCCGGTATTAGCCAATCGGGCCTGGAGTTTTCCATGCTCCAAACTCTGAAGACCTCTTTGGGTTCGTTTACATCTTCCCATGTGGCCCAATCCCCCATGCCCCATTGTTTTCCGACCAGCAGCAGCTGCTTCCATGCTTGCGGTATGGCTTCTATGATCGTTCCCAGATTTTTCTGCAACTTGTGACATCCTTTCAGTTGTCTCCTCAGTTCTGCAACCGTTTTCCATCTCCTTTCCCCTTCTTCCCAGAGGTGCTTGACCTGCCATACCCCATGCTCCAACCATCTACCCCACCTTGTGTCTGTCCTTGAAAGTGTCAACGGTTTTCCTTGTCCATCTTGAATGTGTGCATTGCAGAATAATGGTTGTCTGAGCACTTCTTCCCTTGTTTTAGGCTCTCTAACTCTTGCAGGGAAGACCTCCTTCCATAACTTTATGAGCTGCACCCAATATGAAGGATTTCGAGCTTCCTCCTCTTGTACTTCATTGTTCTCTTCCCTGATACCTACCTTTGCCCAATTGCTACACATAATCCAGAACTGCCCCGACATGTTACTTGGCGTTTTATACCTTGCTACTTGTCTTATCTTTTCTAACACTAATGATGTCCATGATAACCTAGGTTGCGAAATTAACTTTACGACCCATTTAGTTTGAAGCGCTTTCGGTTGTAAGCCCGGATCCAGTACCCCCAGGCCTCCCTGCTGCTTGGGCCTAGTTACATGCTTCCAAGCAACCTTAGATATGAAATGGTCAGTGCGAGGTTTAGCTGTCCACAGATACGCCACCGCTCTTCTTCTCAATAGGATTGACGTAGCTTTTGGTGGAGTCCATATTGACCCAGCATACCACATCATAGAGAAAATGGATGCATTGAGTATCAGTGCCCTCCCGTATATTGATGTATATATAGCCGACCATGCTCCTAGTTTTGCGAGGATCTTTGACATTAGATCCGCTGCCATGGAATAATGTGTTCCTCCTGTTATTTTGATCCCTAGGTATCTGAGCGGAACCTGGGGTGTTATCCACTGCAGACCCTCCGGACTGTTGAAGGGGAGTGGGTTTTCTTACTCTTGCTCTGTCAACCACCACCCCACTATTTTTTGCCAATTGACCTTCATTTTTGACCCGAGCTGGAAGGCCTCCATTGCTCTTGTTAGCGCCTGAAAGGAGGAGTCCGAAGCTCTAATTATTACTGTTAAGTCATCTGCAAACAAAATTGTAGTAGGAAGATCTATCCTGTGTCCTTGCTGATCCGGTGGTGATATGAGTCTCTGTATTGATGGGTCTTTTCGTAGGAAGAAGGCTACTACCTCCATTATGAAAAGGAAAATAGGAGTAGCGAGAGGATTTCCTTGTCTAACCGACCTTGACATTGTGTAGGTCGGGGATAGATGGCCATTAACCTGTACATGTCCCTGTGCATGATTGTAGAGAACTCTTATCCATTTCCTAAAGTTCGGGCCCACCCCCATCTTTTTCGTGCATTGCTGCAGGAATGGCCAGCTTACCTGATCATACGCTTTTTCGAAATCGAAAAACAATATTGCAGCGTTAATTCTCTTATCCCTTATGTATCGGACTGTTTCTGTTAGAGTCATAACATTATCCAAATTAAACCTTCCTGGAATAAAACCCGTTTGATCTATATGAAAACAGTTGGCTGTAATGGTCGATAGGCGATTGGCTAGAACCTTAGCTACAATCTTGTGCGTGAGGGTTAACAAGGTTAGTGGCCTGTAATTGGGTATATCCGACGGACTTCCCTTCTTATAGAGAAGCGTAACTAATCCTGTTGCTGGCTCCTTCCCTATTCCCTCCTCTTGCCATGCTTGCTCTAGAAAGGCCAAGTATTCCTCTCCCAGTATCGGCCAGAACTCCAACCAGAATTCTCTTGTAAGCCCATCTTTCCCTGGGAGTTTATTTGGGGCCATGGACCATAATGCTTCCCATAACTCTTCTTGCGTTAAAGGCGCATCCAATCTTGCCGCGTGAGCTGGCAAGATCGTGGTCTGCAGGTGGTTCAGGAACTTAGACCGAGCCTCTACTACCCTTTCCTTTGGGTACTCCTCCTCTCTCTTTGTGTATAAATTGCTGTAAAAATCAAAGGCTACCCCCAACATTTCTTCTTTGTCTGAGGTTATTCCTCTTGGACCCTCAAGTTGAGCTATGAGATTATTCCTTCCTCTATATTTTATTTTTTGAAAATAGAATTTTGTCATTCGTTCCCCCTCCTCCCATTCTCTGACTCTGGCCCTCATTTGCAGACCCCTTGCTCTCCATCGTTGCCACTCTGTCATTTCCCCCCTTACCGTTTCAAGCGCTCTTTCGTAAACATCATCTCCTGGATAGTTAATAATGTTGCGCTCTGCTAGCTTTATTACTTGTTGCAGCTCTAGCTCTCTTTCCTTTCTTTTAGCCGCCAATCTCGGGGCAACCCCTGCTGAGGCTTTGGAAAGTGTCGCTAACAATTCTGGAAACGATTGTGTATATGGATTATGATCTTGACACACCGGAAGCACCGCCTACCTTATTTCCTGCCTTCTCAACAAGGAGTTATTTAGTTTGTAGAACCCCTTACCTCTTTTGACCTGCTTATCTGTTACCAAGTTCAAGTGAACCGGTTTGTGATCTAATCCCATCCCATATGGCAAGTTCCCAATACTTACCGAATGTATCATGCCTATTATACCAGGTGACGTTAAATAGTAATCTATTCGTGAAGCCGACACATGCTGACTGCGGTTCCTCTTTAAATAAGCGAACTGCCTTTCTTCCGGAAAGAGGAGCCTGTAGGGGTCTACGAGGTCTGTACTAGTCATCAACCTATGAATAGGTAAAGCCTCCTCAGACAGTCCCTCATCTCCAGATCTGAATCCTCCCGATAATCTATCTAATCTAGGGTCTAAAGTGGCGTTCCAATCACCTAATATTATTAGGTGTCTATTTGCCTCCAACATTTCTTGGAGATTGTTTATAAACTCTACCCTCTGCTGAAAAGCGTTCGGACAATATACTGAAATCAAAGTATAAGGCTCCTCGTGAAGCTCGAAGTTGACTTTTACCCATCTTCCTTCCACTTCATCTACCGACGTGTCATTAATGCGTATGTTGCTTGCTGCTGCTGATCTTTTGTTTTGAATTATGGCAACTCTTGTCGAATGATTACTGACTGTCGGAGCCCACCAATATCGCTGCCTGTCTCCTCAATACCTGCTTTTCATCCTCCACATCCTCCCCCATCTTCTATTTCTCACCCCTTCATCGGACCCTCCTGCGAACCTTCCCCCAGCCCCACACTGCTACTTTGTTCTTCCTCCCTCCGTGCCTTCCTTTTCTTGCTTTCCCCCTTTCCTTCTTTGTTGTGATATGTCTTTGGCCATTGAAATATCTTTGCGTATTCCTCTTGCTGGATGTGAATGTCATCCTTGACTGGACGAGCCTTAGTTGCATACTGAGCAGCATAGAATTCATTGATTTCCCCTTCCCGCCTCAGTAACTCAAATCTATTCTTTGAGGTGATGTCCTCTGCCACCTGTGTTGCCTGTTTGAGATTCCTCAAATGTTTGTGATGAGCCAGCCTGATCTCACACTCGATCTTCCTCCCCCATTCCAACTGCTCAACTTCCTGAATCCACTGTTCTAAGGACAAGTCTTCTTCCTCTGACCCCTCCTGCTCCTCCCCTTCTTCTGACGAATCCATGTCCTCTGGACCATCCCTCTGATCTTCGTCCGCCTGCAGAATTTCCTTTTCCGTCATGTTTTCTGCATTTCGCATTTGTCTCCTTCTTTCCTCGTTTTCCCTATCAAATTCCAATGGTGTGACTGGACCCTGAGATACTTCCTTATCTTCTCCCCCCTGACTAATGCTCCCTGACGTCGCTGTATCATGCGTGGTTCCTTCCTCTTGTCCTTCATCTGTGCTCCCCTCTGCTGATGTACTCTTGTGCTGTCTTTTCCCTTGTTGTGTCGTCCCCTCCTGTTCCTTTGACTCATCCGTTCCCCTCGACGACTCCTTCCTCTTCAAAGGTTGGCTTCCTCCGCCTGTACCCTTCCCCTCCTCCTCACCGCACTCCATGTTTTCCCCATGTTCTTCCCCTGTTTTCCCTGTAACCTCTTCATTACCCCCTTGTTGTTCCTGCTGCTGCGGCCTGGCCGCTGCATTCTCCAAAAAAGCTATTTCTGCATTTTTCCCTACCGTGTGTAGGTCAGTCATGAGCTTCAATCTCGTATTGTCCAACATTGGTATAGTGATATACCCCGTTTCCTTGTCCTCCATTCTCTTTGCTCTGGCGTGCCTCCATCTGCTGTCGTAGGGGGGGTATATATTTGGTTTGATCGTAGGGTCTTTCTTCAGCACCCATACCCACTTGGGGTTGTCCAAGTTATCATAAAATATCCACCCCCTGTATTGTGGCAAGTTAATGTACCACACTCCTGGTTTACTCTCACATTCCTGCAGCATTGATTGTCTCAGAGGCACCTGCTTTCCACTTGCCCCCCCTGCGGACAGAAGGATCCCCAATGCCCCCTTCCCCTACACTTAAAGCAGAAGGGATTGGTTTTGGACGAGATAAAAACAGTAATCCTCTGCCCACTTTTTCGGAAAATCCATTGGTCAGGGAACTTCGGCGGGCCCCCCGATTTAACCTCCAGACATGCCACCCGAGAGTCATGGTTTGGCGCGAGGAAATCTGGATTTGCAGGGAGCCAATCAATGATTGGATTGTTCGGAAATTCCTCTTCTTGTCTCCTCTTAACAAAGCTATGCACCCCCTCTGACAAATTATCAAATTGGACCCAAAAATGGTTTTTCATCATTGATTGTCTATGCCTCGATGCCTCAGCCTGTGGGGGTCGCGGAGGTTTCCAAGCCTGGATGGTGACCACTGCCCCCTTACATTTTAGTTATCCAATTGATAACAGATACTGGGCATAAGTTGGATCCACACAGACAATCATTATTGCAAACCTTCCCCTCTTATGGTACGAGACATCAGGTTCCCTTCCCGGAATGCTTTCCATGGCCCATAGCCTATCTCTCACCCATCTTCTCTTCTCATTAAGAGATAGGTCCTTGCTTCTTCCCGAGAAGTTGAAGAGGACTGCGTGCTTCTCATATAATTCATTTAACGACTGGATGTCCTCCTCTGGGTATTCCCACACCTCTACTTCTTCCTCCTTCCCTCCTTCTCCCTTGATTACCTCTTTCATGACTTTGATGTCTGCCTTGATTTGCGTTTTCTCAAGCAAGAATTCCATTGCTTTTTGACCCAACGTACAAGGTTTGGATTCACCCACTTTTTTGTTTGTGCCTGATTTAGATGTCGACTGAGATGATTGCTTCCCTGACAACCCATCCTGCTTTTGAGTGAAGTCCTGCTTCTCCCTCTCACTCAATGCCCTCTGAGCAACCGATGAGTATGATATAGCCATGTTTTTGTTATGTTCCCTTAGAGTTCCTTCTTCCTGTCCAATTCCTCTAGGAGATACAATGTTGTTGATGCTGCTGATGATGTTTTTTTCGTCTCTCCCCTCCCTTCGTCCTTTCCGATTCCTCCAGGAGATACAAAGTTGTTGATGATGCTTCTTCCTTCTCTCCCCTCCCCCATATAACAGTACTTCACCTAGCCCCGTGGATAGTTACAACACCCTTTTATCCCTTCCAACATCCGAATTTGAGTTATTGGTTTTGTCCCTTCTTTTCTTTCTCGCATGTATAATATTAATGCTCAATGCTTGCCCTATCTTTCCTTCGCCCAACTCCTTGAAATATCACTACCATCACCTTTTTCCTTTCGCTTGTCGAATTTGAGACAAGAAAGCTCACTTACCTGGCGCCTTCATCCCCTTGTCCCGCTTACCCCTCTCCACTTAAGCGGATGCCTCCTGATAGAACTATGCCCCCCGTACGCTCCTTACTTCCTCTTACGAAAAATCCCGAGGTGACGAGCCAACACCAGACACTCGAAAGCCCAAGAATCTTGCTTAGCAGCGTCAGTCTGGTTCCTATTCCCCTGGCAAGTCAAAATTGAATACACAATAGTACCCTCTCACGCTTCCGTCCGTCTGGCCGAAGGAACCCTGACCAGCATTGATAGCTCCTGCTAAGGAGGATTGGCTGTCAGCTTGCCCAGACCACTTGTTCGTCTCAGGCTTCGGTTCAGAGCCTGTCAGACCATTCTTTACACAGCGAGAACAGCGAAAGGGTCCGCTGCAAGCTCTGTTGTTTGTCATTGTCCTTCTCTATGTACCCCCCTTGAGTACTGTTGTTGATCGCAGTTCCGACCCTTCCGCCAGGCCGCCCGGTGGGGCCCAAAAGTTATTGTGGTATAGCCTGGTGCCATTTCTTCCATCTCAATGCGTTATCTACTATCGTAGCCACCTTGCCCTTTAGCAGCCATTCTCTCTTGAATGTTTGCTTCCTGGTTGCTTGTCTTTCTGGTCTGTGTTGCACAGAGGTCGCTATTCTCCGCCATCTGCTCCTGATTTCTGTCTCTGCCATGCTCAGTAGTAGAGACCACATTTCTTCCTTTGCCACCTCTGCTTCTCGATTGTCCGGATGCATTTGTGCTTCCATATTACCCACAGTGTCAATTTCCTGAGCAGGAGGAATCAGACTTCCTTGCTGCCCTTAATGTTGCTGGGAGTGTTAGTGTCGCATACCGTAATGGTACAGACCAGAACAAGAACCGGCCTCTCTCACATAGTACAAGATAGCACAGTGGAAGGCTAAAATACCAATGATAAGAATAATCAATGTTGCAATGCAGCCCAAACATACATCATCATCATCCCATGGTGTGAAGGGGCCCGGCGCTCACACAGGAAGAATGCGCCAGTCCCCAACCATATACAGACGAAGAAGAGGGGGGTTAGACGAAGAAGAGGGGAAGATGGGAATGTCATCAACACCAAGTCTTCGGTACAGGTCCCAAATAATCCCTCGTCAAATGTCTGAATCCCAACGTCGAGTCTGGATCCAAATGTCATCAAGTCCCAAAGTCACCAATCTCTCTCTCTCTCGTAGTCTGCAGGTACTGAGAAGTTAGGAAGCGAGAGGGTGAGGGAGAGATGGTGGACTTAGAAGACGAAAAAGAAGAACTCTCTCTCTCTCTCTCTCTCTCTCTCTCTCTCTCTCT
>BFEA01000022.1:3005959-3019538 GCA_003427395.1 Chara braunii
CTCTCTCTCTCTCTCTCTCTCTCTCTCTCTCTCTCTCTCTCTCTCTCTCTCTCTCTCTCTCTCTCCCCTGTACTAACCTGTGAAGGTGGCGCCTTGTTGCAGGTACATCGAAGACAAATTTGGAGCTATGGCGCCACAGGTAAGTCTCCCTGGCCTCTGCCAACCATCTCTCTCTCCACAATGCTACTCTAGCTCTTTTTTTTTTTTTTTTTAATCAGGTCCGTATGGTCCTGGCTCCATATCCATTCTGGGGGGCGTCAGTCCGGTTCCTATTCCCCCGACAAGTCAGAAATAGATTACATCATACTACCCACTCAACGCCTTCCTTCCGTCTGGCCGAAGGAACCCTGATCAGCATTGATTGCTCCTTCTAAGGAGGATCGACTGTCAGCTCGCCCTGACCATTTGTTCCTCTCAGGCTTCTATTTAGAGCCTGTCGAATGAGTCCCTGTGCTACGAGAACAGTGGGGGGGGTCCGCTCTGTGTTCTGTCGCTTGTCCTTGTCTTTCCCTGTGTGTCCGGTCCTCTTTTTGTTAATCACCATTTAGAACCTTCGGCCAGGTCTCCCGACATGTATCCTCATGGTCTTCATGCTTCTGCCTGGTGCCATTTTTTCCATCTCAGTCTATTGTCTACTATCGTTGCCACCTTGCCTTTTAGCAACCAGATCCTTATGAAAGTTCGTTTCTTGGTTGCTTGTCTTTCTGGTCTGTGTCTCATAGAGTTTGCTATTCTCCGCCATCTGCTCCTGATTTCCGTCTCTGCCATGCTCAGCAGTAGAGACCACATTTCTTCTCTTGCCACCTCTGTTCCCTCGATTGTCTGAGTACATCTGCGTTTCCATATCACCCACAGCGCCAACTTCCTGAGTAGGGTGAACAATGCTTCCCTGCTGCCTGTGATGGTACTGGGGATGTTAGTTAGAAGTAGAATAGAGATAGGGGGGATGTTTGGGGGGGGGGCAGCGAACAGGATCGACCATAGGTCGTGGATCTTCCTCCATATCCAAATTGCTTCAGGGCAGAAGAGGAGGCAGTGGGGGATGTCTTCGAATGAGTCGTTGCTGCACATTGAGCAGCATGCCGAGCTATCAGGATCAGAATGTTTCTTCTCTCGTGTAACCATAGGTTGACTGGCAGGGCTGCATGTGCTATTAGCGATCGCATACTTCGGATTCTACTTGGTCTGATGAGAAGGTATTTGGTCCATGTGATGGAGATGGGGGTCGTGGTGTGTAGGTTCAGTATGGTTCTCCACTTCTCTGCCAGCCTTGGATTCGGGTCTTTGGATTGTAGCCCGAGGTTATATCCGAGCTTGACGTCGTATTCTGTTATCCTTCTCGATTTACTGGCTGCGCCCAGGTCCCAGATCCATTCCTTTGGGTCGAATTCCAACTCGTTGATGCTAAGTTCCGGCTGGAAAATAAGCCAGGGTGTCTTGCGAGAGACTCTAACCTTCCTGAGAAAGTAGGTTTCTATTTGTTCGTTCTGTTGTGTTTTGCTTAGGATCTCTAGTTCATATAGGCCATGTTTGATGATGGGGTAGGATACGAACTTGGCCTGGTAGTTGATTAAGTCCGGTTTTAACACAAAACGGTAGGCTTTCGTTGGTGGGGTGTGTGTGATGAGCAGTCCCCAGTCTCCTGGTTTCCACGTATGTGTCTCTTTTAGGAGGGTCGTCAATGGGGGAGGAATGCTTTGGTGGATTTCGGACAGGTTGGTGGTCAGTAGATGGCAGCCTTTTAATGGAGTGCGGAGGTCCCAGGCGATGAGCCATTCTTGTCGGTCTTCGAACCACAAATGTTTGACCTGCCATACTCCTCTCCCCACCCATGACAGCCATCTGCGATCTTTGGCCCGGAGAGTCCGCGGTCTGCCCTCTGTGTCTTTGATCCAGGGATTGTAGAACAGGGGTTGTCGTAGGACTTCCTCTTTGTTGCTCAAGGGGTCTTTCTTTACTGGCATCAGACGGCCCCAGGTCTTCAGGATTGGAGACCAGTAGGGGGTGGGTGTAGTGGGGGGTTGAATGGGGGTCACTGGGTTAGTTTTCCTTGCTGGTCTCCCGAATTTGATTGTCCACTCCTTTGCCATTATCCAGAATAGGCCACTCATGTTCGGTGGGGTCACTGCTGGTGCCAAATTCCTTATGCTGTCTAACACCATTGCGGTCCACGGGAGGGCTTGTTTGGTTAGGATTTTGATTATCCATTTGATTTGGAGGGCGATTGTTTCCTGTTTAGGGTCGATTATACCTAGCCCCCCTTCTTGTGGTTTTTGATGACAGTTTGCCAGGCCACCTTGTTTATGCAGGTGGTTTTGTTGGGGTCACCAGTCCACAGATAGCACCTAGCTCTCGCCTTCAACTTCTTCAGGTCGTCATCGGGGGGGCACCATATGGAGGCCATGTACCACAAGGTGGAGAATACTGTTATGTTGATAATCAGGGCTCTCCCTACTACGGAGTCCTTGGCTTTGTTGCAGGTGGCTAAACGGGTTATTGCTCTGGTGAGTAGTGACTCCCCCATCCCTTGCCAGATGTCGTCCCTGTTTACCATGAGGCCTAGACATCGAAGTGCTTGGTCGCCAGTAGGCCAAGACATTGGGGTGGATGGGTCTGGGGGTTGGGGGGGGGTGCCTTCTGCGAGCCACCACCCTTCCGTTTTCAGCCAGTTCACCTTCATTTCTGAGGCGAGTCTGAAGGCTTTCGTGGCACGGGCCAGGGCCTGGAAGGAGGAGTTGTTAGCGCGGATGAGGACTGTGAGATTGTTTGCGAACATTTGTGCAGTGGGGAGAGCAAAGTCGTGGAGGGGGTTGTAGTTTTGTTCGGTGAGGCGGTCGCCTTGCCAGGCGGATCTCGATATCGGGAAGGTTTCTGACAGTATTCTGTTTATCTGCACCCTGCCCGTGGCATCCCCATAGAGTACTCTAACCCATTCTCTGAAGTTTGGGCCGACTCCCATCTTCTCCATGCAGTTGTGGAGGAAGTCCCAATTGACTTGATCGTACGCCTTTTCAAAGTCGAAGAAGAAGATCGCCGCTTGCATTCGTTTTTCCGCGCCTCGTTTAGAGCCATCACTTTATCCAGAATGTATCGACCCGGGATGAATCCTGCTTGGTCGATGTGAAAGCAACTGTCTGTTAGTTTTATGATTTTGTTGGCTAATGCTTTTGCTAGGGTTTTGTACGGCGTTGTGAGAAGTGAGATTGGTCTGTAGTTCTTGAGGTCCTCCTTGTCTCCCTTTTTGTATATTAGTGACGGTGCTTAGAAATTGACCGAAGCCTCTCTTTTCCTTGCTGTCGTTGATGAGGTCCAAGAGGTCGTTGCCCAGTGTTGGCCATAACCGGATCCAAAATTCTTTGGACAAACCATCAATTCCTGGCGCTTTGGCGTTTCCCATCTGGGATAGGGCTGCGTCAAGTTCCCCTATGGTGATTAGTTTGTCCAAGTCCTCCGTTTGTTTTTGGGTAATCGTTCTCTCTAGGTGGGTCATCATGTGCTTGCGGGCGTTGATATTTGTTGTTGGAGGGGGGGAGGGGGGTTTGGACTCGTAGAGGGCGGCGTAAAAGGACCTGGCTATTCTTACCATGTCTGCGCCGGCTGACTTTGTCGTCCCCTGGTTTGCCGGGTCCTTCAACACCTCGATTGTGTTGTTCCTAGCGTTGGCCTTGATCTTGGGGAAAAAGAATTTGGACATCGATTCATTCAGGGTGTAGTCATTCATTCGGGCGCGTATCTGTAGGCCTCTGAGTTCCCATCTTCTCCATTCATTTAGTTCGTCCTTGGTAGATTGGAGTAGGTTGTGGTAGGAGTTAGAGGGATCAGATGCTAGGTTGGTTTCTGCGATGTCGAGTATGATTTGTAGTTCCTCCGTCCTGTGTTTGCTTTCTGCTGCTATGCTTCTAGACTCTGCTGAGACCGTTTGAGACAGGTCCATATAGCTGTCTATGAACCATTTGTGCCTGTCCCGGCGTTTCTTCTCGTCTTGCTGTGTGAACCACCAGTTCCATCTGACTGCCTCGGTCATGCGTTCAGTGGAGAGGAGTGAGTTGTTGAGTCTAAAGAAGCCTTGTCCTTTTTCTACCGGAGAGTTGAAGTTAAGGTGCAAGTAGGTTGGTTTGTGGTCGAGCCCCTTAAAAGGCTGCTGCTGGTAGGACACCGGCCTCCTTGATTGCTCCCTGTAGCATGTCTGAAATTAGGAAGAAATTGATTCGTGATAGTGATGTGTGGTTAGATCGGTTCCTCTTGACTAGGGAGAAGGCTCTCTTGCGTGGGTGGAGGATTCGGAATGGGTCAACCAGGTCGAACTTTGTCATGATGTTCCGTATGTGTGTGCTCGCTCGTGTGGGCCCCAACAGCACTGCCCGGGAAATGCGATCCAGGCTGGGGTCCATCGTAGTGTTCCAGTCAACTACTATAATTAGCGGCAGCGGGGTCGGGATAATTGATTTTATATGGTCGAAGAAAGCTAGGCGTTCGGCTTCCATGTTGGGGGCGTATAGGTTCAGGATTCTGACCTCTTCCCCTTGCCATGTAATTTGGATCCATGATCATCTTCCTTCCGCCGTGTCTCTTTCGCCATTATTTACCAGACCCTCAAACCAGATTTTGGAAGTAGTTGGTATGAGGATTGTTGTGTCGCGGTTGCTTTGGTCCGCTTTGTTGGACCATAGTGAGAAAGGGCATCCCCCTAGGCTTTTCTCCACTGTCCTCTTTATTCTGGTGTGGTTAGTGAGGTTGGATAGGTGGGTCTCTTGTAGGAGAATGATGTTGGGTTTGGGCTTTCTTTTTTTTGTGAGGCCGAGTTTGATGTCTCGTCTTCTGTCGTCTTTGGTGAGAATGCTGCCCAGGCCGTTGACGTTCCAACTGTGGATCATCAGTCCCCTTGCTTGCTAGTCCATTCTCACTGTCCCATTCCGATTTCCGTTGTTGTCCATGTGTTTACGTCTAACGGGTTGTTGTGTTAGGGGTAGCGGTTGTGGTGCGGAGTACAGTTGGGGGGGGGGCGTTGGGATCTCTAATCGGCCGCCGACGTGGTCCCTGCGCTGTCAGCTCCGATTCCTCCGGTTCGTCCGGTGTCGTCGTTTGCCCTTCTCCTGGCGGTGGATCCTAGGCTGTATCCTCCCATGCTGCCCTCAGGTGTTGGGGTGGTCCCGGTCTCATCACACCCCGGGGATATCTTGTCGTTCAGCCCGTCGTCATCGTCGTACTCGCTCATATGCCTATCCTCATCCTTCGGTTCCAGGTACAGCGACTCAGCTTCATCTTGTGGGGAACGTTATGTGGATAAGATGTGGGATTTGATGATAGCGGCCAGGGAATTGGCCATGACCTCTGTCGGGCACATCTTGCCTGCGAGTGTGCTGTATGGCAAGGCGGTCATAGTGTTCCATGCTCTCCACACCAGCCCCTCGTGCAGCCTCGCTTTTTCTTCTAATTTTACAAGGAAAGGTTCAAAAGATTTGGCTGTGGCGAGTTCCTGGTCGATCTTGTTTGAGTCTTCGCGGAGGGGGGTGGGGATTCCGTAGACACCTAGGGGGGAGTCTTCGAATATGCCTTCCTTGATTGTTCTTGCCAGTGTTCGCCGGTCACCTGCGGTCGGGAAGGCGAAAGATACATCTGTGGCTACCTGCCACTCCCCGAACTTCTTTTTGTATCGGATAGGGACCAAGGGTCTGACTGGCTTGATCGTTTGGCGATCTAAGGTAGCTTTCTCAATGACATGGGGGGGCTTGTTGTCTGCCACGTTTTGGATGGTGCAGTACTCTTTCCTGTGGCTTTTTCGGTATTCTACGTTCTGATCAAATAGGCACTTTGTCTGAGCAGCGACGATGGCGATCTCCTGTTTGAGGGATCGCTGCTCGTTGCCATTTCCTATCGTGTCCGTCGTGGACTTTCTGGGTCTCTTGACCCTGCCCTTTGAGGGCTTCTACTTCTTTGGTACCATGTCTCTGATTGGGTCCTTGTGGACCTGGGTTTCTGCACTGGAACCGGACTCTGAGCTCGAGTTGTCTCTTTCCCTCTTTTTCTCATGATATCTGAAGGCGCTGAATTCTGACAACTCACTCTGTTCTCTCAGGATGTTGTAGGTGTTCGTGGATGTGTGGATGCCTGCTACCGGGCCTTTGCTGCTCCGGCCTGTCTTCTCCTGATGCTTCATGCATGCCATTCTGATGTCGAATTCTTTCTCCCTCTCATTTTTGGCTCTTTCCAAATATTCCTGCAGCCAGGTGATGGGGGAGTCTCCCTGTTCTTTTGGTTTGCCTACTTTGTCACTCTTGGAGGGAGATATATCCATTCCTTTGTGAGTACAGTCCTGATCTGTTGTTGGGCTGGGGTCCGAATCATTTGGGGCTGCCTGTGTGCTCTGTGTCATCGGGGGTGCTTCCGTTTTCAGTTGAGCTGTTCTTTCTTATTTTCTTTCCACCCGGTGTCTCGGTGTTCTCCTTTTGTGGGGAGGCCTGTCTCTTGAGGGAGGGGTCGGTCTGAATGGTGCGTTCCTCGATGATCTGTTTGACTCCGTCCAGGATATCGTTGTCATCCTCTCGCTTAGCGAGGGCGTCTGCAGTCTGCTGTCTGATTAAATCGAGATTTCACAACAGGTCTTCATGTTTCTTTTCTTATTTGATCGCCCGGGAGTCTACCAACGGGTCTGAGTAGATTTTCCCTGGGATCCCTGTTATCTTCTTTGCTCCCAAGTGGTGCCATTTCCTGTCTGACGGTGGTAATATGTCTGGCTGTTTAATTGTCGGAGTTGTGTTCGTGTATGTCATTATCCACTTAGGCTCTGGGATATTGTCGTCAAAGACCCAACCGTCGTAGTCTGGGTCATTGACGAACCAGATACCTTTGGCCTCTTCAACTTCAACGAGCATGTTCTGTCTCAGTTTTTTCTGTTAAGGGAAGCGTGGGCATTTGGGATTTGTTCCCAGGTGACCTCTTTCTCTGCACCTGAAGCAGATTGGCGAAGCTTTGGTAGACACACTTACTGACGTGACGTTGTCCCCAATGAGACATTGCCACTCCTCTGGGAACATGGGGGGGTCGTCGGTCAGTATCTCCAGGATTGCTATTACAGAATCGCAGTGGGGGGCCAGGAAGTCGGGCGTGGGGAGGACCCACTATATCACTTTGTTTGTCGGGTATTCGACTTCCAACTGGTCCTTAATCAGGGGATGGCCTCTGGGTGGGATGTTGTCGAATTGTACCCAGAACTGCTCCCTAATCAACCGCTGTTTGTAGGAGGCAGCCGGTGAGACTTCAGCTCGCTGGGCTGTCTCCGGTTTCCAGCGTGACAGGGTGCAGACAGATCCATTGCAGTTCAAGGTTTCACATTTCTCCAACATGTGTGTTGCTTGGTCTGCATCTTTGAAGACCACGATCATCATAGTTCTACCCAGGCCTAGCAGGGAGAACTTGTCAACTTCTGTTTTGATGTTCTTGTGTTCCTGGATGGTTTTCACCATCCATTTCCTTTTCCCGATGGGGGAGAGTCTTGCACCGGCGTTGGAGAAGGAGAAGATGAGTGCGTGCTTCTCGTATGTCGCGTTGGTGTCGGCGATCTTGTCTTTTGGGTACGCCCAAGCGGTCACCTCCTCATCGGTATTGTCCTTAACGTTTTTGACCTTGATTGTGACTTTCTCTCCTTTAATTTTTGGGGCTTCCAACAGGAAACAAAGTGTCTCATGATCCACGTTGGAGCTGTTTTTGTTGCTGCTACCGTGTTGTAGCGGCGTTGGTAGTTTTGGGCCATGCTTGCTGTTGTTCGTTTGGTTTTTCTTACTGATTGCTGTTGCTCTTTTTGCGATGTATTTGTGTTTCGTCGGTTTGATTGTTGTGTGTTTGTTGGGGTGTTCGGTTTTTGGGTTGCTGTTTGGGGGGCGGCACTGATCGGAAGGGGGTACGAGTTTTTTTTTTTTTTTTTTTTCAGTTAAATCAGACGCTGCTGTTCGCAGCTTGCCTACGTGGAAATTGGTCTGTCTGCCTGGGCGTATATGGGTATGCCCAGCGCAGGAATCGGGTTAGGTTGGCGTAGGTTGGTGGCGGGGGGGGAATATTGGGGGGTTGAGGGATTACAGTTGGAATTTAGAGGTGTGTTGGGTGGTGATCATGCATTGATGCGTGGGCGTCTGGATGGGGGAGATTCGTTTTGGGATGGTGACCGGAGACGGAGTTGGGGCCGCTAGGGCTCGCTGGACATGGGAGATCACCCGGGTCTCACTGCTGGAGCATTGTCAGGGGTTAGAGGATGGGGGGGTGGAAGTTGTGTTGTCGTAGGGTGGCTAAGGTTCGGGGGAGTAGTTGATGTGACGAAGGGTGGTTGGAGATGGAGAAAATGGGGGTGCCCGTGGCGTGCTTGGTAGGTGATTGGGGAGACGGGGGGTGAGGAGGGGGGGGGGGGGGGGGGGGGGGGGGGGGGGATAGAGGGCCTTTGGTTGGAGGTGAGGAGAAGGAGAGGGGAAGATTTTGGACAGATAGGATACGATTATTCAGGCACAGGGTCGCTGGTGGCAGTTCCCTTGGCTCCGTTTCTTACCTGATGTAAGTCGCTATTTGTCATCTGCTGGTGGCCGTCTTCGTTGCCGGACGGAAGATGCCTTGCTGACGTGGCTGAGTTGGCTCGCCGATGAAGGATGGCGGGCCTTTTGGATTGGGAGAGGCCGACAACGGGCCGAAAGCGCCTTGGCTGAAGGTGGGTTGCTTCTCCCTCCGAGTAGACTGCTGCCTCTTTCAGATCCTTGGCTGTCTGCGGAGACGGGGTTGGGTGCAGTTTGGATATGAACCAGTAGGCTCTTGTTGGTGGGGACTGTGTGGTGAGTAATCCCCAGTCGTCTGGTTTCCACCTGTGTGTCTCTTTTAGGAGGATCGTCCATGAGGGGGGGATGCTGTGATGGATTTCCGCTAGGTTGTTGGGCAACAAGTGACAACCCTTTAGGGTGGTGCGCATATCCTCTTCGTTAAGCCATTATTGCTGGTCCTCGGACCACATATGTTTGATCTGCCATACACCTCGTTCTACCCATGAGAGCCATCTGCGGTTTTTGGGTCATTTTCTACTGCTTGTATGTTTTCATTTGGAGGCAAGATTCTCTGGCAGGGCTTTCCCTTGTTGTTCCTACCCGCTACGGACCCCAGTACTCTTCATCACCAAGGTAAGTTGATATTGCGTTGTCGAGCGCATCGGCCCCCGCGTGAGCGAGGGCCCTCCCGGCTATGTCACGCAGGAGTTAAAACAAACAAAATCAGAGACAACTTAGGACGATGCATAAATAATCCGGCGAACCGCCGAGGCGGTCGAGGTCGCGTCGTTCCGTCGCCGCTCTAGCCGGGTGCGCCAGCTGTACTTCCCACGGTCCCCTACGACAGGATAGGTTTTCGCGGGGCACATCTTACCTTCCCTAAGGGGCTGTCACCACCCTCAGGGTTGTATCCCTACCAAGCTACTGACCCACGTGTGAAGGCTTTTACATGCAATTGCAGAGGTAGGTCAGCCGAGGGCGTTTGCTCGCTCGCTGGAGTATAGGTACGCTTGGTTAACGCCAAGTGGACCCGAACGTTGTCCGTCCCGAGGGCGCTGATCTCCTCGGTACGAACGAACGTCGGTCGACTAGGACGGCCTCAACCAAACGTGAAACCCACAATATAATCCTAGTCCCTTTTTGATCCTCTACTCATAAAATGAATAAAATCAATACATAGACAACATTTTGACTTGATGAGATGACCCGCCTAGGACGGCCTTGACGAACGTCGGTCGACTAGGACGGCCTACATGACCGAAAAGACAATTATACTGTCATTCGGGGACGGGAGATCCGTCGTGAACAGCTTCTACAAGTAAATACCACTGATACCATGCAGATCAACAAGTGATCTGGTTCCTGGTCGATGTTTGAACTCTCGGTTTGACCACATTGTCGTACCGCAGGCACCGACTTGGAGGAGCGAATGACAATTTTGTTCGTCGCTTTGTCTTCCTAGGCAGTAATTACTCTTTCTGTTTCACGAATGATGGAGTATTCATCTCCAATGCCGGGTTACTTGGTATGGAAATGTTTCGTCTCCTGATACTCCGTCCTCGTCGTCCCGCTCTACGCCTTTTAGGATGTTCGATTCTCACCTTGTTCGGCTTATTTTTAAGCGATCGATTACCCCTCAATGCATAAGCATGATAGTGCTATCATCGGGGTAATCCGTATACTATCCATTTGGTTGGACCTATCTATGAAGATTGTGTTTTTTTTTGTTATTACCCTCGTAGAGTCCCATAATTGCGACCCTACTATAAGGACGACTCACCACTGCACCTGACTCGAGAGGATGCGCTTAGCCCTGTTGGCCCTCGCAGGCCTCAGTCTCTATCCGGCCGAGTCGTGTAAACTCCTCGTTATCAAAAATCAAGGTGGAGACGCGTCCACCTAGCCAGACTCGGACCTCCCGCGTATCATAGAGAGAAGCCGCCCGTGAGGCGAGCCTCCAAACTATAGCGCGGAACGGCTGACGCATCCGAAACAGGTGCGTGGTCGTGGTGTCCTTAATCCGGATGACGTCGTAGCGCTTCCCGGATAGGGTAATTTTAACGCTCATAATGACCCGAGAAAGGCATTGGAGGTTGCTCGCGTGATGGAAGTATAAGGTATATCCATGAACTTCTTCCGGACGTCGGGCCACGTTGGCACGAACATCCGCGCGCGAGTTAGGAAAAAATCCCTGCCCATCACTGAGCAGGCCAATAAACCCAATCCAACGTGTGGGCGCTCCATCTCGAACCGGTAGTAGTCACTCCGCGCGCCGGATCAGCTCCTCGTCCATAGTATCACGGACCAACAGATATCTGGCCTGAGTAAGATCCCGCCGTCCGCTAGGCATCTGCACACCGAAAGAGCCACCTGTTAGAAGAGGCTCTCGTAAAGTTCACAAACCTCATCATAGAAAGCGATGACGTCAAAACGTTCCGAGCGAATGGTGTTAAATCTATTCGCTCGCACCCGTTTCACATGATGAAGGAGGTTGAACGGGCCTTGCTGATCGTTCAAATGGAGTACAATATAGAGGAACATTCCTCTAACCTTAGGAATGTTCTCTACTCCTGGACAGTCCGAATCACGACGAGGTTCATGTCTCCGTATTCCCGTGATGGATTAGGAGGCGCAAAATCATATCGTACAATACGTTGGCCTGGTTCAATCAAGAAAATATAGCTCCGCGGTGGTTTCCTCACGCTCCCGTCCCAGAATCGTGGCACGTCCTGTTCCAAGAAAACTTCAAGTGGGTTGTACACCAACCTTCCTTTCCGTATCATGCCGGCGCGGGATCGTGTTGGCACCGCTAACCACTCGGTCACCGCCTCGCGTGTGCTGAACAATCGGAGGATCACCGCCTCCGCAAGCATCTGAACGACGAAGCGGTAACTTTGTCAAAATAAATTTAGCTATACCAGTTTTCATGTTCAATTTTCATTCCCCTTCCCGGGCCGTGATTCTTGTGTCACGGTCCGGCCACGAAAGTAGTGCCTATTTGCACTTCTTTTAACACTAATCGAAGCACGAGCTGGGCTTCTTGTGGCGTCAGCCCTCCCACGCGTTGGTGGCTCCTAAAACGGCCACCCAACAGGGTACTAGATTCAGCCCCCCCTTTTCCTGAAAGTACGAGGAGGCGACTGCTCTTAGCTTCTAGACGCCCTACCCTCTAGGAAGTGGTCTGGAATACCCCTCCTCCTCGCCCGAACACATTGTTCAGGACTCAGAAGCTGGGCTGGCTCCCCCGCAACAGCATGGTATCCCCCCGCATAAGCGGTCCGCTCCGAGTCGATAACAGGGCCGGCCCCTAAGGCAACAAACCCCCGCCTCAGATGCCTCCTAGAGTGAAGAAGCCTAGACCCTCCGGTGCAGACGACTGCTCGATGCCTCCAGGCTAAGGGTTGACTTAGACGAATCAAGAAGAAAAAGAAGTGAAATACTCTTAGACGGGCATAGAGGGAAAGTGGTCGTTCGGGATAGAGTGGAAAAATCCTTGGGAAGATACTAAGGTGTTCCCTTGTCTTCTTTCCCTTCAATTTTTCCACGACTTCCGTTCTTTCGGCACCCGCGGTTCACACTTTCATTATTATTATTTTTGTTTCTCCTCTTTTCTGTCACATGCATTCGGGTTGAGTGGAAGAAAGGTAAGCATCCCCATTATTCTCTCAAACAAACAATGCTGATTCCTTCTCACATGCATATCCCAACCTACCTGCACAATCAAGAAAAGAAACAATCCAGAGATTCATCCATCCCCGAAACAAAGTCAGCCCTTTTTCCCACGTGCAGGACGTCACACTCTTACTTCACCCTTTCCCCTGAATTCAAAGCAAGGTCATGCAAGGTGTTGGTTCACGCGGGTGTGCAAAGGAAACTGAGTCACAACTGACCTTGAGTGAAGTGGAGTCGGCTCACTCAAGAAAGCCAAATATTTTCTCAAGAGAAGATCGGCCGCACAACTCCCGTTGTGGCCGCTCACAAGGACGAACCACACCCTCCTTCAAGTACTACCACTGACCCCAGCGTCGCTTACCAACCAAAAGCGAGCTCGCCGCTTGAGGAGAGTGCTTCACTCTCAGATCCCACAGCCTCAACGTTACACCTTCCACCAAAAATAGTGCCACCTCAATCCACGAAATACCAAGTGAGGTCACCACACGCCTGCCGCAATACTTGGCGGTCCCCCGCCCGTCCAACGTGCCGCAAAAAAAAAATAATAACGGCCTTAACCAGCGCTGCCGCCGTAAGAATTCGGCAGCGCTTCCGCCGTACCGCCAAGAAAACCAGTGCTGTCGTCGCAAGAATTCGGCAGCGCTTCCGCCGTACCGCCAAGAAAACCAGCGCTGCCGCCGCAAGAATCCGGCAGCGCTACCGCCCAAGGGTACAGCGACGCGGCCTCCTACTAAAGAAAATCCCTTGTCGCACGGTCCAATCCAGCTGCAGCCTTACGGCTATGGCTCCCCCATAGCCTGCAGCACAGCATAAGAGGTGGAGCAAGAAGCTCCCAGCCTCTAGCTATGGCTGCCTCCTCCTCCCTCCAAGTGCTTCTGCAGACCTCCAGCACTTCGCCTGATTACACCAGCAGCCAGCCAGCCAGCATGTACTCAAGTAGAATGGCCCAGCAGCATTGCCACAAGTGTGAGGCTGTTGGGTGGCAGGCTAGCTTTTATAGCTGGCTGAAGGCTGAGGGCAGCTGCCTTGCCCTCACCCAAATCCCGGAATAGGGCCTGGCCCTTGATCTAAATCGTGATCAAGGGCCAGAAATACTGATGTTTCCCTAAGGGAACTCAGTTCAGGCCACTGGGGATGCATCTGGCCTTCACCCACGGCCAGACGCAGCCCAGAAATGGTTGTACTCAACCATTTTTTAGCAGACTATTGTAACCAACAGTCTGTTGTCTATTCATAGTCCAGATGCTTCTAAACTTGCATCTGGACCGAGGCCGCGGCTAGATCCGCGGCCGTTTCCCCTTTTTTTTTCCAACTTCTTCCCCTTTCTTTTTCTTTTTTCCTTGTTTTTCTAAAGCAGGGGCAGCTCGTCGTTTGAAAAACGAACGAGCACG
>BFEA01000022.1:3043597-3057335 GCA_003427395.1 Chara braunii
ACGAACGGGTCGCCAGGCTGTTTCGTCGGACTTGCACCGACTCATCAGGGGGCTGTGCCCCGACAGYCCMTCTGYGGATGGGYGKATGCATCTGCCACACTAGGTGGCTATGTACGGAGGCATCKTKGKAYTYTYTGCCCACGATTYATGTGAGTTCKTTTTTTTTTTTTTTTTTTTTTTTTGTAGGTTTTTTKTTTTTKTYTTTYTTTTTTGAGTCTTWTTTTTTTYTTTTTYTTTTTYTTTTTGTACTTAGTTCCCCCTCCTCCCCCTGGACGTCGTGGCAGCAAAGAGCTGTGCCCGTTCGTGACTAGAAACGGGCAGCAACTCTCTGTGATTGCCCGAACCTGGCACTTTTAGTGTCCAGGTGTGGGCACGTTTAAAGAAGGCAGGGTTAGTAGGGAAGAGGAGGGGAAGAAAAAGAGAGGTAATGGCCACGTACGTGGCCGCGAATTCAGACTAGATAGGAAGGTAAAAAGGAAGAAGAAGAAAGAACAGAAAAGAAAGGAAGGAAAGAAAAAAGGGGTAACAACCATGCTGGTGGCCGCGGGCGCGGGAAAGAAGGCTCTAGAGGGTGATGAGACTGCGCCTGCTCGTTTTTTGAACACGCTGCAGTCTGGCTGGGTGCAGCCATTTCCAGGAGCACCCGGCCTGAAAAAACGACCAGGTACTGTTGGGAATTGATGACCTTGGTCCTCTAGGGGGAGAACCAAGGCATCTGGCTCCTGGACATTGATTTAGATCGAGGGCCAGGAGCACTAACGAATTTTGTCTGGCTGTGGGCAAGGCAGCTGCCCACATGCCTTCAACTAGCTATAAAAGCCAGCTCTCCACCCAGCAGCCTCACACTTGTGGCAGTGCTGCTGTGCCATTCACTTGAGTGAATGTTGGCTGGCTGCTACTGTGGGGTGGTGCTGCCGGAGAGGAGGATGAGAGGAAGTGCTTCTGGTGGAGAGTGGAGGTTTGCTGGAGGAGGACAGGCTAGTGCAGCCATAGCCAAGGGCTGGAGGCTCACAGCCTTACCCCTGCGCTGGTGCTATGGTCGACAGGCTGCGTCAGGGTCTGAACGGCGTGGCAAGCGGCACCCATTTTAGTGGGGTTATGCTGCCGAAATTCTGGCTCGGCGGCAACCTTTTTGAGGGGGAGGTGCTGCCATTTTTTTGGCATTGCGGCAGCAGCACTTTCAGTGGAAGTGCTACCTTTTTTTTGGCACGGCGGCAGCAACAGTTTTCAGTGGGCACTTTCAGTGGAAGTGCTACCTTTTTTTTTGGCTCGGCGGTAGCGATGGTCGCGCCGTTGGGTTTTTGGTGTGTGGCGGCTATGGCAGACCAGCATGGTATAGAGATTGGGCTAGTGTTGGTGCACGATTGGGACCGTGAGGTATTGGTATGTGGAGCGATGGCGCGACATGGAGTGAGTGCACACAATGATTGCTGGAGCTTGCGGCACTTGCGGTTTTCACCCAGAGCCACCTTTATTTTTTTGCGGTGCGCGGTGCGAGCAGTTTTTGAGTTCTGGACCATCAGATGTTGTAGGAGATGGTGTGGAACGACATTGGGACCATCTAGGGCTGATTTTGGGACCAGGTGGGATTGATCTTGAGATTGGGACAAGCATGTTGGTGTGGCTATTGTGAGCGGACATGGTGATTGGAGGTGGCGTGGACTTGCGGTTGGTTGGGCAATATCCTTGGAGGTTAAGGTGAAGTTGGGACCGCGGTAGGACTGTCTGGGACATTGGGACCATGTGAAAACTCATTTGTAGGAACACCCTCCTGGAGGGCTATCTCACGTGAGTTTTTTTTTGTGTGGTCGGCCTTTTGCTTAATTGAGCATTTGGAGGAGAGATGGACCATCGTTCAGTGGAACAGCCATGACCTGTGGAGTTGTGAGCCGCATATTTTTTTCTACGACGATTATTTTCTTCTGATTGAAATATTACCCGGCTTTCTTGAGTGAGCCGGACCAAGCTTCACTCAAGGTCAGTTAAATGACTCAGACTTCCCTTCACACCTGTGTGAACCCACACTTTGCTTGACCCTATTCGTGTGAATGTTCGAAAGAAAGGTAGAGGAAAGTTGTGTGAGTCATACATGTGAATGGAAAAGTATGACTCGAGTTTGGGATTGTGTTGTTTCTTTTGAACGTGTTTCTTTGCATGTTGTGCAGGTAGGTAGAAGGATGCCTACAAAAGAGTTTGATTTATGCCTATTCGGAACAAATA
The DNA here is from genome assembly GCA_003427395.1 of Chara braunii. Taxonomy (NCBI): domain Eukaryota; kingdom Viridiplantae; phylum Streptophyta; class Charophyceae; order Charales; family Characeae; genus Chara; species Chara braunii. Next base: position 3,045,818 of record BFEA01000022.1, read on the forward strand.
AAAAGGATTGTCTTCCTTCTACTTACTACCTGCCTGTTTGTAAAAAAAAACTTGTCATTCTGAAAATGGTTAACGGAACTTAATTCAGTGAGTGTCGTAAAAATAGCTTTAAATAAAGAAAACAAGGTTAATTTGACTTAGTTTTTCCTAAGATTGACCCTTTCTTTCTCGAATGATCTTATCTACCTATACCTGTCTAAATGATTCCCATTCTTTATCTTTTTTGTTTCATTTCGTCTAAGTAACCCTGAACTCAAGAGAAATAAGAATGACTGAAATCTACTCGTGGTGGACATATTATTTTTCCCATTCCCTTTCTCTAGGAAGCATCTGGGGCGGGGGCTCGTTGCTTCAGGAGCCGACCCTGCTATCGACCCAGAGTGAACCGTTGTACGGGGGGGTACTTCGCCGATTCGGTGGAGACGGCCCGACTTATGGGATTCGAGCCTTGTGCTCGGACGAGGAGGAGGAGTACCCCAGACCACTTCCTAGAGGAAGAGGCATGCAACACGTCAAGCAATGCCCCTGATCAAGAATCATCCGCAAAACTTGTCATCCAAGAAGATTGAGAAAGTATGGAGACAGGTGTGAGCGCGTATAATCTTGGGTTGGCGGTAGGCTGAGATGAATGACTTTGGCAACGCGTCTCATCTAGTCAAAACTGAGGTTGTCCAACAACCATGTTGGCAATACCTATACTATTGTTGATAGCCAACTTCTCGTTGGCGATTGTATGATTGTCTCGTGATATTCGACCTGAGGCGGTCGGATTGTTTTTGATCTTGTGTTGTTGAATGTATCAAATAATGATTTGGATGCTCCCAGTTGTTACTTTGGATTGGATGTGCGTCCTATCAACTACGATCGACTCCTTCTGATGTAACTATGTATGGTTGTTACAACTTTTTTTTTATTGTGTTTTAAAGGGACTAGGATTAATGTAGGTTTTCACGCTTGGTTGAGACCGTCCTAGTCGACCGACGTCTGCTTCGTACCTAGGAGATCAGCGCCCTAGGAACGGACGACGCTCGGGTTCGCTTGGCGTTAACCAAGCGTATCTATACTACAGCGAACGAGCAAACGCCCTCGGCTGACTTACCTCTGCAATTGCATCTAAAAGCTTTCGCACATGGGTCAGTAGTTCGGAAGGGATACGCCCCTAAGGGTGGTGACAACCCCTTAGGGAAGGATAGCTTATGCCCCGCAGGAACCTATCCTGTCGTAAGGGACTGCAGGATGTACAGCTGGCGCACCCGGCTAGAGCGGCGAAGGGACGATGCGACCGCGGCCGTCTCGGCGGTTCGCGGGGTTATTATGCGTCGTTCCAAAGTTGTCTCTTGGTTTTGTTTTGTTTATCTCCTGCCTGACATGGCCGGGAGGGCTCTCGCCTTTGCGAAAAAGGCGGGAGCCGATGCGCTCGACATCGTCACCACGGACGTGAGTCAGTATAGGCGTCGTGTTACAGCAGGACGACGACAATGGTGATAGACCCGTAGAGTTCATGTCAGCGAGGATGCCCTCAGAGAAGGTAGCTACCTAGACATACGAGAGAGAACTCGACGCTCTCCGACAGGCCTTAGAGCACGGAAATCATTACCTGCTTGGGAGGCACTTGAAAGTGTATTCAGACCGCGAGACAAACGCAGGTCAAAATGACACCTAAGTTGACTAGGTGGGCCGCTGAGATAGACCAGTACGACTTCGAGCTCAAGCCAGTTAAGGGTAAATACAATGTAGTTGCGGATGCTCTAAGTAGGAGATCAGACTACTTTGGAGCCATAGTTCATTATCTGGATATAGGGAGTGACCTGCAAGAGAAAGTTAGACAGGCGAATGCGCAGGACCCTATTTATAGTGACCTCCTCAAAAGAGTTAAGGAGGCCCCAGAGATCGAGCCAGATTACCGCACTACAGAGGGATTGTTGTTTGAGAAGACTAATGTAGTAGACCGTCTATGCATTCCCAACAGTGAGGAGATCCGTATTCTGATCTTAGGGGAATGTCATGATACAGAGGGACATTTTGGTTGGCAAAAGACTTTAGCCAACTAGACTACTACGAGTGCCCCTCTAGGTCTTCTCAGACCCTTACCTATTCCTGACCAGCCAGGAGACTTCGTGTCCATTGACTTTATGGATACTCAAGTCAAGAGTAAGCACGACAAGAGCCAAGCCATGGTCATAGTTGATAGATTTAGCAAGTATGCAGTTTTGTTCCTTTGCCTGCAGAGGCACGCACCGAGCTAGTAATTCAGAAGTTTTTTGACTTTGGGGTTAGTGAGCATGGAGTCCCATTGTCTATAGTTAGTGATAGAGATAGCCGCTTTACAAGTCAGAACTGGCAGGAACTGATGAAAGTCTATGGGTCAAAGTTGCTGATGTCGTCTGGCCGCCATCCAGAGACTAACGGTTAGACTAACAGATGAACAAGATCCTGCAGCAAGTTCTACACATGTACATTAGACCAGATCAAGTCAATTGGGACGAGATGTTGCCCAAGGTAGCCAGTGCGTATAACAACAACGTGCACTTGTCCACTTGTCGCACTCCCAACGAGTTACACAAGTCCTTTAGACCGTGTAGGCCGTTTGAGGGACTTAACCGGGACCAGATTCACAGGCTACTGCCCGGTACTAGGGAGTTTGCGATACAGCACGAGAAAGAGTTAGCTACTGTTGTTGAGAACCTCAAGAAGGCCCAGCACAGAATGATAGAGCAAGCCAACAAGCACCATCGCCCATCGCAGTTCCAAGTAGGCGACTTAGTCTGGGTCAAGTCTAAAGAGTTTGCTCCTGAGGAAAACATCTCGCAGAAGTTACTGGCCGCGTATAGAGGGCCGTGGCCAGTTCTAAAAGTCAAGGGCGGAGAAGATGGACAGTCGAGATCCCAGCACACCTCCACACCTACCCCGTGTTTCATGCGTCAAAGTTGTTACCATGTGTGACAAGTCAGCAGTTTCCATCTAGAAGATCCATGATCCCTCCAGACATGGACAAAAGGTACGACATTGACGGCATTGTAGGTGAAGACGTATTCAGAACGGGAGGTTGAGGTCGTCCACAGAAACAGTATAAGGTCCGGTTTGCTTATCAAGAACCAGAGGACGACCGCTGGTTTACCAGAACAGAACTTCTAGAAACAGCTCCCGACGTAGTTAGAGCCTACGAGAGAGATAAGAAAGGCAAAGGTCCTGCCTTGGACTGAGTTATTCTCGGAGGACCTCGAATTTAGGCCGGCGGGAGTGAAACGGTTTTCACCTGTTAGCAGTAGCGAATGCAGGTCCCAGGGCTCGATCCCCAGTTCTCACCTTACCTGTGTACGGTACCTGTGTCGACCCTGAGAATTGAACCCGTGACCTGTGTGTGTTCGCAGAAGTTGGTAGGCTGTCGTAGGGCCTGTAGGTGTAGGGGTTCGATCTGTAGACCTGTCGGGTAGAAGTCTTAGGGAGTTCTAGAAGTCGTAGCTGTAGAACTTCTGAAGGGTCAAGGTCGTAGCTGCTACAGTCTTGAAAGGTCAAGGTCGTAGCTGCTACAGTCTTCGAAAGGCCAGGACCGAGAGTTCCGGAAGGTCCTAGTCGTGGCCTTTTGAAGCTGCCCGCGTTTAGACTGAGGCAAGTGGGCAAGTGGTGGAGTCTACCCGTGCTGAGTCAGCAGTCCCAGTCCCAGTCAGTCCTAGTCCAGTCAAGCAAATACCGTATGGGACTCTGTGTACCCAGGGCATGGGAAAGGGCCAGACCAACGAGCTACAGAAGTATAAATCAAGAGGCAGCACCCAGCCATTCATTCATTCCTGCGTAAGCCATGCGGAAGCGCTGCCACAGCGACTTGTGCGAGGTGGTCTGCAGTGAGCCCAAAGACGAAGTGGGCGAGAGGAAGAGCTTAGCCATAGCGATAGGGTAGCAGCGGCCATATCCGCCATAGCTGATAGCAGAGTGTAGTGTGTGTGAGTGCGTGAGTGTATAGTGCGATGCGTGTGGGATATCGAGGGTGATCCTGTGTGTGAACAGCAGCGTTGAGTGAGTGACGAACAGAGATTTGTACGGGCGCTAATGCGCCATAGCCATCTGAAGTGAGACTGTATCTGAACTGTGTTTCTGGTTACCATATCTCTGAGTTTTGAGTGGGCGCTTGTCGCCAGTTTGCTGCGCAACCTGTTTGCATGCATGTGAAGAGTGAAAGATAGCGAGTCTGATTGCATCAGCCTCTCGCTAATATTCCTTGCACAGGCTTAGATTGGGACTTTCGTGCTGATCTTTTGCTCTTGACAGAGGGAAGAACTGCTCAGAACAATTGAGGACATGGCAAAAGGCGGCCTCCGGACACTGGTTCTGGCATATTGTGATGTACACAATGGATACCCAAGCGATGAGCAGCAGGCTGAGAGCTGGACGGTACCTTCAGACAATTTGATCTGTCTCGCAATTCTTGGAATAAAGGTGCAATGAAGTCTCCATTCCTGACTCCCTTGCAGCAGACGTCCATAGGGATCAGTACAAGTGAGAGGAAGTTCATTGCGTCTGCACAGACTACTCTATCACTCCTTCTTCCTCTTCTTGAAGTTACTGTATGTCTGAAACGTTGTAATGTGCTACAATCATGTGTGAGTTCAACGTTTGGTGAAGGTATGTGTGGTTGGTGAGAGCAATCCCCATGTGCAAGTTCCCCACTTGGTAAGATTCTTCATGTTTTTTTAAAGGAGGTTTGCATGCATGGTTGATGTGCCTGAGATATGCATGCTATGTGTTCACGAGTAACCTTGGCAAAGATGTATATGCTCACTTTGACAGGTAGCTTTAATAGACATGCCAAGAGTGGTGACGTTGAGGTGTGCTGAATGGCACAGTTGAGATGGTGCAATTGGTGCAGCCAGACATCCGTGCTCCTGTTGTTCCTGTTGTTCACAGGTGTGTGGCAGGTAGGAAACATGCCAAGTCATGCAGTTAAGATGGTCTCCGTGTGGTGCAGTTGAGAGATATTAAGAAGGATGCAGTTGAACTGAGGAAAAATTGCCAACGTATACATTGGAGACATGTGCAGAACATGGTGCAGTTAAGGTGTGCTAAGTGTGGCACAGTTGAAACATGCTAAGTGCAAGGGGCGTTGGAAGTCCCTGTCATGGGTTGTCAAACTTGTGCCCATTCCATACATGCAAGCGCACGTGGTGCAGAAAATTGCTCACTTATGGCACGCGAGCGGACCCTCATGCTGTGGCGCACCGCATGTGCGGCCCACGGAGGAAATATTCACCCAGAAAAAAAGGGGTCGCAGACCTGGGTCAATGGTCACCTGGGCCCCTTTTGAAAATTTGTTGTGGGATGGGGGGGAAAAAAAAGTGTGAGAGTAATGTGACCACCTAATGGTCAAGACTGATGTCCCAGACATCTATTTGAGGCTATTTCTCATGCCCAATTGGACAAAAAGAAAAATATGTACGTGTTATGTGCTCAGTTGATTCACAATCCAAAACCGCATTCAAATGCTCCCATACACATCTGAAATGACCGACTGACTTGGGAGAGCAGATTCACACCATAGTCATGGAGAGAGATTGCGCAGCGGAAGCCAGAACCAGAAAAATGTTTTCAATCAATTATTTCTTAATCCCCATGCTCTCCTCCATGGACAATTGAGTACGATCCAGGATCTCAACCACCTGCAATCAACCCCCAACGAAACGTCAGCGAATTTTCAGTGAAGACTCCCCCTCCTTCCAACGACTCGTTCACCCAGGTATGGCACACTATTCCATCACGGCCCCAATCCCCGCATGTCTGTAGCCGTGGGCGCTGTTCTGACACAGGTCCCAGTCTGGAGTACCAGTCACCACCATGAAGAAGAAGCTGAACTTCGATGAAGAAGAAAATGACTGACGTGGTATGGCAGCACCAACCCCATAGCCGCTTGAGACAGACAACGGCTCTTTCGAACCTCCCAAACAGCAGCAGCAGCGGTAGTGATAGGCAGTGCTCTGAAGGAACCACCAACAAGCGCTGGACTCCAAGATGCAAGGGCGCCCCAGCTATGGCTGCCCAAGTCTTCCACGATGAAGATGAAGTTGACGAACAGTGCGCTAATTTTAGCGCTGCTCCCTTCAAGGCCGCTTGCTCCCCACTTCCAAAAAAGGTGAAACCAAAAAGCCCGTTCAGAGTCAACCTCTGCCTACTTCTACCCGACCCTCTCGACCTAGCACACAGCAACAGCCTACAGACCTATCTGACCATCCAAGCAGACCAGATCTACGGCCTACCTACCTACATGCATCTAGACAGGATACGGACCAAAGGGAATCTAGCAAAAGAAAAGGCCTACGGGCCCACCGGATTTCTAGAAAAGCAGAAAAGGACAAAACTACCAAGGCTGAACGCCCTAAGACTGCTAAGTCGAGACTTCTAGCAACAGATCTAAGGATCAAGCCCGATAGGTCCCGAAGCCAGCAAACAACACCTACAAGCTACAGGTCACAAGATCAAGTCCCGTGAGGCTGAAAACAAGGAAATGACAACCACGGTCACACCTAGTTAGTGTACAGCCCGCCTGAAACCTGCAATTCATTGCATACGACTGTACTTGAAAAGGACCTATTCCTTAGGTGGTGCACTCTTCCGTATCTACAAAAACAGCAAAACAAAAAAAAGGGAATTGTTGCTGGTACAGCACGCGAGCAGCTGTTGCACCGCACGGTGCTGTTTCAAGTATGGCCCATTCTAATTGCAACATGGAAATTGAAGTTATTTTTATTAAAGATCATTGCACCAAGAGAAATGTACTGCAAGTCTGAACCACCCCCTTCTTGCAACCTTGTCCATCCTTTTGATTATCATTCTAGGTCACAAGGTATAGAAAATATTTGCATGCAAAGACTAGAACTGGTTAGCCAATAGCAAGACACCCCTTCTCTGGACTCTGCAAGTCATGGATGTATCTCACGAGCCCTCAACCTCCACTTTAACAAGCACGGGGTCTCAGACTCTAGCATTGCAGCTGACTTGTACAAATCATGGGTAATCTATAAGGACTACCAGTTGCAAACTCGGTGTATACAAATGTTCAAACAAGAGTGCAGTTCACGATCTCACTTGGAACTGGTACGTATATCTGGGGGGCAGCCTAACCGCCACACTGAGGAAGACAAACAGTGCCTCGAATCCTTGGAGGAGCTGTTGGAGCTGGGTGCAGAGGTGGAAAGGACAACCAGCGGCATGGCAGATAGAGATCTGGAACAACATACAAACCCGGACGGGATGGTCAGCAGTGGGGACGAGCAGGAGGGACAGGGCATGGAAGTGGACCAGCAAGCCAGCACAGCTGGTGGCACGCAAAAACGCAGGTTTGACAAGCGGGTTGAGGAGACCAGGGTTGCCCAGGGTGCGGAAACCCCCAACGAACAACGGGAAGAGGAATCGCTGGACTGGTTGGAGAAGGCAGTGGCCGGGCTAGAGTGCGTTCGTAGGGTGGAATTCGAGCTGAACATGGCCTTTCATACGCATCATTGGACACGGAGAACCGTTTTGACTTTCTCAGAAGAGAGCAGGAGCTTTCCCTCTTATACGCCTAGCAGTACGGCCTGATAATCAATACGAAAGGTGATGACGTCGAGGTGGACCAGAGCAAGTTCAACAAACTCTTCTAGTGGCCAGTCAAATATGATGGGAGCGAGGAAATGGTAACCAGAACCTACAGACGCAAGCGACGGGCAGATGTGGACGTGGGGCTATCCCCGGCTCAGCGAAGGAAGGAGCTAAGAAGTCAGAAAAGAGTCTTGGAGACACAAATCGCGGAGCTTGTTGTAAATGGTGGCGAAGTGTGAGCAGGAGAGATAGCCTTGGGTGTATCGATGATGAAGTGATGGAAGGAGTTGAATATGAGTCATGGCGGCGTAGACTTTCTTGGGGGGCTTGTGGTCGGGTCGTCGAGAGAGGGCATCCGCAACGCGGTTGCTTTTGTCGGGGGTATGGCAAATGGTGAATGTGAACTGGGCAAGGAAGTCTAGCCAGCGGGCTTGGCGTGGAGTGATATCTTTCTTGGAGAGGATGGAGGAGACGATGGTGTTGTCGGTGCGGATGGTGAAGTATTGGCCGTCGAGGTACGGGCGCCAGACTGTGAGGGCGTGAATCATGGCGAGGAGTTCCTTCTCGTTGGAGGGGGAATTCATCTCCGGGGGAAGGAGCTTCTTGCTTGCGAAGGCGATGGGGTATTCGCCAGGTGGAGCCTCGGGGTGAGTGGGCGAGTCCTTGACGGAGGGGGTCTCGGCGGTGTCGCGGGGGAAATGTTGGGACAGTACGGCTCCGATGGCGAAGTCGGAGGCGTCAGTGGTGACATAGAAATGGCGAGTGGGGTTGGCGATCTTGAGGACAGGGGCCGTGGTGATGGTTTGCTTGAGTAAGTCGAAAGCGTGTTGGCGGCGATCGTTCCAATGGAAGGGTTTGTCCTTGTGGGTGAGTTCGTGGAGAGGGTAAGAGATCTCGGAAAAGTTGCGAATGAACGGGCGGTAATAGTTGGCAAGGCCGAGGAAGGAACGGAGTTGGAGGAGGGTCTTGGGTGGGGGGTACTCGACGAGGGCTGTGACCTTCGAGGGGTCCATACGGATGCCTTTGGCGGAGACAATATGGCCGAGGTATTCGACACTCGAAGCGGCAAACGTACATTTGCTGAGCTTGGCGTAGAATTTTTGCTCTCGGAGGATCGAGAGGACTTGGTGGAGGTGCTGAAGGTGGGACTCGAAGGTGGGGCTGAAGACAAGGATGTCATCAAGGTAGACGGCGACACAGACTTCGAGGAGGTTGCGGAAGATGTGGTTCATGGTRGATTGGAAGGTAGCGGGGGCATTGGTGAGCCCGAATGGCATCACGAGGAACTCGTAGTGCCCGAACCGAGAGCGGAAGGCGGTCTTGTCGGTGTCCTCCTCGCGGATACGGATCTGGTGGAAGCCACTGCGAAGGTCGATCTTGGTAAAATACTTGGCTCCACGGAGACGATCAAGGAGCTTGGAAATCCGAGGTAGGGGGTACTTGTTCTTGATCGTGATCCGGTTCAAGGCGCGGTAGTCTGTGCACATGCGGAGTTCCGAAGTTCCACCTTTCTTGACGAAAAGGCAGCTGGTTCCGAAGGGGGATGAACTTGGCTTAATGAACCCTTTTTCAAGGAGTTCACCGAGTTGCCGCTTCATTTCTTCGGCTTCGGGGACAGAGAGTTGGTATGGAGGGTGGCAAGGTGGAGAATGTCCGGGTTCCAAATCGATGGTATGCGATACGCCACGATCCGGAGGTAGTTCGACGGGTAAGGACTTGGGAAAGACGTCCCTGAACTCGTCGAGGATTGAGGTGATGACGGGGTTGGAGGGGGGGGGCTTGATCGGGTTTGTCCGTCGGGAGTAAGTCCTTGGGACTTTCGCGATCAAGGACAAGACAGTAGTAGGCGGAGTCAGGGTTTAGGCGAGCCATGTGGACGAATTGGTGCGGGGTGACAGAGCCTTGGGAGGTCGGATATGGGAGATAGGGGATGTCGATGGTTGTGTCGGGGGGGTTGGTGAGGCGAAGGAAGTTGGGGTGGAATGCGTATGGCATGTAGCGGTCCAGCCACGGGGTTCCTAAGACGATGTCGCACATCAAGTGCATGACATCAAACGAGACCTGACTGCGGAGGGTCACGACGGTCATGGTGGTCTCGGGAACCGTGCGGTCTACTACGACGGCGGTGTCTTTGTCCCCTAGGCGAATCGTGATCGGGGAGTCATAACCGGTAGAGGTAAGACTGACTTTGCGGACACACACGTCGGTGATGAAGTTACCGGTGGCTCCAATGTCGAGGAGGGCCCGGAACTCAGTTGTAGACGCACCAAGGGTGGCAACGATGAATTTGAGGTGGAAACGAGATGAGTTTGCAGTGGAGATGACGGTGTTGAGGCGGCGTTGTTCGTTGCCTAAGCGGACAAGCTGATCGTGTCGGGCTTGTTCCTCAACAACATCGAAGAAGGTGATAGTGGATGGGTTTGGAAGAAGGGTAGAGGAGCATGAGGCAGTGGGAGGCGTTTGCGACGCCTAGGAGTCGTCCGGTGGAGGGGGCGTCGCCGGAGAGGGGGGAGGCAGACGAACTGTCGATGCCAGATGGGCCATCGGTGGGACGGACGACGTCACCGATGGGTGGGCCGACAGACGCGATGTCGATGTCGGGTCAGTGTCCCGGGGACTGTGTTCATGATGAGGAGGGGCCCGCGCTTGCCGAGGGCGGTGATGCGGAGGTTGCGGGTCGAGTGGAGGCGTACTGGCGGGTGATCGTGCGGCTGGGGCAGTTGGTTTGTTGGTGCCCCAATTGGCGACAACGGAAGCAACCCCCTTTTGCTTGGAGGTAGGTGCGCTCCTCGGGGGTGAGTTTCTTGAGGCGGGAGGGTGGGGTAGATGAGGGTGGTCGGGAGCTGCAATCTCTGCGCTCCATTCTCATGAACTGGACGACATCGAGTTCCTCGGAAGTGAGGGATGAAGAGTCGAGTGAATCGGAAGATGCGTCGGGGTCAGGTGTGGTGAACTCGTTGAGGAAGTGATGGAGGTGGTGTCTTCGGGGGTGATGTGGTGGAAAAAGCGGGTGCGGAGGTGCCGGGCGGGGGGTGGTGGTTGGGGTGGAGGAGTCGATCGTGGTGATGCGGTCGCATATGGACGACATGTTGGCCTTTATGTCGTCGCGAGAGGCGGTGACGGAGGTTCGAAGGGTGTTGAGTGCGTGGAGGATGGCGGAGAGGTAGGGGGTGGCAGTGCTTGTTGGTGGTTGTTCGCTTGCGAGGTTGCGGGCGATGCTATCGACTGAGTCGGTGCGGATGTCAGACATGTTGATGGAGGATGCGGCCATGTCGGGGGAAGACGGGGTGGAGGACGTGGCCTGAACGGGTGTGGAGGATGCAGGCAGTGGTGGCGGCGACAGCAGCGGCGGCGGCGGCGGCACGTTGGGAGTTCTTGGTTTGGCGTGGTGGCATGTGGAGGTGGGGGGGGCAATCCCTTATTTATTTATCAATAAATTCAAAAATAAAGATAACTGCCAAGAGTTTTTTTTTTTTGGAAAGTAGGGAATTAATATTGAATAAATAAATTTATTCCGATTGGAATTTTATTTATTCGAAATTAATTTGGGTAGAACAAAACTTTGAAGGATCCAAAGAAGAGATTTACAAAATTCGTTGTTCAAAATATTGGAAGAAAATAAATTTGAATTTATTTCAAAATTTGTTTACGTGAAATTTCGGAATATCTTCGAATTATAGAAACACGTGGACGCCGTGGCGCACAGCAACACTCGCTGATGGCATCTCATTTTTCTTTCATGTCTCTGTTTCTCTCTCTCTCTCTCTCTCTCTCTCTCTCTCTCTCTCTCTCTCTTTGTTTCTTCCCATGTTGTGCGTGGCGGGCATCGGTGCTTGTCGTCTGCTCTCTCTCTCTCTCTCTCTCTCTCTCTCTCTCCTGTCTCTTATACACATCTAGATGTGTATAAGAGACAGGTCTTACGTTTTGTAAACGGTCAACGGATTGTTGTCCG
>BFEA01000022.1:3062358-3085404 GCA_003427395.1 Chara braunii
GAGAGAGAGAGAGAGAGAGAGAGAGAGAGAGAGAGAGACATGAAACAAAAAAAAAAACGCCATCAGCGAGTGTTGCTGTGCGCCACGGCGTTGCCGTGGCGGGGTCCACTTGTATATATAATAATTATTATTTTATTTTTTTGCACGCCCGAATGCCCGGCCAGGCATGAAAACTTCCTAGCTGGATACCATAATGTTTGGGGTTCACCCCCTTTAAAAAAATATAGTTCATGTGTCACACAACCTAAAATTCTCGTAGGTAGATCACCCGGTTTCCGGTCAAATTGATACAACTTGGTACACTCAGCTGAAGCCATCATTGTTTCTGTTACAATCACTACAATACAATGACATGGCTTTTGCATCCATGTGTCCAGAGGACTGTCCCTCCTTTCCTGACTCCTGGCACCCTCCAAATCGGACACTATATGTCCATTTTGTGGCCATGGGCGTTGTACTGAATGCATGTTATTTTCTGGTGTCCGTTCTTCCGTCATGTCAGCCTGCAATCAACATGTCACTTGTTGGGAGTGTTCGGAGGGCATGCTCAATGCCAGCCGTCATGACAATTGTTTTACGGAGAATGGTCAGCTAGGTCTGCCATGTCCTGATCCATCCCATCCTTCCAATGTATGTCCTCTCTGTCATCAAGGACAGGCTGATTCTTTTTTTTTTGTTTTTTGTTTGTTTGTTTCCCAGTATCGCTCCAATTTTTATGGATGTCCCAAAGGGCAAGGACAGACTGATTCTTAAACCTTCTCTTATCCTTTCCTCAGTTTCTTATGCTTTCATCTTCCTTCCAGACTCCTTACTTTCCTTTAGTTTCCCTTTGTTTTCCTTTCCTTTGTCTTGTTTCCATCTTTTCTCTCTGTTTATCTCCTCTACCTTTACTCTGCCTCTTTTTCACAGTGTACAAGTGGGCTGTTATGGTACATGGGTATGCGAGCAGCTCGCGCTCAACTTCATCAACGTGGTGAGCCTTGTACATGAGAGGTACAGTAAAGGGGGGGCTATAAGAAGACATTGTCAAAAGAACGGTTTCAGTGTGCTCTTCATGTTCGTCTTCTGTGTTTTTATTGTGTGTTTCGCAGACTGTGCTCTTTTAGTTGATAGGTATGTGACAATACATGGTAGGTATGTCCTGTACTTGTTAGTCTTGACAGTCAGTACCATACAGGCCAGGTTACAGGTCATACCTTGCATTGTGAAAGGTCGTGCTTTCATCTGGCAGTAAACAGTGCAGGATGCATGTGGGTGCTGTAGGCGAATGTTGGAGTGCGGGACCCAGTTTTACAGCTGCATGTGGTGATGCTGCTGCAATGGCAACTTTCATCATTGTGTATCCACCGTGTTGCTCAGCTTCCATTTGTGTATTGTCTTCAGTCACTTGATTGTAACTCGTTTTTCATGACCAGCTTTTTGTTGTGGTTTTGTGCTCACCAAATCTTGTGCAGGATCCGTGCAGACTGGGGGTTCAGGGAGCTGTCGCAACATGCCAGAAAGCTGGTGTGAAGGTCTGTAATTCAGCAGAGGTTTTGCTTGCTGACGAGGGGTCAGTGATTCAGCAGAGTTTTTTTTTCTTTCTCTTTCTTTGTGTGTGTGGGTGTGTGTTGTCATGTTGGCTATGCACAACTCCACAGAAAAGCATGACTGTGTGAGACTGTTTTGAAACGATTTTCACCTTTGCAGTAACAGATGCAGACCCCAGGGCTCGATCCCTAGACCTTACCTCACCCATGTACAGTACTAGGTAGACCCGTGTGTGTTTTGAACCCGTGACCTGTGTTTTGGTAGCCGACTGTTGTCTATCATAGGTCTGTGTAGTTGTCGGGTCTTGAACTGTAGGTCTGTCGAGTAGAGGTCATGGCTGTGTAGGGGTCGTAGTTTTTGCAACTCAGAAAGGTCAAGGTTGTAGCTGCTACAGTCCTGAATGGTCAAGGTCGTAGCTGCTACAGTCCCAAAAGGCCAAGTCCACAGACTTCCGGAAGGTCCGGAACTGGCCTTTCGAGTGTTGCTCACGTTAGACCAGAGGCAAGTGGGCAAGTGGGTAGTCCAACTTTGCTTACTCAGCAGTACCCAGTCCCAGTCTCACTTTGTCCAGTCAGCAAATACCATGTGGGACTTTGTGCACCATGGGCCCAGTGGAAAGGCGCAGACCAGCGACCAACAGAAGTATAAATCAAGAGGCAGCGTCCAGCCATTCATTCATTCTGCGTGAGCCATGCGGAAGCACTGCCCAGGCGTCTTGTGCGAGGTGGTCTGCAGATGCCCGAAGTTGAAGTGGGCTACGAGGGAGATAGAGCAGCCATTGCTGCTAGAGTCAGTGTTAGACGACGGCCATAGCCGCCATAGCCTAGAGTTAGTTTCCAGTGTGTGTGTGTGTGTGTGTGGGTACGGTACAGAGTGAGAGTGCGTGGGATATCCAGGGAGACCCAGTGTGGTGTGCGTGTGAACAGTTGTTGTGAATACAGTGTCGGAAGTGAGATGTGTAGGCGCTCAGGCGCCATAGCCAAAGCGAGTTTGTATCCGAACTGTGTTCTCGGCTTGAATATCTCTGAGCTTGGTGTGGGCGCCTAGCGCCAGTGTGGTTGGCCATCCGTTAGCATGCATGCTGAACGAAGAAGAAGGCGAGACTGATTGAATTGGTATCTGACCAGGTTTCCGCTGTTCCACGCACCATCGCCATTGTCAACAGGAAAGAGGTGCACGCCAGTTGGGCGCCATAGCAGCAGCTGCGCTGTTGAAGAAGCAGGGTCCGCCATAGCTGCGCCGCTGGAGGGAGACACCGCACACCTCCAAAGACAACGACGAGAGAGAGAGAGAGAGAGAGAGAGAGAGAGAGAGAGAGAGAGAGAGAGAGAGAGAGAGAGAGAGAGANCAGTTGGGCGCCATAGCAGCAGCTGCGCTGTTGAAGAAGAGAGAGAGAGAGTAGCTGGAGCGCTAGAGGGAGACACAGAACGCCTCCGAAGACAACGACGAGAGAGAGAGAGAGAGAGAGAGAGAGAGAGAGAGAGAGAGAGAGAGAGAGAGAGAGAGAGAGAGAGAGACGAAGAGGAAAGAGAAGCCATAGCCGAAGAAGAGAAGGAGAGACTAAGAGGAGAGAGAAGCCATAGCTGGGGGTGAAGGAAGAAAAAAGTAAGAAAGAAGGAAGGAGGGAGGAGGAGGAAATCGAAGGTTGGTGGAGAGAAAGGGGTCGGCAGCCATAGCCAAGTTGAGCGTTGACCAAGGTGTTGACCGGAGAGTTGACCAGGGTTGAGTTGACAAGGGTTGACCGAGGTGTTGACAAGGGAGCTGACCGAGGTTGACCGAAGTGTTGACTAGGGGGTTGACCGGCATTGACCAAGGCGTTGACCGGGAAGTTGACCAGTGTTGACCAGCGTTGACCGGAGCTGTTGACCACGAAATTGACCAAGCTGGAGTTTGTATACTCTCGCCAAGCCTTCGGCCTATCCCCTCGCCCTATGGATGTGCGCTCACCCCATGGTATTTGTTGAGTCTGTATGTCTCTTCTTTCTGCATTGAGTCTCTTCTCTCCAGGTGATAGGAACTCCGTGTATGAGGTCGTAGAGCTGTGTTGACCAAACTCACACAGGCTGAGTAGGGCTTAAGTTCATGTCTGACGACTGACTGTCCCGGAGGACAAACCCTCCCAAGGACTGGTACAGACCGGCGGGCTGCTCAGTGTGGCATGGTAGGCGCAAAATCCGAGCTCTGGGCTGGACAACCAGTTGTCTAAGAGGACTTGCTGATCGCATCGTCCTGTTTGTGACGTTAAAGAATTCCTAAGGAGTTATGGGGGATCTCCTTAAATGGCTCCTCATCAGCATTGAAGTCCTGTAGTGACAGCCATAGCTATAGGTCAGGCTAGAGACCCTAGTTGACAAGGTTCTGAACCGGAGTGAAAGCCAGGTGGGTTGACCGCAGGTGCAGGGCATCTGGGTTGAGGTTTGTAAAGGACAGTGGTGGCGAAAGCTTTCGTCGGCTGTGGTAACCTGGCTGGAGCAAAAGGGAGGACTCTGTGGTCCTTAGAGAGTCGGTTAGTTAGTTAGTCGGTGGGTGGAGGTCTAAGTGGTGAGGAGTGGAACTGTCACTCGGTTGTGCATCTTTCACCATGGTGGACACGCGTACCAGTAAGAATACCATCCCGTACACCAAAGCTCGGGAAGAGCAAGCCGCCGCCGTATTAAAAGAGAGAAAAGAGAAGGAGACCAAGAAAGAGTTGATCAAGCAGGCTAAGAAGTTGGCCTCACTGGAGAAGCAGGTGACGAAGAAAAAGAAAGTTGCAAGAGGAGATGGAGAAGTTGCAAAGAGAAGAAGAAGAAAAGTTAGAGGCGGTAGAAGAAGAGGAAGTGGAAGTGGAGGAGGAAGTCCCCTTGGAGAGAAAGAGTAGAAAAGAAACTGGGGAGTCAAGCGGCACGAAGATGGAGGATCAATGGATGGAGAAAAAGATTTCAGAGTGGGTCGCGAATCTGTTGTTGGGAGAAACAAAAGAGTCGATGATGTACGTTCCCAGAGCAGAACATGAGGCGGTGATAAGAGTTGGACACAGAGGAGGATCCTCTACGCCGCCAAACAATCGAAGACGAAAAGTTGGAGTGGAAGCTGCACCTCACCAGAGAGAAGAAGCAGCGACTGGAGGTAGCAGGTAAGATGGAGAAGGAATTGAGGGGGATAAGTGAGCAACGAAAGGAGATGGAAAGCCAGGCAAAGTTGTTGGGGAAAATGGATGTTATGGTACGAAGATGGAAGTGAAGGAGGAAGTCCCCTTGGAGAGAAAGAGTAGAAGAGAAGCTGGGGAGTCAAGCGAGACGAAGATGGAGGATCAATGGATGGAGAAAAAGATTTCAGAGTGGGTTGCGAATCTGTTGCTGGGAGAAACAGAAGAGTCGATGATGTATGTTCCCAGAGCAGAACAAGAGGCGGTGATAAGAGTTGGACGCAGAGGAGGATCCTCTACGCCGCCAAACAATCGAAGACGAAAAGAAGTTGGAGTGGAAGTTGCACCTCACCAGAGAGAAGAAGCAACTGGAGGTAGCAGGTAAAATGGAGAAGAAATTGAGGGGGATAAGTGAGCAACGAAAGGAGATGGAAAGCCAGGCAAAGTTGTTGGGGAAAATGGATGTTATGGCTAGGAATATAGATCTCCTAGCAAAGGCCCAACAGGAACAGTACCAGTTTGTGAGGGGCCAGGATATAGCATTACAATCCATACGCCTGGGATTCAGACAATTTGCACGCGAGATGATGTTGCACGTGGGCACAGAGATGAAAGCGAGACTAGAAAATACGGAGCGATTATGCACAGGCGCCATAGAAGGCGCAAAGCTTGCCGCTCCAAAGGAGGAAGCTCACACCCGTAGAGAGCCAGTTAAGGTGAAATTTCTTGATTCCTACAGTGGGAAGAAGGAAGAGAACTTCGATAACTGGGAGGCGAACATTAATTCGTACGTCCACCTACAAAAGATCATACATGAGGAACAGGTCCTCATCGCTGTCCACGCCCTCAAAGACGAAGCGTCTAGCTTCGCCAGATCGCTTGCTCGCACTGCTCAACGTGATAATAATATGGTAGGATATTCCAAGGTCACCCCCTTCCTGAATTCTTCAGGTTGCTTCGTGAAAGATTTGCGGATGCCACTCGGGCCGTAGGGCCTCCAGCAAGCTACAAACCATCCACTCTCGCTAGTGGAAGAGTGCCAGGGCACTCGAGGGAGTAATGGACGAGTTAGTTGCTGTCCCTGGCCATGGGGTCACTGAGACCCAATTAGTTCAGTTGTTCTACCATGCCATGTCCGATGCCTTGGGCGGGCACTCATTCGAAATGAGCAAACAGCCCACCATGACCTAGGATACATTGAGTAGGGAGGTGGTGACGTTCGAAGCCTTGTCCATGCCAGCATCTGCTTTCTGGCACAAAGATTTGGACAAGGGGCAAAAATGGAATGGCCGTACCATCTCTGGCCAAGTCAGGGCCAAGGATCATTTGATCCTTACTTTAGATGAGGGTGGTATGGAGGAGGTCCCCTACAACCAGATTGAGTGGGGCCTAGAGGAGGGGGACAGTGGCAATGGTCAGGGGAGGACCTATGCTGCTGTCGCGGCTGGAGGGAGGCCGCAAGGAAGAGGAAGAGGCCAGGGCCAAGGGGGTCGGGCCTTTGGTGGTCGAGGACAGGGTGCTCAGGGGGTTGGTGGCAGAGGAAACCGCCAAGAAGGAGGTAGGGGTCAAGGTCCCCCCCAAAATCGTCCTCGCTCTAATCGATCACCTCCCAGGAGGGGTGAATGGCCCCTTGCTCTATCGCAAGGCAAACCTTGGGAAGAGCAGGGTTTGGAACATACTGTATGGCAGAAGAGAATAGACCAGGATTAGTGTATTTACTGTGGTGATCCGGGCCCCAAATAGAGCAGCCCGACAAGCAAAATGCAACTGCCGGTAGGGGTCGCAACTGCCCATACCCCTAGACCATGCAGAGAAGAGTCCGCGCACCACAGAGAAACTCCCAAACCACATGTGTTTATGGCAGAGGTTGCTGGCCAGTGCCTTGCGTTAGGGTCGCTCTAGGCAGTTCCTTCACAGGCGAGGCAAAAGAGTTGAAGGAGAGGATGCCTGTCTGGGCCAAGATGAAGACAAATGGGAAAGGACAGCTAGTATTAGTAGAAATAGAGGTCTCCAGAGGCAGGGTAGGGGCCCTCATAGATAGTGGGGCCACCCGTAGCTATATCAGTCGTAAAGCGTTGCAAAGGTTAAGGCTGAACTTAAAGGTCCGAAAGTTAGAGGAACCTATAGTCAGCATCCTCGCCAATAATCGCATGATGTGAGTCGAGGATTATGTCGAGGGAATCCAGGCATACGTCCGCCTAGAGAAAGATGGGAAGATAGAGAGTTTTTTATTCCTCGACTCTCCTTGTCGAGGACAATCTCCCGTTTGATATAGTCCTAGGAATAGACTGGGAAGAGGCAGCAGGGGCCACACTCCATTTGAGAGAGCATGAGTGTAGGCTCTCTAACCCGTCAGGTGAAGTTAAGACTGCTCGCCTGTTTCATGTGTCAGGGATAGATAACCCCTTAGCACATTGCCGCCTCAACGCTCTTGCATTCGCAAGGTTAGTGAAGAAAGAGCAGCTAGAAAAACAGGCTTTTATAGCCTATGCTAGGTCAGTCACTGAGCCTAAACATCAGGATTCGATCGACGCTGCATTACCAAGTTGCTGGGAGAATATGCAAATTTGTCTGAGCCGCCTACAGGAGTGGTGTCGCGACCAATCCAGCATCGCATTGAGATAGAGTCAGACAGTAGGACTCCTAAGCGAGCTGTCTATAGAATGTCACCAAGGGAGTTAGAGGAGTTGCGCAAGCAGTTAGACGAGCTCCTCAAAAAGGGTTGGATTATGCCCGGTTCATCTCCGTTTGGAGCACCTCTTCTGTTTGTACCCAAGAAGGAGGGAGAGCTTAGAATGCTTCAGAGATTCTCAGATACTCCATCTTTCTTACCTAAACCCACTCTAACAGGACTCGTTTCCATTACAAGGCCTCATTATTATTCTAAAGGAACATGACCTTTTAGATATTGCTAGCTCTATAAGATAAGAACAGGCAGCCAAGTAAGTCAAATAATAATCAAACAATAGCAATATTGGCTTACTTAGATCGTTATCCCATCCTTAACCCGGAACCGATCTCTAATTGCTTGGACAGTCTTTGGACACTTCCTATTAATAATCAAGGTATCAGGTAATCAGTCTCATAATCCTTAGGACAAACTTCTCATTTGCCTATTTTCTTAAATTCCCAAACCCGAATGTCGTTCAACCAGGAACAACGGTAGGCAACCGTCATCTCCGGCAACGGCACCACCTGTCGGGCGTCACGCGGTGGGCGTATCCCCGCCGAGCTACCAATCCGCAGTACGAAAGCTAATCAGTTGCAATCGAAGAGGTGGGTCAACCGAAGGCGTTTCGTACGTTGTAGCATAGGGAGTACACGCAGTGTCACGCCTCTATCGGACTCGCACGCAAACCAACACATTGGGGGGTTGAAGTCTCAAGTGCGACTCGTCGTCGATCGACTAGGACGCATCCCACTCACCACGCGTTACACCACGCTTTAAAGCATAAAATTAAAAACACACTCAAAACAACACAACAACATTCCTAGTCCCTTTTGTATCCAACCCATAACCTTCCGACGGGGAAATTGGTTAAGCGACATGTGTGAGACTTAGTATAAAAACCGCTCAGTCGCAGGGCCTTCTCATATCGACTAGTAATGCATGCTTACGCAAGCGGTCACAATCATGGGGTACTATGTAGCACCCATAATCACGCGTTTCTCGATAATCTCAAGGGTCTCGTTCAACACTGAAGTGTCAGCTGACACGCGCCTTGAGGGGTCAATCTCTCGACGCTAGACAACCGTCAAGTGCAGTTGAGAACCATACCCTCTTTTGCACCCTGCAGAGAGTGGGTGGTACACAGGTTCATACCTGTGGTGGCAATTGTCTCTCATTGCCCTAGAGACCAGCTCCATCATCCAGGGCTTGGAGATAACTCAAGAAGTTTGACTTCGACGACTGCCATGGACTATAACGTCCAACTATAATAATTCGTTAAAAGCAGAAGGGTAAAAGAAAATCTCCCTTTTCTCTCAAATCATAATTTGTTTAACCCTCACGTATGGTCACAATGGGCCGTGCGAAATACTTAAGGCATATGTACGTACATATGTAAAAGAGGGTTTATAATATGGGATAATCACTTCTCACAATCACATGAAACTCCTCTCAACCATATATATGTGTGTAATCGCAAGCAGTCAAATCTCGAGTCCGAACCACAAACATACGTGCAATAACATCAAAGATTCAACCAAAGTCCACGCACTACGCGGGGTCAACTTCAACCATTCTCTACGCTCACACCCCTCACTTTAGCCATACAAGCCCCAACCTTTGCCCAACCTTCCATAAATAAAAACACTCAGTATCTTTGTTAAATGACCATTCAATAAAGTCCGGGTGAAAACCCAAATGAAACAATTCAAGCCACAGGGCTAAAGCCTTTAGGTTGAGTTGGCGAGAGTGAACTGGAGTCGAATCGTAAGAAGACGAATCGGCAACCGACCTGTTATTAGTGATAAGAGAAGGTGATCCTCGTGGGATCAAGCTGAAACTAGTCCAAATCTTGGATTGAGTCAATCAAGGAAGGACATGTAACACAAGACAGGTCAATGCCCAAGCTATCACGTTCTTTCTTAAAATCTCCATATCACATTCTTTCTCAAAATCCTCCTGATAAATAAGTCTAAATCTACCTTTAAGTCAGTGCCCAAAGAAAGGTAGACCTATGGCAGAATCTCCCCTATACAGGGTGGATAGCCAAAATCGCCACCTGTCAAAATATAATCTAACTCCTTTAAACTAGAAAATTTTGGCAGCGCTTCCCGTAGGAAAAGTGTCTTTTCATAATTTATACTAGCTCGAACATGAAAACTGAAATAATCTCTAACTTTGGAAAGTCAAATTTTGTCTAACTCCCTGAATTAGTAAAAAATTGGGCAGCATCTCCTTTAGAGAAGTAGACTTTTCAGATTTATACTAAGTCAGATATAAACTCAACATAAGACTCGAGTTCTTGCCAGGAGAAAATTTAACTAACCCCATAGATTTGTAGAAATTTCGGTAGCGCTTCCCATAGAGAAAGTTGCTTTCCAAAATTTATACAAAGCTAAGTTCAGAAGCTGAAAGAACTCTGAGTTTCTAAAGCCAAATTTTGTCTATCTCCCTGAAGGAGTAAAAATTTGGGCAACACTTCTCTTAGAAAAGAAAGCTTTCAAGATTCTTACTAAGCCAGATATAAAACTTGGACGAAAGTTGAACTTTGAAAAACCAGATTTGACTAACTTCTTGGATTTGTAAAAATTTCGGCAGCGCTTCCCGTAGAGACAGTAGCTTACCAAGATTTATACAAAGCCAAGTATAACAAATGATCCCAAAAAATGCGAGAATTGACCTAAGTAAAAAAAAAAGTTAGCTCATAAAATACATGAATCGAATTAACTCCTATAGCTCTAGCACGTGGCGAGCTTCTACAGCAACTACCTATCAAACTGATACTTAGACTAGGTAGTGATCTCATTTAGTCACATGCAAGGCCAAACCACAATTGTAAGTACTTTCACCAGCCCCAAGGTTAAACCTTGTCAAACAATAGTTCATAGTCTTTCAATGATTTATCCCTTATACCTAGCTTACATAAGACCATCCATTGGATATACACAAACACAGGGCACCACAACCCAGTCAAACACAGACAAAACCACCTTCCTCCCACCTTTCCCCCCAGATGCAAACCCTTTTTACAACCTGCTTTTAGTCAAACAAATGAAAATAAACTAAGCTTGCACAATCGTTCATTTACTTAAGTCTAGTTTGTATCATGAAAGTCAAACACAAAGTCAAATATGAGATACAGGCAATATACTCAGTCAAACTATAGTAAGATATACGAATAGGGGTTACAACAGGGTTTATAGAGGGGAGAAAAGGTCACCTCTTAGTTACCTGCCTCCAAAACTCCTCTTGAGTTTCAGCAGAGCTCCTGCAATCGGTGGGCAGACTCCCCACACAGTCTTGATGCGGTCCTACGGGTTGCAATCCCGCCTGCCGGCTTCCTCTCTGATCAAAATTAAATTGAGATTAAGAAGGGCAAAATGAGGGGTTTCAAACTCCCGAGATACAGGAGTGGGACCGACTCAACTCGCAAGAGAGGGCCTTGCAATCTTCAATTGCCTGAAGGCCTTGCAACGATGGCAAAAAAACGAACAGCAGCAAGTCAAACTGAAGTTAACTACCAGTTGTAGGCTCTCCAATGATGTTCCAACTTGCAGCAATGATCCCTCCTCAATGTTCGCGGCCCCACGTGTGGTGACTGTAGACAAGTACTTTATTATTGTGGAACGAAAACAACACACCGGCCGGTAGCTAGGCCTGGCTTTTCATAGCTGGTCTGCGGCTACTTCAACCCACATGGTATGTGGCGTGCCAGTCAAATGAGCCAGCAGCCTCACAACATGTTCCCGTTTGCTCCGTATAGGCAGACTGAGCAACGCACTGACTGAGCTACAGAAGCCCAACTGGCCGCTGCCTTGCTTATACTTACAACAACCTGCTCTAGAGAACTCATCCCCTTCCTCATGCCGCAGTGGAACGACAACGCGATCTTGCAGACTGTGCAGCAGGCGGATTGTGTACAGAAACTAGTTGTGTTGGCCTTACTGACCTTTAGTCAGTTCTCAGGTTCCGGCTAAACTCGCACTACTCCGCTTTGTAGATTAAGCAGAGCACTGGCCAACAACCCTAGTCTGCATCTCGCGGTCTGCCTGCAATTGCCTCAATCCACACAGCAAGCCGCACGCCAGCCAATGGATAAACTTCCAACTCGTCAATACTACGAGACCAACACCGGTGCGAAGACTGCCCTTGCCAACGATGCTAGTCGCACCATTATGAGGGCGCGCGACTGAACAAGGCCGGAACAAAGATGAAGACTATAAACCAATATGGAGGTGAATCTGTCACAGAATGTCAGGAGAACGGTGGTGGCAATTATGGCTCTATTAAGCACAGTGACGGACAACGATATTAAGACACAGTTTGTAATGAATCTTCCACAGAAATATCACTAGATGCATCCCCACCTCTCTGACTTCTTTCCTAGGTGCAGTCCTCACCATCTACAGCACAAAGTTCATCCGCTATCCATGAAACTTGAGCTTACCAACTAAGTCGCCTTCCAAGAGAACCCCAAGAACGCCTTTTCCCTTACTCTAATCTTACTGATAAATGAATAAATCTCGCTCTCATATTCCCACCATAACTCCTTTAGGTGCAGCCCATAATTACCATAGCTCCGAAACCACGTTTCTAATATGGATTTCGATCCCGTGGGCTGACTCGCCTGAGGTCATAACCTTGAGATCGTCTCGTCCCTCGCTCAAACCAACTGATGATCGAGTGAACTCCACGTCTCTACTGCGCTCCGCCCATCTTCCTCCATCCTCTCTGCTTACACCTTGCGCTAGTCCCTGCCTAGGTTCACTCGCTTTTATTCTTTGCCCGTCCTTACCGTCTCACTTTAGCGCACTCTTCAACTAGCGCCCGCCTCTTCTCAACTACTCAATATTAGCATTGCGCTCGAGAGTAGCAACCCGTTACCCCGACTTCTCGAGTGTTTTCTACCCCACACTAGCGCAGTCCCTCGACACACAGCGTTCGGCTTCGACGGAAACAAAAACCGAGCAGGGACGAAAAGCAAATCGCTCGGGCCCTTCCTTAATTTATGCGGGCCATCATTGCACAGGGGCCATGCTAATCTTCTCTGTATCGTTCCAATTTTAACGGATGCCCCGAAGGACAAGGCCCGAAGCCAGGCCCAAGCATACCTTTCTTGAAATCGGCCGGCTGTAAGTAACTCGGAGTCAACCCTCTGACTCTGTGAGCTCTCGATTCGGGGTCTATTCGTCGCTAGGCGTCGACTCCAAGACAGCCAGGAGTATCGACTAACACAGGTTGTATGGAGGTAGTCATGGAATTTGAAATCTACTAAAGGCGTCAAATGACTTAGCACGCCAAAACAAGCAGTACCGACAATGGCTGGGGTCAGAGGGTACTGTAGCCCGCCGCAAAGCCCGTAGTATATGCCTGCCCGAAGCCGGTCTCGGTACAGGTCTCGATGACAGTAACAACATTCAAATGAAGACTTTGAAGACGAAGGTAGAGAAAGGTCTCATGTGGTCGGCCTCTTCCCACACCCTCTCGGAATGCTCTCTGATTCCCTTCTACTTTAGATTATCGATGCTCTCCAAAATGGAAAGCGAGGGAAACCACGACCACGGACCTCACCACTCTCACTTATATTTGACTTCTAAGGCTTGACTTTTCACAACGCGGCTAGGGGAATTCCGCCTGCACCCCGAACATGCACAGGTCCGCACGACCCCTAAAACCGGTGCCGCGTCCCACTTAAAAAAGTAATAATAGTAATAATAAGGTGAAAATAACGCTTACGAAGAGAAATAAAAATAAGAATGAAGCCATAAGGTGAGAAAAAGCTCCGGCCCCGCGGCAACAAAAACATGGGGGAATAGCTTCGCCAGGCCCTTGACCCTGCGGTTCCTTCGCGCCACTCCTTGAATTGTCGCTTGCCGACCTCGATCCCTGACTCTCCCTGATGAAAGTCCGACATCGTAACCAATAGTGCTAGGCCCAAGGCTGAGCCTAGTACTAGCCGACACTTAAACAAGTTGGTATTTTGCCACGCACGAGCCTATTGAAATGTTTCAAGGCTACTCCTCGACCTATCACTATATTCCTGGCCGCCAAGCCTTGTTTCTACCGCGTGTTCGTTCCCTCACAAACTTTGACTATTTCCTAGTGCATCCCCATAAATCTAGCCTCTCCCACATCCTGTCATGAACCCCGCTGTACCCAAGCTCATTCCTCACCGCTTCCATAAGCGTTCATCCCCCACCTTCGGCTCCAGCCCTGTCTCTTTTCTCCCACCCCACAAAGTTATATCCCCTACTACTTCCAGTGCGCCTCCATTATCACACACTCCCCAGTTAGACTCCCCTTCCGTAGTTTGCCATAAGCCCCAATACCCATCTCTCCTCCACTCCCCTGTACTCCCTTACGGCCAACAACCATAATTGTCTACTGCCCCCTTACTGGATAGAACGTACGATATATTGGTTCGATCTATCGGTTCGTAGTCATTAAATAAATAAACAGTCAATTGAATCTAAAAAAAAAAAAAAAAAAAAACCTCAATATGTAATGACCCGCCATAACACAGACTGAGAACACTACAGATTTCTGAGTTCTGCCGATGGAATGGATGCCTTGCTGAGATGCCCGCATTCTGCTGAGTTTTCTGAGTCTGTGTATGCGTGTTTGGTGACCTGCATGCCTGTCTGAGTGCTTGTCGGCATGAGTGTGTGTGTGACCCACGAGGGTACTTGCTTGTTTGGGAGGCCCATAGGGCCGGTACTTACCTGTGGCCGTGA
The DNA here is from genome assembly GCA_003427395.1 of Chara braunii. NCBI lineage: Eukaryota > Viridiplantae > Streptophyta > Charophyceae > Charales > Characeae > Chara > Chara braunii. Next base: position 3,076,418 of record BFEA01000022.1, read on the forward strand.
CATTGAGGGTTGCAGCAGGGAAAACACTCAAGTGGCGGATCAAGAGGCCCGCGACACTTAGAGCAGCGGAAAAACACTTAGGTAGTAGGTAGGCCGTTACCGCACCCAGTAGAAGTAGATGTGCCGGGTACTCAAGGCCGAGCAAAAGAAGAGAAAGTTGGCATTTTTAGAGGCCCGGTAGCGGTAGGCTAGGTCTAGGCGGGTACCAGTCCATCCAGTTTGAGTCTAGGGCCTGTACGGGCAATATGAGAGTCTGCAATGATGTTTCCCTCCGAAAGGGAGGAGGTACCGATTGCTTGGGAGGCCGAGCGGCCTGGAAGTCACCGCCCAGGAGGCAAGTAGGCCGCTATATCTGGAGGCTGAGGGAGAGCCCAGGCTCATCTTCGGTGTGCAAGCTTGGCGGCACACTCTTGGAGCGCTGGAAGGAGGAGGGCTGGCTACTACAGCGCTGCTGGGAGGAAGAAAAATGGGAGCTTCCACCTCGGCTATGGTGGAGCTCTACCGATAGGAGGAGGAGGGAGAAGAGGACCAAGGAGGAGAGTGGCGAGGTACCTACCTGGCTATGGTGGACACCATCTTCATCACCTTGTTAGGCGCTGCATCTGAAAGGCACATGAAGGCAGCGACATAGCTGGTTCGGGTCGCCCTTTTGACAAGAGGGTAGAACCCTCAGTAGTCTGCCATAGTCTTGGCCTACATGCAGAGGAAGAGGAAGGATGGCCATGGCTATGGTGGACCTCGTGTTGTGCCTGCTGTAGAAGAGGGATTCGGACATTGATTCTGGTTCAGCCATTCAACATTATTATTGTTTTTTCTTCTTTGAATAAGAGAGGAGGAGATAAGGAGGAGGAGAGTGGTTGGCGAAGGAGAAGAGCATTGTCATTGGCGTATGTTGGAGTACATCTTCTTCTTCTTCATGTCTTCTTCTTCTTCTTCTTTCCCTCCCTCTCCTCTCAAGTTCATTCATTTCTTTTTGCAATTGGACGACATTGTGCTTTCTAGTGAATGCGTACTTCGAAATTGGCCAGGATCGTAACAAATACTTATAACTGCGCATCAGTGTTTCTCCCACCCCATCTTTTCAACCTTCCCCCCACTCACTCCCGTCACAGCGCCCAGTCCACAAATCACATTCTCCCCCTCCCCCCCTTCTGGTTCATCCCTCTATTACCCTCCCTTACTGCCAACGTCCTGACTGCCACGCCTCTTACAGACTCTCCCCTCACCTCCTCGCATTTCTCATTTGCAACAAGGCTTAGATCTTTCATCTCAGTGCGCGGTACTTAGAGAGTGGCAAGGAGGGTCAGCAAACCCGCTTATACTGAAACAGCAGGCATGGCCAGTCCAACCACTGGCCGCTACGAGGCCTCCTTCAAACAAGCTGTTCAGAATGCCACCCCGCCGAACCACAACCCACAAACGGACAAGGCAACAGTGAAAATCATAGATAACGAAGCACTCAAATAACCGATTGGAAAAACGAAATTTGAAGGCGAACCAATCGTGGAAAAACAAAAAACAGAAGGGAAAAAAGAACAAGTGATTGTATGGAAGTACCCCGTTGGGAAAGTGCCCGAAATGGATGATCTCCATGAAAGGCACGGTGTGGTCTTCAATTTTGCAAGCAGCAGACCATATCTCATGCCGGTAGAGAAGAGAAAGTGGATTATAGAAATAATAAAAAAATAGGCAAAACTCAAACACATTGGGGAAGCCTTTTCTCTGCAGGGTCGTAACAATATGATGGTGGTCTTCAACCATGAAGATCACGCACGGATCGCAACACAAATGCAGTCCAGGAATTGCAACGGATCGATCTGCACGATAACCAAATGGAAGAAACAAATTGCTTAGAGGCACGGTTTAACACTAGCAAACACTGATGAAAGAAAATTTATAGGTGCAGTTCGACAACGTTCAACCGGGATGCCATGGTTTGTCGGTGGATAGACTGGAGAGACAATATCCAGCAAATAAAATCCTTAAATGGCTCGTGCCGACTCCAGATTTTCTAGCATTGTGGCTCCATGATGGCCTTACTAGAAGTCGCGACAGATGGCCCCCCAGCAAACACTGATGAAAGAACATTTATAGGTGCAGTTCGACAACGTTCAACCGGGATGCCATGGTTTGTTGGTGGATAGACTGGAGAGAATATCCAGCAAATAAAATCCTTAAATGGATCGTGCCGACTGCAGATTTTCTAGCATTGTGGCTCCATGATGGCCTTACTAGAAATCGAGACAGATGGCCCCCCAGTTTTTTCACTGACGTGGAGATTCCAGATTGAGAGCAGAGTACTAGAAGTTAAGGCCTCTACCAAGACCTCTCTGTTCTGTTTCAGATGCAGGGAACGCGGTCATATGGGAACCGATCCGAGTTGCCCGAAGTTTCCGAAACAAATCGAAGGAGCGAAAACTCCATCCCAACACGCTCGTGGAAGTTGAGGATGCCCCGACCCTTGGTTCATTATAGATTCCGACTCCGATGGTTGGGTGTTCGACGACAATTTGGATGACCCAGATTGGGTGTGGCACAATGCTGATAAGGAAACTTAAGTTAAAAAACCCAACATTTTCCCCCCTGCAGACAACAGACGGCAGGAGAAAGCAACAGGCAGCGTAATAGGGAATCCCACAAATATAAACACCATCCCATTCATTGACTCTCGTGTCGTTAGAGAAGAAAAAGTCAGGGAAGATCTGTCGTGGAACTTGGACGCAATCTGAGAACAGGGAGAGCAGGAATACAGCAAAGAACCAACAGCTCTTCAAGAAATGTTGAGACAGTTGGAACAAGAGCCCAACAGAAAAAGGCCAAGACACAAACAGACAACAAACGCATGCTGGACGAAGTAGACTTCCAGGGGATGACAAAGATGGGTCTCAAGAAGAGGAAGGCAATGAATTTGGATGAGAAGAAGGGGACAGAACAGACCCATGCAGAAGAGGAAAGGAAAATTATGGTTTTTTATTCCCTCGACGACGGGGCAGACATCGAAGCAAGCAAAAATAGTGAAGGGGCAGGGGGGACAGCCATGGATAGTGCGTCTGAGTTTGAACGGTCTCTTCACTGGTTGAGGGAATACATCGAAAAGGCCAAGAGGGAGAGAGAGCACGTGTTTGACATCAGAGCGGCCTGTCTGAAGCACATTGAGAGATCCCAGAAAAATGGGAAGAATGGGACAGTCGCTTGCATTGAGAAGTCAAAAAATCAATATGACAGGAAAGAGAGGGCAGAGGAATTCGCTGAATACACTGCCTTCAGATATGCAGAAAAAAAGGAGGGCAAGAGAACAAGGTTTAGCAGACTAGGACAAGATAGTCCTCAACACCAAAGACCAATTTCAGGATACACCCCAAAAGAAATGGAAGACAGGGAAAAATCAGAAAAAGAAGGAACCAAATTCAGATCAAACATGGGCAAAAGAGGAATCAACACGCTCAGTATTGGAAAAAGAAGAGGTTGTGGTTGTGGCCCAAACGAAAAAATTAATAAACCGGAGTGCAGAATTCACTACCATTCAGCGCATTGCCAGTGGGGAGGCACCACACGTGGTGGGCTCGACCAAATCAGCACGACTGACATTGATGGACACCCGCCCGCTGATTGCGGCCAGGTACGTCGAGAAAGAGGGAGAATGGCAGATTGCCACATAAGTGTCCTTCACAATCCCAAGGATTGAGGAAGGACAAAATGTAGCTAGTATTCTTCAAGAAAAGGTAACAGGGAGGTTCCCACTGGGTGTGTACGTAACAGTTGCCCTGGATGATGGTCAGGAGGACAGATCCCCCAAGCTGGCCAGGAGGACCAGCAGACCATCATATGCACCTACAGAGACTCCCCTTGATTGCAAAACTGTGAGAGAAAACCAAAGTTGAACAGTGGAATGATGTGGAGGCCATGGAGAACCGTGACAACGATTCCATACAATGTGCTGGCAGGACCCGGCATTCTAGCGGACCTGCGGGCAGTCTTGATGACACACCTCTTGACTTCTAGGATTCTTAAACCACTAGTACCTCTACCAGTGTTGGGAAATTACAAGTTTTAGTTTGTACCCGAAGAATTCGGGGGTGGGACCCAGGGGCGGCAAGTCCCATAAATCTTAGTTTTCTTTTGCCCGCGCATGAAAGGAAAAGGAAAAAAAAAAAAAGCTTTTTATACTGCAATGATGTCGGGCAAGGTAGTCTAGGAGACTGCGCTCATAGTCTTCCTCTAAAGACTGCATTTTACAACAAAAACGGTCACATTCTGAAACTTGTTGTTTTCTTTTTTTTCGGTCTCGTTTGTTTATGGGTCCCCTGCCAACGAGGCAGGACGAAATCCGTGATCTTCTCTAGCGGTGTTTCCTCAGAGGATTGTAACCCTGATCACACTGGCACTTAGAGGAATGTATCCAACCATTTTCATGGCCGAATCCATGTTTCTATTTTTTTTTTTCTTGTTTTGTGTTTCGGGAATCTGACAACCTGGCCATGGGGCTGAAATGCCCTCATTGAGGGCACACTCACACTACCACTTCCAAGAATGTATACAACTGCAATCACGACCAGAACTTTGCTTCCTTTTTCTTGTTTTTTTGTTTTGGAGTTTCACGACCGCAACTTTTTTTCTTTTTTTTTTTCCTATGAGATTACCATAAAGAAAATGGAGTGGGACCCAGGCTCGACAAAACTCGAAGCGCAGTGAAATTCTGGGTCGGCAAAAACAGGCTCGAAGGGACTAGTGGCTTAAGGGAGACAACGATCTGGACTCAAGGGCGTTCACCATAGATCTGGACAGATACTACAAAAGTGAGTGCTTCGAGAGCGATATGGAGGAGTGGCAAGATGAGGACGAGGGAGCAGGATCATAATTGACCCTTGTCCCGAGACAGGGACCCAGTGGAACTGTGGGGGAATACAGAGATGTATACGAGTGATCAGGGCTCCTCTTAGGCTGTCTACCACGATATTGTACCCCTGCCTTTTTCCCGTAGCCTCAATGATGGAGATTTTTAGAAAAGGGGCAAACGCAAAGGAAGACCGCATGGACTGGAAGACACAAGGGATAGTCATTACGAGCTGGAATATTAATGGCCTCGGAAATATTGTCAACAAAGAAGAAAAAAGAAATGACATAATCCATGGACTTGGGCGTTCATACTAATAAACTGGCAGATATCATATTGCTGCAAGAAACCCACCTCACCCTCTCAACAACACAACATAATTTGAAAACTTTTATCCAGGAAACTGGGAGGGATGAAGGATGAAATATGGTTATTAGATAATACATCAAGCACGAGACGAACAACCTTCCTTATACCCAAATCATCCCGGCTATACACAGCAGGGTCGATAGTGGGCAAAGAGGCGGACATGGTGGACGGTAGATGGTCCCTTATGGATGTAAAGTGGAAGGCGGAAGAGTTCAGAGTAATCAACGTCTACTCACCAAACGACTCTTCAGACAGATCAACATTTATAACAAACATCGACCATCTGATCCCCCCTTTGTCGGCCTGCATTTTGGCCGGTGATTGGAACGCAACTATAGACCCCTCTATGGATCGTATATCTAGGCCCTCGACTGGTCAACTTACACAGAAGGGGGTGGTCATCCAAAGTTGATGATGGACTACAATCTAATCGAACCATACTGGACTTTGCATCCGGGGACAAGAGCCTTCACATTGGTTAAAAAGAATCATGCCCACCATTCTGTTTTCTCCTTCATTGACTACTTCCTAATCTCAGGGACACTAATGGGGACAACTAAAAGCGTTGCGATCCTGTCCCTCACACCTTATCTGGGTGTGGACCACAAACCCCATCGAACTCATAATCAACTTCGAGCAGTATGTCAAAACGGGGTCTAGCTTTCACAATCTCAACAACTCCCACCTTATTGAGACAGACTTTTCAGGTAGAAGTTCAGGAGTGTTGGCAGAATGTGAGGGGTGCCTACCTACCCATACAGGATCGGTGGGAGTGATTTCAGAAAAGTTATTCCACATTATCACAGACAGTCGCTAGAATCTCGAGGAAATTAGCGACCGACAGGAAAAAGAGGAAGCAAACGTTGGAGACAGCCTTGGAGATCGCAGAGACAAATCTGAGTGATATCCCTTTTTTTGCACTTTATACAATTATTTTCGAAAAAGCAAGAGAATAACTCACTATGTGGAGATGGTGGGAACTCAAGGGACAACAAATAAGATCCAGAATGAACGACTACAAGCTAAGTGAGTCAATGTCAAAACACTTCTTTGCAAGAACCAAAGCAAACTCAAGGGCCAACGCGATAAAAAGCCTGAAAACCCTATCAAATTCAACTGAAACAGTGACAGGCGGCCGAGGAATGTTGAATGTAGCAAATGAATTCCATGAAGATCTCTATCATACAAAGTCCCCTATGCCTACTCTGCCCAACACCAGAGAGGCGCGAACAAGGATGCTACAATACCTGGAACAAATGATATCGCAGGAACAAGCAGAAGCTCTGGACAAACTCATCACCATGGAAAAACTGCAATTTGTTGTTCCAAGTATGAACAACAATCACCAGGAGTCGATGGGCTGACAAAATAATTTTGGGAAAAATTTGGGTCGCTCTTAGGGGGCGATCTGCTAAACTTCTACAACGACAACTGGCTCAAGTGGGGAGAAACGTACTGAGTAGCAGCGTGGTCACTTTGTTGTACAAAAAAAGGAGAGAAAGAAGATATCAGGAACTATGGAACCATCTCGCTTCTAACTCTTCTCTATAAGATCCTAGCCAACGCTCTTGCCTTTCGAATCCTAGACCTGACAGACAAATGCTTTCATATAGACCAAACAGGCTTCATCCCTGGGAATTACATCCTGGACAACGTACTAGCCCTCAACAAAGCGGCCAACAAAGTCAGAGAAAAAAGGATAAACACAACAATTCTTTTTTTTCGATTTTGAAAAGGCCTACGATCAGGTCAACTGGGCCTTTCTCAATGCGAGCATGGAAAAGATGGGTGTGACCCCAAATTTTAGGAAGTGGGTGCGCATTCTGTACAATGACGCCATAGGGTGCGTCCAAGTCAATTGCTTGCTCTGTGACTGCTATCTAATCTCTCGATCAGTTCGCCAAGGGGACCCGCTAGCTCCCTCAGTCTTCCTCTTCGTGATGGAAGCAATAGCCTCATTCCTATGCAAAGATCCCTCCATACACAGGCTACCAGAGGTCAATGTAGGAACAACCCACCACCTACAGTTCCCGACAATAATAATGTTTGCAGACGATCTCGCGATCCTCATAAGAGCTTTAGACTCGTCGTTCAACGCGTTAGTAAGAGCAATGGAAGCTTTCAGACTGGCATATGAAAGGAAGATTAATTGGAAGAAAACAATCGGCTGGTGGCTATCGGAGGAGAGGTTCCCCAGCTTCAAGGCCCCGAGGCAAACATGACATGGGAGACACTGGAGACCCCTATGCGATATCTAGGCATCTTGCTGACAAAAGATGGCTTTGCCCCTCAAATGGCCCAAAATATACTCGTCAAACAAATTAACAAACTGGGCAGATGGGGTAGCACATTCACATCATTGCTGAGCCGAGCACTAGCCATCAACACATCTATTTTTTCAATGATGTGGTATGTAATGTCAATCTGGACAGTTTCGGACCATACAATCGAGGAACTTAACTATAAAGCAAGAGCTTACTTGTGGTTGGGTGACCCCAACAAAGAGAACTACATACCAAAGATAGCCTGGCATTATATCACAAGGAAACCAGCCAGAGGAGGTCTTGGTATCATAGACCCCAAATAGGAAACCAAAGCCTTACAAGTTAAATGGATAGTCAAACTACTGACTAAACCTGGTACGGCGTGGAATAAACTGGCCTTGGATAGCATCAGGGGCCTAGCACCTACAACCACACCAGCAAATATGTTCGGTCTGTTTTAGTAATGACCAAGGAATGGAGCCCAAGTACAGGGCGCAAAAATCAATGAAGAGGAGCCGGTCCAAAAGAAGCCAGGCCCCCCCACCATATTAGGCCGCATTGCTACAGATATGGGGGGAAGTCATGCCGAAGAAGGTGGGTACACCCAAATCCAAAGATGAGGTACCGAGGCAACCCCTGTTTGGTAATCCGTGGGTGAGAGACGAAAGTGATCACCAACTATCCCTTAAGCCTAGAGGAAGGAGATGACTATCGTGGATCAAACATGGAGTTTGGAAAGAGATCCACCTGTGGAACGAGGAGAAAAAGGACTGGGTGACAGAACAGGAACTTGCCTCCCATCTCAAAGGATGTCACCATCGAGACGAGAATCTACAATCCATTATCAACTGCATCCCAGAAGGCTGGAAGGAGTTGTTGAGCGAAGCCTCAACCTGGAAATCGGGTGAATTGGGAGTGAGGGTGCAGGATTTAACCCCCTTAAGAGCCTATCAATTTTCCCATAAACAGCAAGGGTAGGCTATCCTGGCGGTGTTTACCTCTTTCCTAATTACCCCCTCCACGCAAGGCCTCCCATCGAACTACCGGGCGCTAACCTCCCGAACGTCCTTGGAGAAGAACCCGGAAAAAAGAACAGAAAAAAACAAAACAAAACAAAAACGACAGAAAAACGGGATTTAGTATAAAAAACATGGAAAAAGAAAAAAAAAAACGATTACCTCACAAAAGACAATAAATTATCAATAATCAAGGCGGTGTACCTTTGCATGTTCACGCGGAAGATTCACTCTCGTTTTCCTTTTCCAAAACGAGAGAGAGAGAGAGAGAGAGAGGGGCGGCGAATTCGCCGCGGCCCTCCGTGCAGGTCGCCMCCTCTCTCTCTCTCTCTCTCTCTCTCTCTCTCTCTCTCTCTCTCTCACACGCGCCTGCTTTTCCAGTGTCTATTCCATAAAACGGGAATGGATCTTCCCGTGAAAGCGGGAGGATTCATTCCCGTTTTTGTTTTTTTGAAATATGAGAGAGAGAGAGAGAGAGAGAGAGAGAGAGAGAGAGAGAGAGAG
>BFEA01000022.1:3088211-3103010 GCA_003427395.1 Chara braunii
CCAATGGCTCATCTCATACGTGGCTCTACCGGTTAAACAGTGGCTGCATATCAGAAGAAGCAAGAATGACCCTAACAGTTCAGATTTGTGTGCAGTATGTTCAGAAAATGAACAAGGATATATGCTACATTGCCTGATACGCTGTAGAGAGGCGATGGAATATTGGGCGAGGGCCTCGGATCTCTGGGACTCACTCTTTTCGACTTTCCTCCCTGAACACCCCATCCAACTCCTTCTATGGACTAGCATCCCAGCTCAATTCCACAAGACAGAGAAAACGTGGTTCAGAATGATCAGACAGGTTAAACTGTGGTCCATCTGGAAGGAAAGGTGCTGCTGAACCATTTAGGGACTCTAGACTCCAAGGGAGAAGGTATGGGCGGAGACAAGGACCTTGATTCGGGCAGAGATTCTTTGTAAGTGGCATAAGACAAGACACTCCATGCCAGATGACGAAGAGCAACAGAGAAGAATCAAGGCAAAATTCACAAAGGTGTGGCTGGCAGGGGGCAAAGTAGCAGAGATAAATGACTTCCGCAAACGGTGGAAAGACTGGCACAACTCAGAAGCAGGGTGGGGAAGGCAGAGATCCCAGCCAGCAGATGAACAAGATCTATCACAGGCCATGTTATATTGCAGGGCAAATTGCCAAATTCCGAGATTGCGTCCTCCGTAGCTTCTTTTACCTGTCTTGCTCTTTATCATTTATCTGACAGGTTCATGCAGTGGACCTGAGAGGAAAGGTGGAAGTAAGGCAGCTGACAGGCAATCCTCCACTATGCTGGAGTAATCAATGCTGGTCAGGGTTCCTTAGGCCGGATGGAAGGAAGTGTGAGTGTGTTTCACGATGTAATATTTTATTCTGACTTGCCGGTGGAATAGGAACCGGACTGATGCTCCCGGGAATGGAAATGGAGCCAGGGCCATAAGGAATGTTGCAGTTAAGGTGTAGAGGCCTTCACATATCTGGCAATGGCTATTGACTTGTTTTGTCTTCCAGTTCATGTTGATGCAAAACTGGTGATTGAGAAAGTGCTGTTCGTTCATCCTTGGTGCTAATTCACATTCTAACCATGCACCACACAGACATGGGGTACCTTGCACTCTGGTTATTACTCTGTCTGTGTGGCGTTTTTGGATAGAACATGGACTTGCGAATTAAAGTGAACATCATGGTGCCCCAAAGAACTCACATCAGTTACACTGCTCGCAAGTTGTGCTTCTGATAGCTTGACAACCAAAACAGCAGGCTGAGAGACAAAGTTGACCGGCCAACTGCAAAAGGAACGGACAGCAAATAAGTGTTGGGTGACTTCTTTCCCTCGCTTCCTGACCAACTGCTCTCTTAGGGTGTCAGGTCAGGATGCTTGCACTCGCACATGACGTACAGACAATGTCATTCAGCCTGCTAGGGGTTGATAGTGTTGGAGCCTATTCAAACAGTTCTCTGGCTACGCTGGATGATGACATTTTGTGACTGTGCTGAGATGGACGAGAAGGCCTCACATGGAAGAACCAGCAGGCAGGGCCAAGTCAAAAAAGGGAGGGCCAGACAGTCAGAAACAGGGGGGATTGGTAGAAAGGAGGACGAGGGTTGGGGAGAGACAAAGAGCATTGGCTTGGCAACTTCAGGTGCTGAGGAGCCTTTCCAATAAGTGCATTTGTGCATGACGAGGGGAAACTGCAGAGGTGGCAAAAATGGAGAAAAAGGGGACCCATGTATGAAATACTATGAACTCGTCTAGCACATGATGTCAATTTCAACTACAATTGTGTTGTGAGTTTTATGACTGGAGTATATTTGTGTATGAGCGAGTGTTGCTAATCTGTTGAGCCACATTAAATGTATATTGTTCTTACAGAAGAGGGGGACCATTTCATTGTCTGAATGCAGGTCCGAATGGTCACAGGAGATAACCTGATTACAGCCAAGACAATTGCAATGGAATGTGGGATCCTCGACGATGGTGAAGCAATCGAAAAAATCATCGAAGGCGCCAGTTTCCGAAGGCTGTCCCCTCTGGAAAAGCGTAGAGCTGCAAGAAATATTGTGGTGAGCTCTCAGGTCATGCTGAGTGAAGGCCATTCTTTTCCCGATGTGGAGCGTTTGGCTTGTACCACAGGAAGCCACATGCAGAGAGCTGTTCGTAACCCTAACTGGTGTGCGGTTTCTTTTGTGCAGGTGATGGGTACCACAGGAAGCCACATGCAGAGAGCTGTTCGTAACCCTAACTGGTCTGCGGTTTCTTTTGTGCAGGTGATGGCCCGATCTTCACCAACTGACAAACTCGATCTGGTAAGAGCACTTAGGGAAAATGGCGACGTTGTTGCTGTTACTGGGGATGGCACAAATGATGCACCTGCTCTTCATGAGGTTCGTACCCTCCTCACATACTCTTTCTACTCATGTTGTCAGCTCCCTATCAAACGCATCCCCCTTCATTCAGACAGACGATCTTGAGTTTCATCCAAATTGAAACACTTCTTGGCAGCGGCATTAATGAAGTTCAGTGCTTGGAAGCTGCGCTGATGAACTTGAATGCATTGTACCTGCAGAGGCTCTTCAGGAAGGAGTCCATGGACTATAGCCTTACCCCATCAGTAGTGGCGGAAGGTCGAGGTTCCGACTTCACTGCTTGGCAGCTGCAGAGGCTCGTTCAGGAAGGAGTTCATGGACCATAGTCTTACCCCATATTGGTGGAAGGTTGGGTTTCCTTGAGATTCCAAGGGTTGGGGTGTCCACCAATGGAAGTTGTAAACAGATTTCTGTGTCAGCTTGCATCCAAGACCGCTAAACAGCACTAATGGTAACAATCACAGTGATAAGTGTTATAATGGGTGCTTGTCATGTAAGGCATGAGTTCGAAAAACAGGTGTCGAATGCAGTGTATATCAGGCAATGAGCAGAATGCAATGCACCATACGATGAGAACACATGTTTGTGAGGATTCCCGGCCTCCTACTCCATTTGATAATGAAATGATTGATTCCTTCCAAGAAGAAGAGGAAGAGGGAAAAAAAATACATTTTCCAATAGGCAAAAGGTCATAGAAGAACAAGCATGCTTGAGCCGAGTTGAAAGCAGAATACCAAAGCCGATAGGACACCAATTAGGAGCAAACAGCACACTGAAATCTCTGGATAAAGAAAGCGCCACTTATTCGCCTCCAATAATGAATAAAACAACAATACAGTAGCGCTATGCTACATGATCGCCTTATTCTACTTCCTCTTACCTCTACTCAAGCCCGCCTACTACACTCTCATTCGCTGTCCAGGTGTCATTCGCCGGGTACTGCTTGAAGACTGCTCACGCAGGCTTCCTCCACCAACACCAGGTAAGACCCACCAGTCCACACTGTCATCCTTCCCTTCCTGACCACTTCCGCACTCCGCCACCCGAAATGCGAGTATTTCCAGAACGTTGAAGAGGAATGCCAGAAACAACACAGCAAATTGGGTACCGAGTGTGACAACTTGGTTCCTGTCTTCCTTGTTGTGGTTCCTGTTCCTGTGTTTAGCCTGGGTCCCATGCCTTCCACCAGCGTAAATTGTTCTCAAGAGTAGTGATCTTGCCTCGTAGCAGCCAGCCTCTAAAGAATACTCTTTTCCCCTCAATGAGTTTATCGGCTCTGTTCTTGGCCGCGTACTTGATCGAGTACCATTTGCACCGAATTTCTGTCTCCACCATGACCGCCAGCTGGCCCAGGAGTCCTCTCTTGTTGTTCAATCTCTGTTTTGATGGTTTAGGCACATCTGTGCTTCCATATGATCCAGAAAAGTGGTTTTCCTGAGTAGAGGGGACCAATTCCTCTTGCTGCCCCACATGGATGTTGGGAAGTTGATGGATAGGAGGGTGGTGGAGAGGCGTGTGTTAGGAGGGGGGGAAGAAAAAAGGGATGGCCAGAGTTCCTTGATTATCTCCCATAACCAGATCGCCTCAGGGCAAGATATCAGGCTGTGGACAATGTCCTGCAGTGTGTTGGTTGTGCACGTGGCACACTTGCTCGTACTGTTAGGTTCAGAGTGTTTCCTTCTCTCCTGAAACCAGTGCAAGGCGATGTAAGCAATCATCAATTGGAGACTGGATCTATGTCGGTCTTATGGATATGCACACTTTCACACGATTCTCACACATGTCCAAGCACATGTCAAACACACATGAGATTTGAATTCAAGAATAGTCCCGGCAAATCCAAGCAAGTAACAGAATTGTCTTCTTCAATCTAGTGGCTATGACCGATCAATGCGACACACCAGTAAGTCTCTCTCACGCACTTATATTCTCTGTTCCTACTCTTCTCTCACACAAGCCTCTGCAAGGAATATGAGCGAGAGCAATAGACAGAAATCCAAGTTGCAAAATCACGAAGAAGCTCGGATAGTCATGAACCAAGCAGAGAGTGCAATGCATCAAGATACCGTCCAAATAAGAGCAATACAATGAACTCAAATGTCAATGTCCCCACTCTCTGGTCACACCAACACTGTATCCAATGTCGCACTTAATGTCTGGCACCCAGCGCCCAGCCTATCCTACTCAGGCTATCTAGCCTATCTACGTTCTTGCAACTGGATCACTCTGAAGTTGAAGACCAAGGTACGTGGCGTCAACACCAATGCCCACAACCAGCATACACCAGGTAAGTTCTCTCTCCTCCCCTCATCACCCCTCGTCTTCCCACAGCATGCGCCTCCTACCCGAAGACCACCTTCGTCATCACCTGCCCTGCATCCCCGCTGCCCGGCTATGGCTGCTGTGCGCCCGCTGCCTCACTAGCGCCCCTCTCACCACTGCGCCCTGCGCGCCTCCAACCAGCAGCGCCCATGCAGACACTAGCGTCGCAACACAGCAGCGTGTCCGCATTGCCTTCCTAGGCCAGAATGCCACTGCCAGGGGCTCACACTTTCCTTTATGGAAAGTGCGTCGCTGCTGGCTGTCCTGGCCAGGCCTGTGGGGGTCCAGTAGCTTCAGTTGGGCTCCAAGTGTCTGCGCCCAGGCCCAGTTTCCGAAACTGGTCTGGGTCTCGTGCAGTTAGGCACGTTCAGGCAGCCGCCCAGCCTCGAAGTGTTTGCAGCATTCTCATTGGCTCGCGACACATGTGTGACGCCAATGCTGCTTCCTCATTGGCCTGTAACCAGTCCGTGATGTGTCGGCCTCACACAGTGTGTGCCCAGGGCGCAACAGCCTGAGCCCTGGGCTCAACTCTACAGCGCAGCCCCTTTGTTTTTGAAAAGAGCCTGGAGGCTCATGTTGTGCTGTAACCAACTGGTGTGCTGCAACTGTCTGAGGACCCACGTATGGAAAAATTGTTGAGAACAGGCCTCACGTGGATATTCAGGCCCGCCTTCACTTAGGGTGGGCACAAGGCTTGCTGGGGGCCACAGCCCAGAACACTCGTATGTCTGATAAGGGCTCTGTGAGGCTCATTCCTGGCATTCCATCCACCTTAGCTTCGAAAGTCTGCTGAGATGCTTCTACGCAGGTGCCTTCCCCTTCGGTCTTCGTTCATACTCAGCCACGATCTGAGGTACTGTCCTGACAAGCTCCTGTCTTGTGAACCAACGATCTTCTTTTGGATCTGTACGATGCCTGAACCTGACCCGGTATTCCCTCATAGGTTTGAGCAGCCTTCCTCTGCCAGCAGGCTTGGGAACAGGCAAGTCTCGATGTTCGAAGATGTCGTCGACGTCCACGTGGCCATCCATGGACGGGGTCAGCATTGACCTTCTTAATTGGAATTGTTCTGTCTCAGCGAAAGGTGCAAGCTTGGAAGCATGAAGTACAGGGTAAGTGCGCAGATGACGAGGGATTCTTATGATGTACGAGGGACCATCCAGATCACTACCCACGATATCTAGAACTTCCCAAGGACCAAAGTACTGTGGCATTAGTTTTCTAGAGATGCCAAATTCCTGTCCCAGTTCACTAGCCTTTACCCAGACGCATTCCCTACCTGAAATGTGGACTGTCGTCTATGCTTATTATCAGAGGCAACCATTGCCTCTTGAGATTTCCTGATGTGCTCGACAGCCGGCTGCAGCAATTTCTCTTACTGGACACCAAATTCAATGGTTCCAGGAATTGCAGTCGATCGGTTTTCAGGTAGGAGGAAGTCCGGAGCAGATCTAGGCTTCCATCCCAAATGCAGCTGGTTGGGACTGGCGCCGGTGGTGCTGTGTACAGCGTTATTGTACATATGGACAATGAGAGGAAGTTTCTCATCCCAGCCATCTTGGCTGGGCTTGATGTAATGCCTCAGCAGATGCTGCACCACACGGTTCATCTGTTCCGCTTGACCATTTGCCTTAGGATGATTCCCGGAGGTCATCTAGAGTTGCCTTCCCATCTCTTCAGCAGCCTTCTTCCACATTTCGCTTGTGAAACGGACATCTCGGTCACTAGCGATAGTCTTAGGTAGTCCAAAATCACGCACCCAGTTATCCATGAAGAACTTGATGCCATGTTCAGTCCTTGCTGTCTCCGACATGGCTATTAGTTTAGCATACTTAGTGAACCTGTCCACTATGATGAAGATGTGCCTCTTGCCACTCTTGCTGGTCACGAGGGTCTCCATGAAATCCATGGAGATACTTTTCTCAGATCTGCAGGAATGGGCAAGGGCTTGAGTAACCCAAGCGGTGCTTGAGTACGCGGCTTGTCTCGCTGACAGACTTGACAAGTCTATACGTACTTCTTTGCATCGTCAAGCATACTAGGCCACCAGAAACGTTGTACTAAGTTAGGACTAGTCTTCTTGTATCCGAAATGTGCAGTCACATCATGACATTCACCTAGAAACAAACTACGCAAAATCTCACTAGATGGAACAACTAATCTTTTGAATCCTACCTTTTCATCCACCATCACAAACGCATATGACGTGGCCTTGTCTTGAGCCTCAAGTTTGCGCATGATGTCCATCGTGACGGGGTCTTCCTTGTAGGCTGCCACCATTGACCGAGTTACATTCTCAGATAAGCCAAAATCAATTATTAGCGCACCAAGGTAGTCTGTCCTACGCGATAGCGCATCAGCAACCTTGTTGCACTCTCCCTTCACATAGTCTAGTTTGAAGTCATACTGATCAATGACTTCAATCCAGTGTTTGAGTGTGTCGAAGAGGATGGGTTGTGTCTTGATCTACTTGAGTGTCTGATGGTCAATTCTCAAGTTGAAGAACCTTCCCAACAGATAGTGTCTCCAGTGGACAAGGGCTTGGTAGAGGGCGTAGAGTTTCGTTTCGTAGGTGGATGGCATCTTCTTGCTCATGTACTCGATCGACCTCAACTTTTTCCCTTCTTGTTGGGCCAGCACTATGCCAATGCCATATTGGCTTGCATCAGTGGTCACAACGAATGGCCTCTGAGGATCGGGGATTATGAGAATGACATGATGTGTGAGGGCGTACTTCAACCTCTTGAATGCTGCCTCACATGCGTCTGTCCATTCCCATGGTGTGTCAAGGCGTGTTAAATCAGTCAAAGAGGAGGCCACCGTACTAGAATTCTGCACGAAATTGCGGTAGTAGCCACACATCCCTAAGAAAGATCTGACCTCAGTCACAGACTGGGGTCGTGGCCAGTCACGAATGCTAGCCACCTTAGCATCTTCGGGCCTTATCCCTTCCGCAGATATCTCATGACCCAAGTACAAGATTTTAGCGCTATCACATTTCTTCAAATTGATCTTATACTTGTGTTGTCGCAGAAATGAAAGTACTTTTTCTAAATGTTGGGCATGCTCCTCGACTGTTCTTTTGAAGATAAGAATGTCGTTGAGGTACACGACGATGAACTTATCCAAGTAGTTATGGGATATCCTATTCATGGCGTGTTGGAATGTACCCTACGCATTGCAAAGTCCAAAAGGCATCACCACAAACTCTTACAAACTGTGCCTGGTCTGAAATGCATTTTTGTATTGGTCCTCGGGTCTAATCGCAATTTGATGGTAACCAAACTTTAAATTTATCTTTGTGGAGTATTTGCATCCCTGCACCCTATCCAAGAGGTCGTCGATGCGTGGTAGAGGCCCTGCATTTTTAATGTTGATGGCATTGAGGCCTCTATAATCGATGCACATCCTCATTGTCCCCCCCTTCTTCGGGACAAATAAAACTGGTGAGCCGAAGGGGGAGGTACTAGGCCGAATCCAACCCTTTTCTGTAAGCTCTTTCAGTTGCAGACGAAGCTCGTCCAACTCCGTCCTATGGATTCTCCCTTTTGGTGTCTTGCTACCTAGGATGTGGCATGGACAACCTCCCTGTCTACGCGTCTTGAAGACTCCTCGAACAGATTAGGGTACTTAGCAACGACAACTTCTATCTCTAGGGGTGATTTAACGGCCTCCCCTTTCTCAGAGACGAAGACTAAGTACATACCGTCCTCTTGGTTGTGTGTATAGTAATTGTAGAATGTTGATGCACACATGCCACTGTAAGTGTCTATCAGACTGCTAGCCTTATACTTTGTAAGTCTGACTGTCCTCCCTTCCGGTAGTACATGCTTAAGCACCTTTTGGTCCCAGTCGAACCGGGGCTTTGCAACCTCGAGGTAGTACATACCTAACAACATGTCAAATGGTAAGTCGTCGCTAACTAGGAACAAAATCTTATGATTTAGTTCCCCACCTCCATAGTTGAAGGTGCAGACGACGTCCTTGACGTAGTCATTCACAACCATGCGCTCTTTGTTGGCTAGAGTAGATGCTACATATCTACCCAAGTGCTGCACTCGAGTTCCCCACCTCCATAGTCGAAGGTGCAGACGACGTCCTTGAGGTAGTCATTCACAACCATGCGCTCTTTGTTGGCTAGAGTAGATGCTACATATCTACCCAAGTGCTGCACCCGGTCCCCTAGGCGCAGCCTCTCAACGCAGTCGCGACTTGCGAAGTTTCGCGTGGAGCCAATGTCTACGAAGGCACCACACTTGCGGCCGCCTACACCGACTTCCACCACGAAATGCTCCCCTCTAGGACCTCCGAACAGTGCTACTCAAGACTCATGAGGGTCCCTTGCCGACCACTCCATTTTCTAAGTCTTCTAAGGCCTTAGACACATCCAACGAACAGAGTGTCGTTCAGTCAGAATGTGCATGCGGGGTGACAAGTGAGTCAATAGCTTCGGCCAACTCATGAAGTGGTGAGGGTACATCACCCACTTCAGCATGAGTAGAAACAACTATAACTTCTACTGGCCGGATGTGTTTCCTGATCGGCGTTCGTAGAAGCACCACTCTGGGCGAAAGATCATCCAAAACCACCTTTGGGAGGAATCTTTTGAGAGACTTTCGCGTTCTTGCATTTGAACTGCTCATGGCTATATTTGCCGCAGTTAATGCAAGCTCCTCGCGAATACCGGTCTCTCCACACTTCCTGGTCCAGACCCGCCCTCACCCGAGCCGGAGTCTTGTTTGAGTTTTGGGCCTGCCCCTGACTCTTTTGCTGACTGCCCTTGCCGCGACCAGCTGCCTTTCCTTTGGTTATGGTGGCGAGGTTGCCACCCTCTGCACTCTCCTCGCCACCCATCTCTGTTCCCTCCACAAGATTAGAGAGATCATCGATCTCGGTTTGATTCCCATGGGAATCAACCATCATCAACCGACTACCCTTCTTCTTCCATTCTTGTGGGGGCTTCTTCTTCCTACCGTCTGTGGAAGGTTGTTGTGCTCCTCCTAGCTTGGCCTCTAAATCCAGGGCCTTCTTGCTGAAGGAGTCGAGAGTATGATAATCGATGTTTGCCTCGCTGACCATCTGGTTCTTGATGTCTGTGGGAAGACATCTCAGATACATGGTCAGCAAGGCTTGTGCAGACTCCGAGGACGACTATGAGTTTCTCCATGGCGGTGGTGAGCTCACGCGCGGACTTGTACCTTTTGGTATCAAGCCGGACCAACGCATCAGTGGCCTGCTGGGCCTGCTGTGGGTTGTGTCATCGCTTTCCAACCAACGCCATGAAGCTCTCTAGTGTGTGGGTCTGTGCCCAATCATTCATCCTCCGACCGAACCCCTCGGATGCCACAATTCCATCTAGCCATCTCGTTGTCAATCCCTCAACCATGAGGCCGCAGTCATCACCTCTTCTTCTAGCAACGTCCTCTTCGCCCTAACCCACACTGGAACCGTCCTCAACCATGTGTCAAGTGCCTCATCCTTTTTATCTCCTAAGAAAGACGAGGGTGGTTTCAGTGGTGTCTTGGGGTACCAAGGCTGTTGTAGTCCCATTTGTGGAACTGGCTGCTGCAACAACAGCTGGACCTGAAGATGAAGAAGCAACAGTCTTTGCGGCTGCTACTGACGTACCACTTGGTGGGGTACCAAATTGAGGGGCAAATGAGCATGTCATCATCGGTGTTACTATTGGTGATGCAAACGCTGCTTGCGGCCGGACATTGGGCCCACCAGCTAAGGAGGGATGTGGTCTTCCTCTTGTATGCATGACATTCAATATCTGGTCAAGGGTATCCTGGATTGCATCCAGTTTGTTGTCCATGTAAGCGTACATGCTCAGCATACCCGCCTTGAGGATTTTACTAGTGTCATCAAGGGTCGAGTCATCTGACCCTTCTATTGCAGCAATGTCTGCCCTTCTGCTCTCCAATCTGACTTTCCTATTTCTAATCTCAGTTTCTCTTTCGATAGCTTCCCTAAGTTCCTTCTCTAGCCATAGGCAGATTAACTCCACTTGTTGGAGTTCTATGGCCTCGCTGATGCCACTATTCCATCTATCCATCTCGTTGTAGATCCCTCAAGATATGAGGCCGCAGTCATCACCTCTTCTTCTAGCAACGTCCTCTTCGCCCTAACCCACACTGGAACCGTCCTCAACCTTGTTTCAAGTGCCTCGTCCTTCTTATCTCCTGAGAAAGACGGGGGTGGTTTTAGTGGTGTCTTGGGGTACCAAGGTTGTTGTAGTCCCATTTGTGGAACTAGCTGCTGCCCCGTAGCAGCAGCAGCTGGACCTAAAGATGAAGAAGCAGCCGTCTCTGCTGCTGCTACTGACGTACCACTTGGTGGGGTACCAAATTGAGGGGCAAATGGGCCTATCATCGCCAATGTTACTACTGGCAATGCAAACGCTGCCTGCGGCTGGACACTGGGCCCACCGGCCAAAGAGGGATGCGGTCTTCCTCTTGTCTGCATGACAGTCAATATCTGGTCAAGGGTACCCTGGATTGCATCCAGTTTGCTGTCCATGTAAGCGTACATGCTCAGCATACCCGCCTTGAGGATTTTACTAGTGTCGTCAAGGGTCGAGTCATCTAACCCTTCTACTGCAGCCTTGTTTGCCCTTTTGCTCTCCAATCCGACTCTCCTATTTCTAATCTCAGTTTCCCTAAGTTCCTTCTCTAGCCGTAGGCGGATTAACTCCACTTGCTGGAGTTCTCTGGCCTCTCTTGTGCGTGGAGGTGGCGAGCTGTACTACGAGCCTGCCATCTGACTTGCGAAAGGTCCTGCACTCATCCCGCTGGATGAGGCGGAGGAACTAGCTAAGGTTCCTGACGTCTGCTGACCTTGAGAAGTCGCTGCAGATATAGCCATCACTACTGCGCTAGCTGCCGCTGCTGTTAGCACTTATTGTGCAGCTGCCGCTGCCTCCCTAGCCGTCTGCAAATGTCGGGCCCTTGCTTCGGCCCGAAACCTTCTGCCTTCCCCAGGTAGCAGAACCTGAAACACTACCGGAATTCTTCGTGTATCCCGTCGTGTTTGCCTCCTATCGTCATCTATCTCTTCACCACTATTTGTACCTCTCATCAGCTAAGCAGATCACTGTCTACACTACTGCCATCACTTGGAATGAGACTCGACTTCTTTGACTTCAGTGTCCGTACAAACAGATGACGATCAAGCTGGTGACTTGCGCCACACAAAGCTCAGAGATAACGAAGAGAAGAACGAAGTTCAGATTCAAACTTGTCTTAATCGGCTATGGTCGATCACTGCAATCTCAGCAACTTGTTCGTACATACACCCTGAATCTCCCTGGATGTTCCGCACGCATGCATGTACACACACACACACACACTAACGCTCTAATCTTGCTGACGTGGCAGCTATGGCCGCCGTCTCTCTCCTCTACTAACTATCGGCTATGGCCGATCTTCCTCCTCTTAGCCCTCTTCGTCAACGGGCACCTACAAACCTTCGTACACAAGACGCTCCAACAGCGCTTCCGCACGGCTGACAGGCAGAATGAATGAATGAATGAATGAATGATCGCTACCTCTTTATTTATACTTCGGATTGTCAAGGTCTGCCCTTGAACGTCGGGCCCGGGGTGCACACAGTCCCACATGGTACTTGCTGACTTGACAAATGTGATCGGGACTAGGTATTGTTGACTGGACTAGGTAGGACTGCCCACTTGACCACTTGCCTACGGACTGCATCCTAGGACTCACGAAAGGCCAATTTCGGATCTTCCGGAAGATTGTGGACTTGACCCTTCGGTACTATGGTAGCTACGACTCCTACGACTGCTAAGACCTCTGATCTACAGACCTACGGTTCAAAACCCGACGACTGCACTACCTGCAACAACCGAACACACGACTTTCAAAATACAGGTCGCGGGCTCAAACACATACGGGTCAACTGGTATTGTACACGGGTAAGGGGGATGGTCTAGGGATCGAGCCCTGGGTGCTGCAAACTGTCGTGCGAGAAGTGAGACCGTTTCACTCCCGCCGGCCTAAATTCGAGGTCCTCCAAAAATAACTCAATCTATGGCAGGATCTTTACCTTTCTTTGCTCTCTCTTAGGTATGGACTATGTCAGGAGTAGTCTCCAAAAGTTTTGTTCGCGTAAACCAGCGATCGTCCTCCGGCTCTTGGTAGGCAAATCTGACTTTGTACTGTTTTTGTGGACGACCTCTACGTCCTGTCATGAACACATCTTCATCTACTACGCGGTCAATGTCATACCTTCCGTCTATATCTGGAGGGATCATTGATCGTCTCGACGGAAATTGTTGACTCGTCGTGCAAGGTAACAACTTTGACGCATGGAAAACTGGGTATGTATGGAGGTGTGTTGGAATCTCTATTGTATAGGATGGTCCATCGTCTCCACCCTTGACTTCTAGGACTGGCCACGGTCCTCTATACACGAGCAGCAGTTTCTCCGAGATGTTCTCCTCATGAGTAAACTCTTTGGACTTGACCCTGACTAAGTCGCCTACTTGGAACTGCGGTGGGCAATGGTGCTTATTAGCTTGGTCTATCATTCTATGTTGGGCCTTCTTTAGTAATCTCTTTCTCGTGTTGTAGAGCAAATTCCCTAGTACCAGGTGGTAGCCTCTGAATCTGGTCTCGGTTTAGTCCCTCAAACGGTCTGCGGGGTTTAAAGGACTTGCGTAACTCGTTGAGAGAGTGACAAGTGGCTAGATGAACACTGTTATTGTAAGCACTGGCTACCTTTGGGAGTATCTCCTCCCAATTAACCTGATCAGGTCTAATATACATTCTAAGAACTTGTTGCAGGATCTTGTTCATCTGCTCAGTCTGATCGTTAGTCTTTGGATGGCGGCCAAACGACATCAACAACTTAGAACCATGTACTTTCATAAGTTCATGCCATTTCTAAGTAGTGAACCTGGTGTCTCTGTCACTGACTATCGACAACGGTAGACCATGTTCATTGACCCAATGATCAAAGAACTTTTCTATAACTAGATCAATACGTGCCTCCGCAGGCAAAGGGACAAAAACTGCATACTTGCTAAATCTATCAACTATAACGATGACTTGGCTCTTGCCATGCCTACTCTGGACTCCAGCATCCATGAAATCTATGGAGACAGACTCTCTGGGTCCAGTGGGAATAGGCAAGGGTCTGAGAAGACCTTGAGGGGCTCGCGTCGTGGTCTTATTTCTCTGGCATACTTTACAACTGTTTACGTACTCTATGCAGTCAGCCTTCATACCAGGCCACGCATAGACACTAACTAGGTTGGCTATTGTCTTTTGCCAACCAAAATGTCCCTCTGTATCGTGACATTTCCCTAAGACCAGACTACGGATTCCTTCTTCTTCCTTTCTCTTCCCTTCTTGTCACTTTCGGCCTACGACAATATTTGTCTGACCGAGTTGAAAAATAATTAAAGTGAAATAAACTGAGTGAGGAGGCCGCCCGACCGGGCTGTGCCCGACCGGTTGGGCCCAGGGGGGCCACCCGGGTAAACCGGGCGGGCCAAAAAACTGCCCAGATATATATATATATATATATACAGAGTTGCCAGGCCGAACGTACGGAGGCCCCTAAGCTGACCCCCGAACGTTCGGGCGTTCGGGTCCCCGTACGGGGCCCGAACTCGAAGGGGTGCGGACCCCACAAAAAATTATTTTGGTACCTAAAAATTATTATTGTTTTCTGATTTTTTTTTTGTGAGTTCTCTGTTATGTAAGCTACCTGCCTCTCAATTTTGAAGTCATTCTGTGGAGCCAAACAATAATGAAAAATCGGCAAAAATGGTGGTTTCAAAACTTGCTTTCCCACTTACTAATTTGTTCTTTTTCTCTTTTCACTTTTTGTTTTCCCTTTATGTCGGGGCCTGAAAAAAAATATTATTTTTTCAAACTTTATTTGTAGGTTCTCTATGATGTAAGATACATATGTATAAAATTTCATGGCATTTGACAACGCCAGAAAAAAATGAAATATTGCTAAAGATGGCGGTGTCAAAAACTTGCTCGCCCATGCAATAATTTCATTCTCGTTTTATTTTTTCTTATTTTCATTTAATATTATTTATTTTTCGTATTTGATTTTTATTTCAAATTTGGTAAGAAATTTGG
>BFEA01000022.1:3109869-3123478 GCA_003427395.1 Chara braunii
TCTCTCTCTCTCTCTCTCTCTCTCTCTCTGTGTGTGTGTGTGTGTGTGTGTGTGTCTCTGTGTGGCGTGCTTGCACGTGTCGATCACGCCGAATGCCCACACAGTGACGCTCTTTCTCTGTCTGTCTAGCGCGCGTGCACGTATGAACCGGGGTGTGGGAGCGTTTGAAATGCACACCTGGATAGACTGGCCTCCCTCCTCGCACCCCCATGCCAATTCTTTCCGCCTCGCCCCGAATTTTCCCAGTGTCGGCCCGCCGCGTGGCAACTGTCGCCGCCTGCCTCAGTCTTCCGCCACTGGGCCATCTCGGTTCCACGCTGTCCCTCCCTCCGGACCCCCTGCGGCCCGCCCCTGCATCGGTTTTCTGTTGGGCCGACCTCGGCCCGTTACAGCGGGCCCATCATAACTTTTAAGAGTATAGAGAAGAGATGTTGCATGTGTCCATGGTTGATTGTGGAATGCAAATCCCTGACCACGTGTGGGAGGGTCTGGGTATGATTTTCACTGCCACTCTGTCTGGTGTCATGTTCTGGCCCAGCAATTTAGAAGGGACTTTCCATTCCATGTCCGGCTTTGCCCCTGCAGAGAAAACTTAGATTGCCACTAGTGCTCGTAGATCGCTTGTGTGTTGCCTCGCTAGCCATCCTGCCATACTACATTGAATTCATCTGTGTTCCTCATCCAGTAAATCCTAAATACCCTTGTGGTGCTTATCTGAGACTTAACTTGGCTGGTCAGGATTTCAAGAGGCGGTAAAGAAGTTAAGGTGCCCCTATATGTACCTGTTAAGTTAATCCCCCCCCCCCCCCCCCCAACCCCAACACCTGCAGAACGAAAGCATCACAAGAAAAGATAAGCCCTGACTGTGACTGCTGTAGAATAAGTACAGATCTGGCTAACGGGCAGAATATCCTTTGGTTCTCCCAATTTTGAGTAATTTTTACACTTTTTTTGTCTGCCCGGTGTAACTGAAGCCATAATGTGCACGCACGCACGTGCCCGCTCGCTCGCCCGCCAACCCACCCATGCACGCGTCGCCCGCCCGCCTGCCCGCCGGCTCGCCCACCCACCCATGCACGCACGCACTCGCTCGCTCGCTCGCTCGCCCGCCTGCCCACGAGTCATGGCTGGCGAAACTCATGGCCCAGTAGTAGAAAAGTACTTGAAATATGGGCAGATGTGGACCGTTCTGGGACTTGCCTTGCAACTTAGAGCGGCGTCCTCTGGATCAAAGGTCATTTTCTATCATATTCAACCTAGGGTCTTATGTGGCCATCTGAGTCGTTTGGAAGGTGATGAGTGTGATTGAAATCTCTGCAGGCTGGCAAATCTTGTAGCTCGGTGAGGTGATTGTTGTGATTTGGCAAATTCTTTTGCAGGCCGACATTGGGCTTGCAATGGGGATTGCAGGAACAGAGGTTGCCAAGGACAGTGCTGACATTGTCATCCTGGATGATAACTTCGCTTCAATTGTAAAGGTGAGCTACGTGATGCATCTATGGTTTCCATTTGCCTATATGTAAGTGAACTTAAATTTGTGCCTTGGTTGCTTTCCATGTGCTTCTTTTCCAAATGTGAACTAGATCTGCCACTGCAGTTCTTAACCCCTGCTCACCACTGACTTGAACTGCAGATGGTTGTTGCCTGACTCTTTGAACCACAAATCAACAGTGGCTGCCCTCACCGAGGCGATATCATAACCACTGCATGACCAACTGAGGAATATAGATGACATTGCACACAGTGAGGGGTACAGGTTAAGCTGTTGGATCAAGCATTCTCAGCATGCCTGAGTCAGATTTTGGACATGCTGAAAAAGTAGAGTGTAATGCCATGGGGAAGAATCTGAAAAGAGCACAGCCGAAGACTCAATCAACTGCACTGGCCCGAGTCAGATGTTGGGCATGCTGAAAAAGTCAAGTGTAATGCTGTGGGGAAGAATGTGAAAAGGGCAGAGGGAAAGACTCAATCAACTACACTGACCCAGGGAATACATGCACAATACACATAGTGGACTGACACACCAGCATGGAGGCGGCATACATAAAAGAGACCTCCCTGCTCAACCATGCACAAGCGAAGGGCGGCACAAGAGGAGGAGGAGAAGTAGGAAGAGGACATAATGGAGAAGGAAGGAGAAGAAAAAGCAGCAGCAGAAGAAGAAGAAGAAATAGAAGAAGGAGGGGAGGAGGAGGAGGAGGAGGAGGAGGAAGAGTAAGAGGAAGAAGAACTATAATTATGGCAAAATAATCCCTGCCTCGACTCAAACAGTCTCCTTCTCTGTCCAGCAACAATAACATGTTCCGACTCTGTTCAGAAGAGGAAACCGGACGTTCGTCCACCCATCTGCCCGTCCATCCTTCTGTCCATTTGTCCCTCCGTTCCTCCTTCCTTTTCTCTCCATCTCCACCCAGCCTCCATCCATCCAGCCATCCATCCAGCCATCCATCCATCCATCCATGCATCGATCCACCCACCATCTACCCATCCATTCATCCATCCATGCATCCATCCACCCATCCACCAGGACATCAACTCATCCGTCCATCCACCCATCCATCATGAGCTCATCCACGCACCTGGTGCATCCACCTACGCACCCACCCGCAATGACTTGCTGATTCTGCGGCCTGCTGCTCGTCGCACCAGGCTGTAACATAGGTAGGTTAGATTCGCAAATTTGTTTGGCTGAGGGCTAACCGAGATATCTGCCTGTGGGGAAAATTTGTGAAGGACATATCTGTACATTCGGGGAAATTTCAGGCCCGCACTAACTTGAATTTCCTACAGCTACCCTAACTACGAATAGCAGACCCGGGCTACCACTGGGACAGGCGGGCCTTCGGGCCTATGCTGTTAGACTAGTCCTATAGCCTATAGCTGGGTAGGGAGAGGCCCTAGAGGCCAAAACCGAAATGGTACTGGTCAGTCCAGTCAGCCCAGTCTAGGTCGTGTCTAGGCTAGGGTAGACTATGAATAGAATTGGGAGGTCTGTTCAGGGGCTTTTGGCAGTTGGTACCGTGCACATTGGGGGATGCAACGCGTGAACTGGAGTGGTACAGCTTCAGCGTTGAAGGAGACAGACATAACCAGACCCTCGAAGCGTCGGCCATAGCTGGGACCTTCGCTGATCTCTGACAGCACGCGGGGCTGTCCAGAGGTCTGGGCTATTTGAGGTCTTCTGGGAGCAGGAGAAGTTGGTGCCCTGCTGAACCCTCCTCAGGAGTAGGGTTTCAGGGTAGTGGCACTGCAGCCATAGCTGCAGCTTGTAGACTCAGAGGTCATCTTTGTCAGGAGAGGTGGTGCTGCCGAAGATCTTCATTAGAGAGGCCTTCTGGCACTTCGTCATCATCAGAGCATGTGGCGCTGGTCTTCTTCTTCATCCTCTGAGAGGCGCTTGGCCTCAGAGGCCTGTTTCATGGTGGCGCTTTCCTCTGGAGGCAGTATCTGGGTGGCGCTTGTTGTTTCGGGGACTCAGGGGTAGTGATAGTGGTTATTCAGGGTTGGGGGAAGAAGCGCTGCTCATTTCTGAGCAGCGCACCATGGTTCTGGGGCAATTCTGACAAAACGATGTTTTGAGTTTAATAAACAGTATTGCTACTGTGTGTGGACTATCTTTGCTTCATTGTTTCCTGGATGTGATCTACTCGGCTTTCCTTTGTGACTGGTTGTGAGGATTTGTGGAGCGAATTGCACTTTCAGTGTACTCTTTCATATCACATGGTTAAGTCTTCCACTGTGTTTCTCTCTCCTTGTGCGGTGTGATACTCCCATCCTCTCCCCTTCCTTATGTGTATGTATGGGCATACCTGGAAGTCTATGTGAGCGAGTGTTGGTCTTCTGACAACAAGCAACCAGGTTCATAACAGTTGGTATCTGAGCGATTGGATCCAGTCAGTGGAGTACTGATGAGTTGGAGCAACTACCATCATTTGGCGAGACATTGGAGTTGAATCTCATGGCGATTTGTCATCTTCTGTGTGGGCGACAGTGAGGGTGGTGGTGGCAAGTGTGTGGCGAGAAGTATTGAACAAGGGTGATGCACTTCTGCTTAGGGTTGCGCAAAAGTGAGTGGCGATTGATAATCAAAGGCCTGGGAGGCTCTGAGGAGCTATTTATAGCCTGGCGATTCATTTGGAACTGACGATTTGCAGGGAGGTGACCCCCATACGGTTGCGATTTTGGGATTGGGTCAAGATCCCCATTTCCCAAACAGCACAGTGCAGTTTGGAGCAGCGCTGCATTGAGTTTCTCAGGTACTGGCATCTGGGAGTCTAGACTCACTGAATATGTTAGTTGGGGGTGAAGCACTACTGTGAGATCTACAGGATCACCAACTTTCAGAGAATTCTGTACGTGGGAACACTGGGAATAGACAGAAGTTGAAACTGGCGAGATGGGTCTTAAGAGACGGCCATAGGTAGAGTTCCATCCCTTCCCTTCAGTGAAGTCCCGTAAGTAAGTGCGTTCCTTACTCTACTCTGTTTGGCGATTCTGAGGCTATTTATAGATTAGCGAAATTTGGCCTGTCAGTCTGTAAACAGTAGAAAATCAAAATTCTGACTGTGAGAGAGCCATAGCCAATTTCTCCTACCTATCTTCTTTGACTGGTACTAACCCTGTTTGACCTTCTCTCTGACTCGATTTTCCTATGTGACTGCTATACAGAGTTGCGATTCATATTGTACTATGAATTGGATTGTTCAAGGTCATGTTGCCAGTAATAATGGAAATTTGAATTTTGCGCTGTCATAGTTGAAGCTTGGCCAGGCCAGGGTTTGTCACAACTTTGGTTCTGTCCGTAAGAATTCAGTTATGTCAGTCCCTAGTAAATCGCAATTCAGCGATTGGTCTGCGTCTAAAATCCCACTGTCAGATTTGGTGTATTGAGTCAGTTACAGTGAAATTTGTACTTAGTCGTACCTTGAGTATAGCTTACAAGGTCATCCAGTGGTAGAGCCAATAGGGTAAGTCTGAAAATAGAACACCCAGTCAATCGTTACATCTTGGTTATGTGTAGATACATGTCAGTCACTAAATGTCACTCTGTCTAATTACTATCAACTCCTAATCAGTCCAAGACTGCATCCTGGAAGTTATTAATGCAGGATTTGAAGTAATTGCACTCAATTGATGTGTTAGGGCAGTGAATGGAAAATCATGAAATTGATTTTGGTTGAGTTCACTCTAAACTGACCCTTGACCCTCAAGTGGTCTACAGAGACTGAGCGCTTCCCTTTTTGTTTCCTATTTTGTTTATTTATCTGTTTTGTGGGCTTTTCCAAAATGTCTGGCACTGAGAAGAGAGAAGTTTATGAGGTGAAGCCTCAACTTCCTCTCTCCCCTTTGGAGGCTGAACTGCTTGCCGAGGAGGAAAAACTCCGAAAACGAGCAGCAGCAGTTGGGGCTCTGAAGGAAGAAATGAGGTGCAAAGAGGAGGCAAACCAAAAAGAGACCAGAAGAAAACAACTATCGACAGACATTGAGAAGATCAGGGTGAGTGGATCTTCCAGTCAGTAAAGTAAGGACATGGCGGACTTCGTCCACCTTGAGGATGATATCCACCGGTCCTACTTTATTAATTGGGATGCTACAATTACCAGTCTAGAGGACAGTCACTCGGCGCTTTCTAAAAAGTTGGATGACATCTCTCGCACACTGGATCGGCTCTGCACACACCTTAAGATCCCTTCCACCCTAATCATTCTTGCACCTCCTGGGAGTCCCATGACGGACCCCCAACAACCCCCAAAATTCAGACCACCATCTCCAGCCTCTACACCCAGGTCAACAACCGCCTCACAGCCCTCAGGTCCATTTGACCTGCAGCGGCCCAAGTTGACCCCTCCACCTATGTACTCAGGTGAGGACCCAAAGGTGGATGTTTCAGATTGGGTCACTGCACAGAGAACCTACCTGAATGGGTTCAAATGTGATGAGGATGTGAAGGTGAGTGCCATTCTTGCTCGCTTCGAGAGGACTGCATTGAACTGGTGCACCTCCACTTCCAGCAAGCAAGGATTGAAGATGTTTGAATGGGTGCAAAGACTGGGGGTGTCTGGTTTCCTGCAGGCTCTGAATGACCGGTTTGCAGACAAGGAGCAGGCCAGAAAGGCAGCAGACAAAATTGTCCGCCTGGGCCAGAAAAAGTGGGATGGCTCCTTGTCCAAACTGTACTCAACCTTTGAGAGTCGGACATCGACTCCTGGGTTAGAGATGAGTGAGCAAGATCAGCTCATTCATTTCTTGATAGCAGCGCTTGGGGAATACCAGCTTGCATTATTTTCTCAGGGCCATAAGGACTGGTGGTCCTTTGGAAGAGCATCCCTGGATTTGGACATGTCCAGAAAACCCCTTCTGAACGAAGGACGAGACCTTCCTCAAAGGGGCGAAGAAGGAGGAAGGGTGCTCTCTTTGCCGCAGCTTCTAGTTCAGATGATGAGGCAGCATCTCAGAGTTGGACCCCTCCATCTGGGACTACCTCATCCTCTGCTGCAGATCCAATTGTTCTTGCCTTGGCTAATGCTTTGATGGGCCTGACAAAGGGTAAGGCCCCTGCTCAGAGAGCATCAACCAGCAGCAAGGGGAAAGCGAAAGGGCGTGCCTCTTCCCCTACGACCTAGAGAGTTTCATTACCACGAGACGTCCATTGGCCAGATGACCCCCTTGATGCTTCCACTTTCCCCTGGCATGCACTCAGGATCTAGGAGGGAGTATGGGCGAAGAGGAAGGACAAGGGAGTCTACCTGGGATGCAAGGGGGATCACTTTCTGAAGGATTGTCCCAGCATGCCTCGCAGGCCTCCAGGCTCTAGTTCAAAAAACTAGAGTGGAGAGAGGTGGAATCAGCAGCTCCTTCCACCAGTGTTGATTCATCTTCTAATGAATTTGAATCTTCACCATCTCTCACTGATTCTTTTCTTGGAGTTGCAACATCAGAGTCCTTCACTTATGAGGACACTGATCTCGATGAGACGTGCGAGGAGGATGAATCACACGTCCTTGCTGATCTTTTCCTGTCTCTGCAGGAGAAGAAAAAGCACAGGCCGGATCTCATCCTGCTTCGACCCTCTATCTTGGGGGCTAGGTTCAAAGGGCTCTTGGACTGTGGGGCTACTCGAAGCTTTATGTCTCCCAGACAGTCAGCAGGTTGCACTTGGACCAGAGACTGGTAAAGCTGCGACAGCCTATCGAGGTTCGCATAGGCGACTCATCTACAGTCCGGATCACTACTGTTGTCAAAGGTCTACCTATAGTCTTTGACAGGCAGGGAGAAATCAGGCAGCGCCTGAATTTCTCTATGTTCCCCAATGTACCCTTTGACCTTGTTTTCTCCCTACAGTTGCTTGAGGTCACCAACCCCAAGATCGACTGGAGGATCCCTAGGTTTGAGCTACCTGACTGATGAGGGGTGTACCGTCCCTGTATGCTCGCTGATGAGTATCATCCGGTCAATAGTTGTTATTGTATGCGAGCACATGAGTTCTTTCCGCTCTCATGCCAGACTAACCACACCCGTCTGTTTGTAGCTTATGTTAAACAAACTGATGTGGCGACTGCTCCCTGTCCCTCTCAAATTCAGCAAGTGGTTGACCGGTTCTCAGACCTTATGCAGGAGCCTACTGGACTTGTCCATAGGCAAACCAAGCATAAGATCGAGCTCCTGCCTGACAAGGTCCCTACTAAGGGTCGGGTTTACAGGATGTCCCCTGCTGAACTTGATGAGCTCAGAAAACAGTTAGAGACCCTAACCAGCAGGGGCTGGATACGTCCCAGCACATCTGAATTTGGGGCACCAGTTCTCTTTGTTCCAAAGGGAAATGGTGAGTTCAGAATGTGTGTGGACTACAGGGGACTCAACAAGATCATGAGGAAGTCTACAGAGCCTCTTCCTCGGATCGATGATCTGTTGGACATGGTGCAGGGCTGCACTATCTTCAGCAAAATCGATATCATATCTGGCTACCACGAGATTGAGATGGCTGAAGGTGATGTCCACAAGACAACCTTCAAAACCAGGTATGGTACACATGAGTACCTGGTTATGTCATTCGGTCTTTGCAATGCCCCTGGCACTTTCCAGACAGAGATGCACGCACCCTCAGGCCTTACCTGAACTAGTTTGTAGTTGTGTATATGAATGACATCCTGATATTCAGTCATACTATCTAGGAGTATGCACAACATCTGGCTCTTGTCCTTCAGGCCTTACATGACAATCAATATAAGATCAACAGAGAGAAGTCCTCTTTTGGAGTGAACTCTGTTGTCTATTTGGGTCATGTCATTTCTGGAGAGGGGGTGGCTCCTGAAACAACGAAAGTTGCTGCTGTTCAGGACTAGCCAAAGCCTTTAACGGTCTGTGATGTTCGGTCTTTCCTGGGTCTTGCATCTTACTATAGGAAGTTCATTAAGAACTTCTCATCTATTGCAGCACCCTTGACTGACCTCACAAAGAAAGACACTCTCTTTCTTTGGACATCAGACTGTCAGGAGGCCTTCACACGTCTCAAGGAGGCCTTGATTCGTGCGCCTGTACTGAAGTTACATGACCCTACTTTGCCTTTTGTACTAACCGTTGATGCTTGTTAGTGTAGGGGCGGTACTTCAGCAGGATAGTGGGAATGGTTTGCAGCTTGTCGAGTACATGAGCAAGCAGATCAAAGCCAAGAAGCTGCAGGATTACACGTATGAGAAAGAGCTTTATGCCCTTGTGTCAACGTGGAAGCATTGGAAACACTTTCTCCTGGGTAGGCACTTCAAGATTTTTTCAGATGAAGTCCTAGGGAGAGCTGAATGACGAGCTTACCTGCTACATTCAATTCAGTGACTTGTTTGACTTTGAATTGAAGCACAAGAAGGGCTGCTACAATCGAGTGGCAGATGCCCTTTCTCGTAGGCCTGACGCTCTCTTCGTGATCTCTCTTAGACCCGTTAGACCATTGCCCAACTACTGCCCCAGAACCCGATTTTTGGGCCGATTGTGAGGAACCTGCAGGCCAATCCTGCCTCTGAACCAAATTACACCTTGGTTTTAGGTCTGCTGTACACTTGCAGCAGAGGTGAGGAACGTTTGTGCATTCCCCAAGATCACAAGCTGAGAACACTCTTTATGTCAGAGTGTCATAATGCCCGTGGTCATTTTGGAGCCCTCAAATCGTATGCGGCCTTGTCGCAGAGGTTCTTCTGGAAAGAAATGAGGAGCGACATGCTGCACTGTGTTGAAACCGGTGAGCTATGCCAACGAAACAAGTTCGTACACAAACCTCCCCTTGACCTACTCAAACCACTTCCCATCCCCGAGGCACCTTCATAATCAATGTCTATTGATTTTACTGATCTGGGTAGGACCACTCCTCATCGTATGCGTCAGGTTATGGTTTGTGCTGACAGGTTCTCCAAGTATGCATAATTCATCCCTTTGCCAGTAGAAGCCAGAGTCCCTGCCGTTCAGGCGGCATTTGTTGACAAGTGGGTTACACACCATGGACCACCCACCTCCATTGTCAGTGATCGAGATCCTCGTTTCTGCAGCCATGAATGTCAGTCCTATTGTAGGGACTACCTCCATTCACGTCTGGATATGACATCTGGTCGTCACCCTGAAGCCAATGGACAGGCTGAAGTGATAAACCAAATTCTATTTCAGCTGCTGCGTCATGTGATCAGTCCGGATCAGCAGGACTGGGATCTGCATTTGAGTCGTGCACAACTGGTGTACAACACGTCTGTCCTATCCTCCACTGGCTTCACACCCTACAGACTACACAGGGGATGTGAACCTCGACAGCCTCTTGATGACACCATCGACAAGGCTACCCCTACACTGACACCTGGAGCCGCAGAGTTCACCAGGCGTTATCGTGTGGATATGAAACGATCCCGTGCTAAGCTGTCAAAGCCCAAAAGGCTATGATTCAACAGGCTAACCGGCACAGTCGTCCTTCAATTATTTGCACAGGTGACTTGGTTTGGGTGCTCAGTTATGAGCTATCACGTGAGGAGGACATTTTGCCTAAGATGTTGCCGCGATGCATGGGTCCATGGCAGGTTTTAGATACAATGGGGGCTGATCCTTTCGGATCGTCATACACTATTGACATCCCTCTGCATCTACAAACCTATCCGGTCTTCCATGCATCCAAGCTGTTGCCTTTTACCTCGGCCAATGCATTTCCGGACAGACCCCCTCAATTCGGTCCACCGATCCCTGGCAAGGGGTATGAAGTGGAATTGATTGAGGATGAGATATCACAGGCCCAGACATGCAGTATCGTGTGAAGTTCATGTACCAGCCCCACACAGAGCCTACACTTCTAGCTCGGAGGTCCTCGCTCTGGGGGAGGGTAGGTCTGCAATGACTTGCTGATTCTGCGGCCTGCTGCTCATCGCACCGACGCTTTAACATAGGTAGGTTAGATTCGCAAATTTGTTTGGCTGAGGGCTAACCGAGATATCTGCCTGTGGGGAAAATTCGTGAGGGACATATCTGTAAATTCGGGATAATTTCAAGCCCACACTAACTTGAATTTCCTACAGCTACCCTAACTGCAAATAGCAGACCCGGGCTACCACGGGGACAGACGGGTCTACAGGCCTATGCTGTTAGACTGGTCCTATAGCCTATAGTCCGGTAGGGAGAGGCCCTAGAGGCCAAAATCGAAATGGTGCCGGTCAGTCCAGTCAGTCCGGTCTAGGTCGTTTCTAGGCTAGGGTAGACTATGAATGCAGTAACCCTGTTCAGAAGTGGCCTGGGGCTCAGAACTCAGCCCTAGGAAACGCAGATCTGAGTTGGTCTGCGCTGGGCTGTGTGACCAAGACACGCCCAGGCCTGAGTCTGTCGAGTGTGGCTGTGTGACCGAACGCTACACATAGGAGATTCAAGAGTCAAAGTCAACTACAGAGTGAAAGGTACCGCACCCAGGCCCTTGGTTGGATACACTCACTTGTTGTGCGCAGGTACCCAGACAGCATCTAGGGCGGAGGGAATTCAGTTTCAGACCAATCTGGGCCCTCATTTGCATTGAGAGCTGGACGGCTGAGGGATACATCATCCGGGGCCAAAACCCCGCGTCAACACTACATAAGAGCTGACTTCCTGGCTTTGAAGGTCATTCAGTCTTGCGTCAATGCTGATTTCACGCATTGACTTTGACGCTGGTGCGACGCTGCGACACTGTCTGGACGCTGGCTCTATGCTGGCATATGAGGAGAGACGGCGACGCGCTGCTGGCTGGCATAGTGGCTGGCTGGCAATTGTCTTCTAGGCATGCTGACGTGGCAGCTGCCACGTGCCACTGATGACGTGGCTGCTGCCACCTGTACTCTGACGTGGCGGGGCTACGTGATTGATAGTGCTGTTCTGATTCATCGCCACTTCGGAAGGAGATCAAGACTGTGGGGTTATCGTAGAGACGTACCTGGTATCTTGATGTCGACATTCTCCAGTTCGCTGATGATGGCAGGCTGATGTGCCACGTGGCACATTGAGAGAGAACTTCAGATTTTTGTTCGGGTTATTGATTATTGAGGTGGCAAGAGAGGAGGGAGCCCGAAGCAGGAGTGGGCATTGTTGATTTCTCCCCTCTCTGTCTATTCTCCCCTCTCCGCTTCGTCTGTGTATGATTCCCCATCTCATTCTATCTGGACACAATTATGATTATTTGACATTCATCAGCAGGTTGATATCTATATGGGCTGGCATTGTTGACAAGTGTCTTCACGATCTGGGTTCATTGCAATTTGGTATCGGAGCGATACTTCCAATGATGTGACGACGACGACTTGTATGACGACGGTGGAAGTGGTGACGCCTACAACAGAGGAGCTGACGTGGACAAGAGAGGGACAGAGCACGTCAGGTGTTGACGTGGCATTGGTATCTCGACAAGGGAAGACCAGCAGGATCGCATTGCGATCCAGATTCTGATCGACCGCAATTGCGATCGGGACGACATTGATGACGTGGCCGGTGACTGTTAAGGAGTGTTGACGTGGCATTGCTGACTCACCATTCGTTTGCTGTGGTGAGAGGCTTTGGTTGATGTGGCACTCCAATACCTGGCTTACGTGGCATTGTGCGACGCGCTGGTACCGCTCCTGACGTGTATTCCATTGATGTTGCTGACTGGATTATAGTGCTGACGTGGCAGACACAAGCGTTGCTGTGTTGGCACGCCAAGGGATACACGTGGCAGGCAGGAAAGTTACCGGAGACATCAACGCACATTGCTGACGTGCACCCCGTTGATGATTATGATTGGACATGCTGACCTGGCATACTCTTCGAGTTGCTGAGTTGGCATGCCAGGGGTGACACGTGGCAGGCACGGTTGTGCTCAAGTAAGAGTTGCATTCTGGTGACCGAAGTGGCACGGCTGGAAGACTAACGTGGTTGTGGTGCCAAACGTCAGATTGGGTGCTGATCACATAGGATTGAAAAGAATCAGCAGCAAGGAAGAACGCTAACTATTATTGTGATATTGTTGGCGGACTTACCTGTTGTCTTGTGTTGTGTTGTGTGCCTGTGTACTTGTGTGTGTTGATGATCATGCTGGCCTGAGTCGCGGTACCTGAAATAGAATACAACGTCATCACATTGAAGTTAGAACAACAATCAATATTAGTAAAAATATTATGTTCCTTGTTATTTCTGTTCAGATAGTGTGAATCTGGTTCGGGTGACCGTTAAAATTATTTTCTCCTTATTATTTTTGCGGTAGAACAACCTAGCCGACGAATTTTCCTGTTTCTGTCCTCCGAAAATGTCTTACTTCTGGAAATGTTTGCAAAAGTCTATTCTGACGAGATTCGTGACCATATTCTTGTTTCCTATTTCGATCATGCTCTGCGTGGGCAAAGGACTGTCCGAGCTTAAGACTCGGAGGCAGTCTGAGAATAAGAAACAAGAGTTGTTGGCCTTATGGAATCAGTTCTTGACCGAAGTACATCTGTCTGGACCGGATGCTGAGCAACACATCCGTGATAGATTTGATTTGTCTGGACCGGATGTTGAGCAACACATCCGTGATAGATTTGATTTGCAGATGGTTGAAGACCGTCTAAAGAAATCTATCACAACTGTGGAGGTTGTGGCAGCCGGGACCGAAGTCTCCAAACTGATTGCCCAAGGCCGACAACCGTTGGACCAGTTTGCTTTGAAGCAGCTGGAATAAATAATGGAAGCGACTCGTAAAGGCGAGACTAAGCCAGAAGTAAATGAGGCTACGATTGATGCCAATATCCAGCAGTTGAAAGAAACATTGGCCGCGGAAGAAAGAAAGAAAGAAGAATTGGCCAGAAGAAGAGAGCAGGAACAAAGAAGAGGAGAAAGAGTTAAAGAAATTAGACAGGTAATGGAACAGAAGTTGGAGAACAGACTGACATGTCACATACATTGTCTCATTTTGTGACATACCTTACCTTTCTGGAAGAGAAAATTGATAGGCAGCAAACCAGTGCTGAAAACCCGGTAGGACCGGGGGCACGGTTGTCAGGCGGGGCCCCCCGGGGGCAAAGCCGGGGTAGGGGTTCGACCCCCGGACCCCCGCCGCCGGGGTGCCCCACCCCCGCCCATCACAAAACACCCCCGCCGGCGCCCCGACACCTGC
>BFEA01000022.1:3174418-3222746 GCA_003427395.1 Chara braunii
GACCTCTTGCGAGTCCCTAATACCGGGTCTCGCTCCTTGGATCTTCGACAAGGGTCCAGCTAGATGCAGCCAGTTTTCCCTCCACTTTGAACGGAGAGCGCTTGGGAGCGAACAGAACACGTCCAGAAGCCCTTGTCGYCTTCTATCATAYCGAGCCGGCGCGGGGGCGCGCGCGCGCGCCWGGGYGCGCACACGTGGAGTGCCCCCCTGCAAAGCAGGGCTATGGCTTCGTAGCGGACGGCGGGGGCGAGCGTCGTTTCGAAAGTTCGAAGTTGGCGGGCGTGAGCACCAGCACGGGCGGGAAACCGGCCGTAGGCGCGAGCGCGTGAATTAGCGCTGGGCTGCGCTAACTGAGGGCGCAAGCGCGATTTCAATAAACAGTATTGCTACTGTGTGTGGACTATCTTTGCTTCATTGTTTCCTGGATGTGATCTACTCGGCCTTCCTTCATGACTGGTTGTGAGGATCTGTGGAGTGAATTGCACTTTCAGTGTACTCTGTCATATCACATGGCTAAGTCTTCCACGATGTTTCTCTCTCCCTGTGCGGTGTGATACTTCCATCCTCTCCCCTTATGTGTATGTATGGGCATACCTGGAAGTCTATGTGAGCAAGTGTTGGTCTTCTGACAACAATCAACCAGGTTCATAACACACCCATGCACACATCCACCCATCTGCCCATCTATCCATCCATCCATCTATCCATCCATCCATCCATCCATCCATCCATCCACCCACCCACCCATCCATCCATCTGTTCATTGGGCCGTCCACCCATCCGTGTGGTGCTGTGGCATGCTGAGCGCCTCCCACACCAGGCTTCGGGCCCGGACATATCCTAGGGGCAGCCCTTGGCAGCCCAGACCCTTGCCAAGGCTCCCAGCCGATTTTGACAGCCTTGGAGAGTGGTTTTACCAGACTTGCATGTGTATTTTTTACGTTCTGAGTCCAGGCGTGTGTGTGTTTTGCATCCCTTTTCTTTCTTTTAAAAAAAAAAAAGAACCTGTTGGCTCTGACTCCATATCCATTCTGGGGAGCATCAGTTCGGTTCCTATTCTACCAGCAAGTAAGATGGATACAAAGAGAACACACACACACCCTTCTCCCCATTACAGCTGAGAGATCCGAGAGGGCGGAATTGATTACTTCTTTTCAGAAGGATATACCTCCCCTCACTCCTGCCTAAGTTAGCCTTATAGCTGCTTCCTATTTATGGTAATCTATCTTTATTGGGTACACTCTTCCCTATCTTCAGTGAATCCTAGTCTCCTCTAGTCTGTGCCTGGACTCCTGCCAGAATCTTCTTTTCTTGTTTTTTCTGTTTTTTTGTGAGGATTGAGCCCTCAAGAAGGGGCCTTGCCATGATGTACATGTTCTGGGCTAAGGCCCCAGCAAGCCTAGTGCCCGCCCTAAGTGAAGGCGGGCCAGCAAATCAACAAGAGCCCTCTATGCAAACATTTCCCGAAGTGGGGTCCATACAGTTGCAGCACACCAGTTGGTTGGAGTGCACCGAGTCTTGAATCTCTGCAAATGTGGAGATCCCAGGGCCTATGAGTTAGTTAGGCCCTGGGCACTTGAACGTGAGGCCGACAATGCATGCTGGGGATAGAGGCCGAAAATGCCAAAGGGAAATCGGCCCACTATCTGAATCTGGCCGCAGGCCTTGATGAAAGAGGCGCAACTGCATTGCCCCGGGCCGCAACTGCATTGCCCCGGGCCGCAACTGCATTGCCCCGGGCCGCAACTGTATGGGGCTTGGTTCAGCCACTGGGGCCCAGTCGCAGGCTGAAGGGAGGCCGCCCACACGCAGCACTGGCATATAGGCAAGCAGGGCGAGTGGGCAGGGATCTTGGCCAATGCGAGCATTGCCGGCACGCTGCGCAAATGCGAGCTGCTGCTGCGCTGC
Organism: Chara braunii; assembly: GCA_003427395.1. Taxonomy (NCBI): domain Eukaryota; kingdom Viridiplantae; phylum Streptophyta; class Charophyceae; order Charales; family Characeae; genus Chara; species Chara braunii. Next base: position 3,176,327 of record BFEA01000022.1, read on the forward strand.
GCTAGGAAGAGGTGCGAGGCAGGCAGGCACTAGGCGGTAGGGCGCTGCCTGTGCACTGTGCGCTGGCGGCCATAGCCGGGCTGCATGGGGCGCAGGGGAGGTGAGGGCGAAGGTGGTTATTCGGAGGTGAAGGGCGCTGTGTGGGTAACAAGGAAGAGTGTGGGTGAAGGAGGAGACGTACCTGTTGGAGGTGGAGGTCGGCATTGGTGTTGACATCATCACTCGCTGGTAGTCAAGTTGTCTGGTTGCTTTCGTTGCTGTAGCTGTAGGCTTAGTCTATAGAGTAGATAGGGCGCCTGGCGCCATTCACAAGAGAGAGCTACATTGGGTTATGCTGTTGGTGTTGCCCTGTTGGGCTTGGACATTGACTCACGATTCTTCTGTATCATTCTCAATTGGATGGTTACTCGGTTCCATTGTGCTATCTGCTCTGGCTTTGACTACTTGGACTTCAGTGTGATTTTGCATTCTGGATTTCTGTGCTTCGTCCATATTCATGTTCCTTGCATTTTTCTTTGGAAAAAAACAAAAACAAAACAGAACCTTAGGATTCTGGCTCTTTTCCCATTCTGGGGAACATCAGTCCGGTTCCTATTCCACTGGCAAGTCAGAAAGGGTTACCATAAGGACTCATGCTGCTTCTCCCCCTTATGGTGTGGAAGCCCAAAGGACTCCTATCTTTCCTTTGCCTCGTCCGGTAGGGTTTACCTCTGTGGAGATATCCACCGTGATTTCCTCTCTCTTCAGCGTGTTGTGGTCGCACGTGCACTCACCACCCAAGGATTGAGAATGGATCTTCAGCCCGAGCTATGGCCCCTGCTCGTGCAGATTACCAAAGCCCCTTCGAGGTTCGTTGACAACATGAGTCTGAGTGTCTGCTGGTGTTGGGGTTCGTATCTCCATGCGTGGTTGGAATGCTTACTTCTCTACCTTTTTCCTCTTAAACATGGTTGAGTGTGTGAGGTTCTCCTGGCACAAGAGAAATCGCGGGAGTATGTGGTGAGGAAGTTTCGGTTCACACACGTGGAACACGAGCACCCGCTTGCGCGCTCGTGAGCTTTCCTGTTCCCTGTCCGTTTCTTCTCTCTTGAGCGAACGGTCGTCACGGCTGAAACTCACCTCACACACACAATTAGTTGCGCGCATTTGTTTGATCACACTTGCGCGCTCGTGAGCTTTCCTGTTCCCTGTCCGTTTCTTCTCTCTTGAGCGAATGGTCGTCACAACTGAAACTTACCTCACACACACAATTAGTTGCGCGTGTTTGTTTGATCAAGATGAGCGTAGAGTACCGTGCGTTTTCGTGATCTCCATAACATGCGTTGATGGGTGGCGCTTTGAGAGCATATCGGAACACCATGAGTGATCAGTACTTCCTTTTTGCGCGTGATTGATTCCTCCTTGTGTATCTACCCGGGAGGAAGTCTTTGTTTGTGCGCGATTAGAAGACTAAATAGGCTAGCCTGGCGCTGATTAGGTTCTGCTTCTCTTCGCGCATCATTGGAGCTTCTACTCTAGTGCTCGCGTGATTGGAGCTCAGGGGCCCCCGTACGTATGTGTGACTGTGGTCCTGTGTTGCGACCCCCCCAAAATGTTCGATGGGGTGCCTGATTGCGCCTTTTTCGTTTTGCTCCCATGCTCCTGATCAACCCGCTCAAAGAGCCTCTTGATTTATGTGCGTAGGAAGCCCTTGATTTACTTTCTTACAACCCTGATTGGATTCCTGTACCTTCATGCGTTGATTGGACACCTTCGTGCCTTGTTGTGCGCTGGTCTCCGTGTGCTGATCACCGTGTGCTGACCACCGTGCGCTGATTAGCACTGATTTCCATCGTGCGTCAATTAGCGCGTGTTGATCTCTGCGTGCTGATCACCGTGCGTGGATGATTACCGTGCTTACCGTCCACTAATTACCGTGCGCAGATCACAACGTGCTGATTTTCGTGTGCTGACCACCGTGCACTAATTACTGCACGTCGATTCTCATGGGCGGATGATCGTGCGTTAATTACTGCCCACTGATGGGCTGTGCACTGATCGAACCAGGACCTTGTCCTGGTTCGTGCGCTCGAAGGGAAACACACCCTTGTGTGTTCCCCTGCGTGTGCAGTTCCCGATACTTGAGCGTCTGAAGGCCAGCACCCTTGTGTGCCAGCAAGTACGCCGGTCCGAAGTCCCCCGGATCCCGGGCCCAGTTGGGCTTATATAGCTTGCTGGGCCCAACTCGGCATGAGCCTTAACACTTCGGTTTGTGGGGGCTGTCGGGAACGTTGCAGCGCCCCGGTACCGATGCAGTTTCCGAACCTAGCCCCGGGCCCATTTGGGCCCGTCAGGTCACTTGATGCATCGAGTTGGCCCTCTTGTCAGGTGTCGAGGACTCTGCAGCGCCCTGGTACCGGAGCAGAACCCGAGCCTAGTCCCAAGCCCATTTGGGCCCCGAAAAGTCAAGTGTCAAACCAACCAGGCCTTGTTGTTAAGAAATGTGGAAGCCTTGTATTGGTCCTTTCGGTCCTAGGTCCGGAATCGCCCCTTAATGACGCGTGCATGACACCCATAGGCCCAGTCCACGCCGCTTAGATCCAGTCCAATAATCCAGGTTCATTCTATGGACCGGAACGCGGTGCTTAGGGTCCTAGGAATTTAGGCCCGACCCTGCGACCACTTTTTGGGTCGGCTTCCCCGTGTATTGAGTTGGTCTTCCATAATCTAGTCCGGTCCTTCACATTTCAGAATGGTCCTCCGCGCTCTAGTCCTGTCTTGTGTGCATAAGGCCGGTCCTAGGCCCAGTTCTTGTGCGCCAAGTTCGTCCGCATACCCATGTACTGATCCCCAACGCACGTTACGTATGGTTCAGTTGTAGGCTCCCCCGCGACACCTTTATATGAGGCTGACGTAGCCTTTTCGTATAGCACCACTCTAAGAATCCCTCCAATAATCCCAAAAATGTCGGTCAATAGATTATCGATTTTGTCAAATTAGATTATTTTAATAGGATATTTGTTGCAAAAATCAGGGAAGTAAGGGCGGCGATAAGGATGGAGCTGCCCAACACCGGTCAAGGCTTTCGTCATTGGTTTAAGGAAGTCCGCAATCTCCTCCTCTCTGGCAGCCCCCTCCTGCTGAGCACACCTTGAGGTGAATAGGTCCTTAAAAAAGGATCTCACAATTTCATGCATTGGGGTGTGAAGGTTGCTACCTCGAGACCAGCTGACTGCAGATGGTATAGTGGCTCTATCATTGGAGAGAAGGTTAACAACAGTCGTATTTTTCATCACCAGTTCAGGACACCCTTCACCACTTGAGGCTGCATCCTCAAGTGGTGAAGGGTGGTTTTCATGGTCTTCGAACCTTTCACCACTTCAGGACCATTCAAGATTTTCAGACTACCCAAAACTCTCACTTCACCACTTGAGGACACCCTTCACCACTCCAGGATGCAGCCTGCCTAAACAGGTGGTTTTCAGGGTCTTCGGACCTTTCACCACTTCAGGACCATTCAGGATTTTCAGACTGCCCGAAACTATCACTTCAAAATTTTCATTCTTGAATTTCCAGCTACCCGATAATTGCTTGTGTATCATTGACCTTCGTGAACGAGCTCGGGCCATGCTAAAAAACTTCTTGTCCATCGACCCTTCAGTCTGATGACGGATTAGTTGCCCCCTAATACGTGTGCCTTCCCAACGTTGCGCGGCACAAGCTTGGAGTTGTTGTTGCAGAAACTGCAGTTTTGAGTGGGCCCCTGACAGCTCCTGTGTGTGTGTGTGTGCGGCTGTGTGTGCGGGTCATTTGAAAGGTCGTGCTGTTCAAGCTGATGATATTGGTAGTGTATTTTCATTTCCTCTTGATTTCTCCGAGTTGCCAGAATCTTGGAATACTCTTTGCACTTCTTACCAGGGTAAAACAGTCCATTGTTAAACTAGTCTGTCTCTTGCTGAAAGTTTTGTTTTTGTATGCGCCAGAACGCCCAACAGTCTCTAATGTAGTTTTGGAAGGACTTCTGTTGCAGGATGGATATGTTGAGTTTATAAAAGCCAGGCCCTTGATCAAGCTTCGTGCGGAATGACATAATTATCGTGCACATCTTGTGATCAAGGCCCGGGTGTGGGCTTGCGGGTAGGATTGCTGCCAAGAGCAGCGAGCCCCCCATGTCTTCTGAGATTAGGATCAGGTCGATTATGGACGTCGATTGACTTTCAGTCCTGACTTTCTGTAGGCATGAGTAAAATTGAGTATCGGGGATCGAGTATCGGGGTTAAGCCCGCGAAAAGAATCAAAGACCATTAATGAGAGACATAAATCCCTGATCATCCGCTCATCCTCCTCCACGTATAACGGGGCGGGGGAGGGTGCCTTCCATCTGTCCATCCATCTATCTGGGGATGCATTGCAGTCTCCAACCACGATAATGGGGACTCCGTTAGGGATTTGTGCCTTCAAACTTTCAAAGAACATTGTCCCTCTCCCTCACCGTATTTGGGGCATAGACACACATGATGCAAACTATTTCTAGTTCCAACGTAACTAGAGTTGACACCCACCTGCCCCCTTCCTGCTCCACCACCCAGTACTAGGTTTGCGCGGGATTCCGGGGGGATCCAAATGGCCACCCCCGCGCTTTCGGGTCTTGGAGTGTGCACTTTGAATGCCCTATGTGGCCACACCGTCTGTGAATGCGGTTGTGTTCCGGGGTTTCCATGATGTGCGTCTCTTAGATACGTACTATATCCTGCCATTTCCTACCCCCCACCCCTTTCATTAGGTCCCATATTGCATTCTGCTTATCTATTTTGCAAGACGCCAGACCGTTCACATTCAAGGATCGCAGATCCAAGTTTGCTGCTCGCTGGAATTGGTTCCAAATTATGTCCTTCCCATACACCGCTTTGACCGGGTCCATTGTGCCGAGGTTCTCATGTTCCTAGATAGGCCCATGGTAGCTGCTCCCAGTCCCACGCTGTTCCACTTGCTTGGAGGCCCGACCTGAGGATGGCACATAAACCTTTTTGAACATCCTGCTCCGTCCAGGTGTAGGTGGACCTGATCTTGACTGTCTGCAGGTCCAAAAGTTGAGGATGAGTGTACCACTTCAGGCCAGCATCTTTGGTTGGGTCGTAGCGTATATGAATGTCCCTTGATGCAATTTTGTTGGGCCCCGATGTCACCGATGCTGTGGCCTGTGCCCCCGGCGACAGAGTTTCCACAATGTGTGATTCCAGTTGCGTCTGCAGGATCCCTGCCGCTGCCTCAAATTGGCAGTTCCGTTGTTCGGCCAGAAAGAGAACCAGCCCTGTATTGTGACGCCCTCTTGCCTGCCATTTACAAGTCGAGACAAACCCACCTCCCATCTCCCATTTCTTTTACGCACCAGGATCAGCAATGACATTGCCTGTGAGAGGGGGTCCGTATCACGTCCCAACTCGATTACATGTCTGATTTTTCTTCTGCACACCATGGCCATTGGCATGTTCTCCTCGAGGTCCGGAGGTGCCGCATCTGGGGGCGGAGCAGGTGGTTGCGCTGTCTCCTTAGCCTGTTTTTGCTCAATTTTTATCCCCGACCCGTCTGCAGTAGCTAAGTGGGGTGGCTGGGAACGCGAAAAAACTATGGTGGCCAGTCTATGCCACGCGTTTGTCCATTTTACGCCCAATTGTAGTCTAACACACATTTCAGGGAGGCACTTATGTCGAGCACGGGGAATAGATTCAGATACGTCTTATTCCAAAAGTCGTCTATAAGGGGCCCATGTTTTGCCTTTAGATTGGCCATCAGCCAGTTCACAATAGTGACCAACTTTTGTTCAATCGGAAGGTGTTGAGGTGGTGCCCCCACCCCCTGTGCCTCCTCATCCATTTGGGGGATAGACCCTCCGGCGATACACTGGTGTTTTCCGAGACGGGGTCGACCTCTATTGGCTCAGGGCCAAAAGCTGCTTGGAAGGGGTCGGTATCTGTTGTTCAGTCTATTGTGCGGTTTAACTGTGGTCCCCCTTTTGTTGCCTCCGTTCAATGTCTAGTCTTCTCTTCCCCTGACCGCCCTGACTCCACCTTTATTCCCTCCATCCCCATCTGCGCCTCCACCTGTCCCGTTTCTATCAGCGTGGGGAGGGGGCCAGCGCCGCGTTCCTTATTGCAATGGTCCTTTGACATCCAGCTGGCGTTGGTTGTCCCCTCCTCTTGATCATCTGGGCCCCTTGTGCCCCACCAAATGTTCCTATCCCAATGGGGAGGGAGAGGACTTTCCCTGGTCTAGGATATATTGCTCCGCCGTCGGGCCCAGGCCCCCACAGTCATTCCTTCCCGAGTTCCCCCCGTCTTTTTGCACCGGTCCAAGTTCCACCTGCTTCTTCTGAACCCAGATCTCCTTGCCTCCCTTCCTTCCCACTGTTTTGCAGCCTGCGTTCTCTCGGCTCTCCTGTGGGATCAGCTCTGCCACCTACACCTTCTCCTCCACCGATGCGGGAGGGACCCATGTATTCGGGGGGAACGTCTCCTAATCCGGCTCCCCAGTTTTTTCCCATACCCACCCCACCGGTGTACCATCCTTTGTTCGGTCTTCAACATATACCCATCCCTCATGCCCCAGGTCCACCGTGCGCCATCAAGTTACTTCGATAGGGTCCCTTAGTAACCTCCCAGTTGGCCGGGCCAACTTCTGTGGATGGAGCAGGCAGATGTACTCCGTACTTAGGTGGCCATAAACCTTTCCCATGTCAGTGAAGTCGACGGAGACGGATTCCTCGGGTCCATCGGGAAGGGGTGTGAGTAGCCCATGGGCTTTTGTCTACATGGTTTGATTCGTTGAAAGACTTGACAGTCAGCCACAAACTTTTCAGCCGATCCCTTCATACCAGGTCAATCGAACTGTCTTAGTAGGTTTCCGTACGTCTTTGCCATGCCGAGGTGTTTGCTCCGGCTATGAGCCAAGTCCAAGAAGTGTGTGCGGAGAGGCTCATGGTTGGGTACACACAAACGGTCGTGATTCCCATAACGTTGGAAACCAGTCCTCAATATTTGTGAAAATCAGGCTGACTGTTGGGGTCAGACTGTAACTGCTCAAGGATGGGACTAAGGTCCAGATCCTTGGCGTTCCCATAACGTCGAAATACCAGTCCTCCATATTTGTAAAAACCAGTCTGACTGCTGGGGTCAGCCTGTAACTGCTTAAGGATGGGACTAAGGTCCGGATCCTTGGCAGTATGTTCTACGATCTCCTCCTTCAATTTCTTTCGGAGGTCGTAGGAACCCACAAGGCAAGTCATGTACTCAGGGTGGCGAGACAACGCATCAGCAACTCGGTTATAACAACCCTTTTTATGTCTTAGTTCAAAATAAAAAATGTCAATCTTGTGGAACCGGCGCAGTAGAGTAGGGGACAAAGTGGTTTGCTATTTGATCCACTTCAAGGTCTCATGATCCGAGAACACTTTGAAGTGGCGTCCCAAAAGATAGTGCTTCCAGTGATCCAAAGCCATACGCAAGGCATAGAGCTCGCGCATGTAGGTGGAAGTAGCTACCTTTTCGTTGGGCATGCGTTTGTTGTAGTACTCGAGCGGGCGCAAGCCATCGCCATCATCTTGTTGCAGCACTGCGCCAATCCCGTATTGGCTAGCATCCGTAGTGACTACGAATGTTAGTTTGGAATCTGCAATGTGGAGTACAGGGTAACTTACCAAGGTCTCTTTTAAGGCTTGAAATGCGGTCTCACATGTTGCATCCCATGCGTAAGTCATTCGAGACAACGAGCGAGCAACAATAGAGAATCGGGCCACAAACTTTCGATAATACGACTCGAGACCAAGGAAAGAACACAGTTCACGAATGTTCGCAGGTTGTGGCCAGTCACGTATGACTTCAACCTTGGTTGCCTCAGGCTCGAGGCCTGCAACAGACAACCAACGCCCAAGATAGATGACACTATCCCTCCCAAACTCAGATTTCTTTAAGTTGAGATGGAGTTGCGTTTTCTTGAGGATGGTGAACACTTCCTCAAGGTGCTTCATGTGTTCCTCGATAGATTTACTGAAGATCAGAATATCATCGAGATACACTACCTCAAACCAACCAATCTGTTTGCGGAGGACCTTGTCCATAAGGCTTTGAAAGGTGGCTGGTGCGTTCGTGAGGCCGAAGGGCATTACGGTAAATTTGTAAAGCCCATCGCGTGTCTTGAACGCAGTTTTGTGCTGGTCCAACGTATCGACTTCAATCTGGTGGTATCCAGACTTGAGATCGATCTTGGAGAAGACCTTGCACCCACCGACAACATCAAGCAAGTCATCTATGCGTGACAATGGATATGCATTTTTTCTGGTGGTGTGGTTAGACCGCGATAATCGATACACATACAGAGCTTGCCTCTTTTCTTCGGGACAAACAAAACAGGTCCACCAAATTCATATTCACTAGGTTTTATCCAACCCTTGTCGATCATTTCGTCGATTTGTCCTTGGAGTTCCTCCAACTCACCGGGTCCCATTCAGTACACGCAACCCTTTGGAGGAACAACACCTTCGATCGACTCGATGGTATGTCGGACCGATTGCGTGGGGACTCCATGTCGTTCGGCCATAACTTTCGTGAATCCATCAAGTAGGTTTTGGATGCTTGTTGGGACCTGTGGGGGCGAAGGATCAGCAAACTTATCACCTAGATCTGGTCGCAAATTATGAATGGAAGCGACCGAATCTGAAATAAAATCATTTGGACTAGTAGTGGGTAGAGAAGTAGAAGTATTAGAAGTAGACTCATTAGATGAAGTAGGATTGATACTAGCCGCAAAAGTAGATGGCACATGAGTAGGGCGAACATAGGCAACATACATTTGTTCGTCCTCTTTGTGCTTCCGCCACTTTTTGCAGAGTTGCATGGCATTGAGAAAAGTCACTAGGGATTTGAGCATCTTTAACCATGAAAAGTGACTCCTTCCACTCGCTCCATTCGAATTGGGACTGCAACTAGCCCAAGCCAAGGACTGCGTCGAAGGGACACTTGTCAAGGACATAGAAGTTCAGTGCATGGGTGACTGTCTTGTCCTTGTCAAAGGTAATGTGCACACCTTTGACTACATGCGTGGATGAGACAACTTCCTGGTTGCCTGCTTGAGTTCGGCAAGGGTTCTGCAAAGCCACTTGCTTCATCCCCAAGCCCACTTTGTGTATCCCGTGTGGTGACGTAAAGTTAGTTGTTGCACCATAATCAATCAAGACACAGAGATAACAATGGTTTATGAGAAGCTTGAAGAAGATTAACTTCACTGTCCCTTGTGCACGTTGATGTTTCATCTCAGCCCAATGCTCTAAGTGATAGTGGAAGTGAACCGTCTCAGACTCCTGCCAAGGCTCAACATACAAAGCATGACAAACTTCAGCCTTGGAATCAGCAGATGACGGGGCTTCAAGAGAGGACTGTTGAACTGCATCAGATCCAGTCTCCCTTGCCGTAGAGGGTGGTGATGCCGACTCTACGCCCGATTCCGGTTTCCCTGCAGCCTATCGCAATCTTGTACCTTATGGTTCGCTTTCAAGCAATGCAGACAACTTCCCTTTTTCATTATAGCCTTCCATTCAGCCTCACTGATCCGGAGGTCTACCCAAGGTTTAGTAGTTGGTTGGGATTTTGGCTCCCTTTGAAGTGCGACGAAGCTCCTTACTGAATTCCTATTTTGGTTTCCCTTCCCATGGACAATCTTTTTAAAGGCACAAAATTTATCATCTTCATTATTTATGTCAATTTCTTGAGTTGAAGAGCAGGCTCTATCAGCGTCCTGCTCTTGGCCGTCGCCAAAAGTGGGGTCGTCTGCTTCGGCCTCCCCTTCCCCTTCCAACAAGTCTAGCAAAGCTAAGCGATTGCTGCCACGAAATCACCCGCGAACAAAGTTTTTTTTGTTGCTTGCTGCGGTAAGGAGGTCTCCTGCCTCCAAACTGACTACATCCTTCATTAAGGAGAACTTGTCAGTATAACCGAAGAAATCCCTACCTAGGCGATTAGTCAAGTGAGTGGGAACTGTACCTTTAACTACATCCAAGCATGATTGCGCAGTCAACTCCAATCCTGGCGTTGCAAAGAGCTTGCTGACGTGCAATTGCAATTCATGCATGGTGCCCTGCCACTTGCTGCGCTCGAGCTCATCAAGTTGTATCCTTACTCTTGCAGCAACATGCGGGTCCTTATATTGTGCTACGAGTATGTCCTCAAGAGTGGTGACCGACGTGACTTTAAGCCAGTCAGATAGGCTGATCTTTGCATACCCAGCTTGCATGGCTTCGACTTCAAGGAAGCCCCTTACGACAGGCTCGACTTTGGTCCCTAGGATCAAGGATTGGCTTGCTCTTTGAGTGCCTTGTACTTCAAAGTACGCTCTCATGGAGCTGATCCAGGACTCAGCGTCCTCCTTGCCATCAAACTTAGACGGTATCATCACCGCCTTCCTGTCCATGTATGGACTGCCATAGTTGGGTCCAACTATTGCTGCTGGATCCGATCTCAGGGCTGCGGCAGTTGCAGAACTTCTTGCGCTGCCGCTTGTAACGGCAGTGGGAACTGCATTTGTCGCAGGTCCTTATTGAATCACCAAACTCAACGAAGAAGACTGAGAAGAAGGAGAGGAATGGAGGGGTGCAAAGGTAGAACGAGGAAGAGGTAGAACGAGGAAGAGAACTTGAGAGTGGGGTCTGATGCATGGCTGCCATTTGCTGGATCTGATCGCGGTGCTCGTTGGCCATGTCTGCCATTTGAGTACGCATCTTACTCATTTCCTCAAGTAACTGGGACTTCACACTTGTAAGTTCGTTGAGCAAATGGTAATCGACAAGGGCACATACATACACAACCAGATCTTTCTTAAGGTCTGCATCAGGTATATTTGGAATCGTTTGAAAAATGGTCTCAAGTTCATCGGCGACTGTTTTCCGCTTTGCCTCTTCTGCCTTCTCCTCCTCAGCCAACTCTTTCTGATAGAGGGCCTCGTACAGTGGTTTATCAACTTCTAACGCTGCATCCATGCGAGCCTTTAACATACCAGAAAGTTTGGCCGGTGCCATGTTGGAACGACTAGTTCCTTCAGTTGACATGGCTTCTCTTGCCCTTTTCTCTTGTCCGCGCATCTCAATGGGCATGTAGTGGACTTCAGCAAAAGAAACAGATTGAAAGTACAAAGAAGAAGATAGAACTCATAGCCGGAGAAGCAAATATTTGGACTTAGAGAGCAACCAAAAAAACAAATCAAAGAATACAATATGTTCAAAAGAGACTTCGGGTTCCACGTCGCAGCCCGGTCAGACCAAGTACAAGATCCCCTTGAGCCTAATCCAACTGGCACCGTCAAAGTACAACAAACCAGACTACAAGTAACATCATACAACAATGGAGATTTGAGTGGTGTATAAGGTGCAAGTCAAGCGTTCGATTGTGTGTCATCAGTCTGACAAAGCATCTCAGCCGAGATCCCCTCGGCAGCGAGGGCTCTAATCAAAGAAGAAGAATATTGTATCCCTGACAGAACAGAGAGTGACACTGCGTCAACAGATTTGGGTCCAAGGGGCCCTTCTTGTTTGGGCCCGGTCCAACTGGGTTCCAATGGGTCCCAAGTAGGTCGTGACCAAGTCCCAACCAAGGAAAGTACCTCAAGGTCCTACTTTCTGCCTCTACTGTACTGAAAAACGAATTTAAACTTCAAGACAGAACCTACAGACTACATCCAATCACAGATGAAAAGATAAAGCATTGTAGAAAGATAAGACTTTTGAAGCAAGATACCTCATTTCCACATCCATCCGCTTAGTACGTAGTTCGCACACCAATGCACACAACCAAGACTTCAGAGGAGTAGGAAAGAGACCCAGAAGTACCCCAGCAGGACAAACAATACCATGCACACGTACATGGGCAACCCTTGGGTGCACGACACTTACCTGAGTGGCCCGGACTCTGAGATGAAGTATCACCCCCCTTCCTCATGTGGTCTTTCGTCCAATTGCAGAAAGAAATGAATGAACTTGAGAGGAGAGAGAGGGTAAGAAGAAGAAGAAGAAGAAAGAAAGAAGAAGAAAGAAAGAAGAAGAAGGTGATGCACATCAGCATAGACAAATGACAAAGCTCTTCTTCTTCGCCCAACACTCTCCTCCTTTACTCCTCTCTTATTCATACAAGAAATAATAGTACAATGTTGAATGGTTGATCCAGAATCATGTGTGAGTTCCTCTTCTACTGCAGGTATCACATGAGGTCCATCATAGCCATGGCCGCCTCCCTCACTCTTCACTCTCATAGGCCGAGGCTATGGCGGACTACTTGGGCCTTGCCCTGCTGTGCAAAGGACAACGCAAAGCAACTATGGCTGCTCTAGCTCAGGCCGCCATGCCTGACTCTGCCTCGAAGCTTCTTGGTGTAGCTCTCCCCAGCTGGGGTCTCCCTGCTGCAGCGCTCACCAAGGTGACGAAGAGGGCTGCCACCATAGCCAGGTAAGTACCTCTAGCGCTTGCCATTCCTCTTGCTCTTCTTCCTCCTCCGTGTCCTTGCTCCTTCCCCAGCAGCGCTCCGACCAGTGTGTCACCAACTTGCACACCGACAATGAGGCTGGGCTCTTCGCCTGGCCTGGAGATATAGCGGCCTGCTTGCCTCTTGAGCGGTGACTTCCAGGCCGCTCGGCCTTCCCTGCAACCAGTACCTCCTGCCTTTCGGAGGGAAACATCATTGCAGACTCTGATATTGCTAGTACGGGCCCTAGACTCAGACTGGTTGGACTGGTACCCGCCTAGACCTAGCCTACAACTACTGGGGCTCTCAAAATGCCACTTTTGTCGTCTTCTGCTCGGCCTCCAGTACCCGCACATCTACCTCTTCAGGGTGCGGTACCGGCCTACCTACACCTTGAGTGTTTTCCCCTGCTGCAATCCCTCAATGTAACGGCCTCATGTAAGTGTCGGCCCTGAGGGCCCAACGAACGGACAAGTACCCTTGCAGGTCACACACACACTCAAGCCAACCAATACTCAGACATACATGCAAACCAGCAAGCGTGCACACACACAGACATGCAAAACTTAGTAGCAAGCGGGAAACTCAGCAAGGCATTCAGTCCGTGAGCAAAACTGTCAAGACGACAAGAGAGGTGCTACGTGGCGTGCACCAGGACGCCCGGACGCCACATCAGTCACGACAGGCTCGTGGGAACGTGGAGGTCAGTTTCGCGCCATCGCCAAGACTGTCGCCCTAGCTATCGCCCCGCCATCACGGAGCTCGCCTCAGGGGTGTAGCTGCGCGGGCACGACGGCTCCAGCCTCACGGCTGGTTCGAGCAAGGGACCGACCAGCATTGACAGCGCATCATCGGCTCAAATCTGTGGACGGTTGAGCGGCGTCGACTAAGCACCATTCGCAGGTCACCGGGGAACTGGTTCGAGCAACAAACCGACTGGCACTGACCGCACATCATCTTTGCAACTCCGCGGATGGATGAACGGCATCAACTAATGCTTCATCCGCGGGCGAAGATACGGAACGCAGACGAGAAAGACACACACAGAGAGAGAGAGAGAGAGAGAGAGAGAGAGAGAGAGAGAGAGAGAGAGAGAGAGAGAGAGAGAGAGAGAGAGAGAGAGAGAGAGAGAAAGTCCCCCCCGTACCGGGCGTGAGCCGACGTCCCTATGTTTAAATTGATTGATTGATTGATTGATTGATTGATTGATTGATTAATCGATCGTTCGATTGATTAATTGTTTTAGTTGTGACTGATCGAGTGATTGATCCCTTGCTCGATTGAAAAGGCCCGTTTACATCGTGCAGGAGTCGGTGCACTTCAGGGATATCGCCGATAGTATCCCGTCGTCTACCTCCCTCCTCCCACCACCCCCGGCTTCCGCCCATCCCTCAGTATCTCCCCCCCTCCCTCTCTCCGTCCCACCCCCACTCACCCCCCTGTTACTCCCTGCCTCCAAATATCGCCGCCAGCCTCCCGGCTATTACCACATCTCGCCCTATCACCGGCAAGACCGCAGTCACCCCCCAGGTTGACATTCTCCCCTCCTGTCCCGTGAGACGTCGGCGACCTCCCCCTATTACCACCGGTGGGATAGGCCCAAATATGGAAGGAAGATCGGGTGCAAGCTGGCCCACGCAGGGGAATTGCTGATTTTAGCCCCCACTCATTGGCTGATTAATTGATTGATTGATCATGATTGACATGTTGAGAGATTGGTCGATCAATTGATTGATTGATTGTTTGATTGATTGTTTGATTGATTGATTGATCGATTGAGTGTTTTGACTGTTTTGATCGATCAATTGATTGCTGGATTGATTGATTGATTGATCGAGGGGTCCCCTTGCTCCAGCCCCCTACCCCTGCCCCACTCACTTCTCGCCGTCCCCCCCTTCATCATCGTCACCTGCCTTCTCCACCTTCACCGTGACCTGTCCTACCAACGGCAAGCTCCCTGCTCACAGATCTCCCCTCGTGGGTTGGAAGACACCGCCGACTTTCTCCTAGCAAGCGGCAAAGGGGCTCAACTAACATGAAGAAGATAAAGGAACACCAAGGGGGGCGAAGGGAGAGGGAGGACAGGGCCTCAGAGGCAGCAACAAGAAAGGTGCCTAAGACAGGAATATTGGAAGTGTTGGTCGTTCTGCCTGCTGTACGGATCAACAGAAAGACAGTTAGAGGTTTATAGATGGTCTCTGTAGAAAAAGTGTGGGGAAGCAAGGAAGGGGAGAAGAGAGGGAGGAACTACGAGCCAAGGGGAGGACAGGAGCAGGGGGAGTGCGAGAGGGGAGTATACTTAGCTGAAGATCGTGGAACCGGGTGAAAGGAGGAAGGGAGAAGTGAATCGGCGGCAAACGAGAATCGGGGAGCGAGGACAACAACCATGGGCGAAGGAGAAGGAGCTTAAGACACAGCACGAACGACCGAGGATACAAGGATTGGTAAACAGCGTATCAGTCACCTCCTTGCCCACCCTCGAGAACCCCGCCCTGCCCCCTAACCCGTTGTCCCCCCCAGCGGCCATCTGCGCAAAAAAAGGAAATCGCATGACCACCCATATCAAAAAAGAAAAGGAAATTTCAAAAAGAGAAACCAGTTGAAAAAAAAATATCTCAGTTCACAGTTCACAAAAACAGGGAGAAGGATAAAGGGCAATAGCACCAGGGAAAGGGATCATGGCCATGCTCCAGAAGAGCCATAAAAGAGCGGAGTCAATGCTCCTCTTCAGAGGAGCCATGAGACAGGCAGCCCTGAAACTGCTGGCCACTCCCCCCGTGAGACATCACCCAATCAAGGAACCTTGTCAGTAAAAGCCAAGCACAAGTGGGCACATCCCATGGTTGAGAAGGAGGACTTTCCTCCACTGCAACCGACAAAGGCGAAGGGGACCATGAGAGAAGCACATGAGGGTCTCCCTACAGAGAACACGGGACAGGAAAGCAACATTGTAAAGGAAAGTCGTATGGTAAAGGAAAGCAGGCAAGAGGAATACACACAGAGACCCTCAACTTCAAAGGAAGCAGGAAGGCGGCCCTCATGGGCAGAAAAGCTGAAAGGGCCTTATCAAGGCAGATCCCTGCAAGTGCAAAGAAAAGACCCTCAGGCTGGTACCCTCCACCTCCTGCTTTCCAACATCTCTACGCCACGAGCGTTTTTCCTCTCTCAATTCCTGACACCTTCAGAACAAAGAGTAGTGGAAAGTGGGGGGAAAAAGTTGCAGATAAAATCCTATCCGGCGCAAAAACTGCCAGAAAGAGATGCAATCTATCGAAAACACGCAAACAACTGGGTATTCCATGATGATGCAGCCTATAAATCCACCAACGACAAAATCAAGTGGAGCGACACACGGCTGGCGTCAATAAAGGGCTGCCCGAGGCAGCACAAGAAGGCTTCCTGATCCAGCCGGTTTCGGCCACCATCTTCACAATCTTGTGCCTCCATGAATCAGACAAACTGGCCATTGACAGCTGGAGGAAACTTAGATGTGATAGATCGGAGGTGCGAATCTACCCATGGACACCCCATAAACAAGGGCCGGAAGAAAGACGGGCGCACATGATGGAAGCGCACTACTGGGTCGAATTCAGACACATCCCTATAGAGATTTAGGCAGCATTCATCCAGGATCTCGGGGAACAATTCGACATTGTGGACTTTATCGACCCCCTCCCATCGTATCTAGCCAAAAGGGACGACTACTTGATGCTGGCCCTTGACTTCCCACCATCCCAACCGTTCACCATAGATGACATAATCCCTTACAAGGTGGGGGGCAAGGAGTACAAAATACACACCGCCTACAAACACAGACATTGGTGTTTTCAATGCAAGGCGTACGGCCACCTGTGTACGGACACAGACTGTCCCAACAACCCGGGCAAACAAAATAGAGTCACAGGCCGGCTCCTACGCGACCCGTTTCAAAGACATCTGTGGAGGATTGTGGATCCGGGGCACGAAGGGTGGGTTTACGAAGAAAGCAAAGGACGGGAAGGTAAACCAAAGGGATGGAAGTGGGAAAAGTCGGGGGCACCGAACTGGGGAACCAAGCCCCAGGACACATGGACACCACCCGAAGTGGACGGCCCCAAAACCAGCCAACAGATGGTCGTTCGACAACACCAACAACCCCAACACAGACGAGGCGAGGGGGAACAAGCAGGAACAACCCAACAGGGGCAGCAGCTGCAGCAGCGGCAGCACCAACAGCACCAACAGCATCACCGCAGTCTGGAGGAGGGAGAACAAGCAGGTGCAGCACAATCGCAAGAACCACACCACCACAATCCGGGTATGAGGAAACAGGTAGGCTCATCCCGTGAGGATACCTCCAAGAAAGCAAAAGAAATAGTGTGCGGTCAAGGACAAACTCACCTGGAATGGAGAGCCAAAGCAGCCCAGGAGCTGCAGGATCGTACGGGACCCCATCCCCTACCTGGCCCATCACCACACATTTACTTGCAGGAGGGAGGAGCCCAGGAGCTGCAGGATCGTACAGGGCCCCATCCCCTACCTGGCCCGACACGACACATTTATTTGCAGGATGGAGGAGGAAGGCAAATAGCCAAAGAGGCGGCAGGAGCGAGCAACAAGAAATGTGGGGGGTTACAACTAGCAGAGGGACTGAGGGTGGAGGGGAGCTCACAAATGGAAGAGAGAGAGAAGGGAGATAAGGAAAAAAGCCCCCCGACTTTCGTCTCTGATAAGGGGAAACAATAGCAGTCCCAGATAGGGAGAGAGGGAAAGGAGAAGGGGGTGGACGGATAAGGAATTGGCCCTGATCCCTTCAGGGACGCATTTGGCCCGGCCCCGATGGAGGTAGAGCCATCCCCCTTTCCCCCCACACCCCTCCCAGACATAATAATGGAAGAGGTATAGGAACCGGCCGCTAAGGAAGCTTAACAAGAGCAGCAAATCCCGGTGGAACGGAAGCTGATCCAACTGGCGGACTGGCTTCTTAGCAGCCTGAAAGATAGACAGGGGCCAGCAACGGAAGAATACTGGGAAGCCACGAACCTGAACATCTTTCCTACATTAGACGGCAGTCCCAGCCTCAAGAAGGCGACGATGGAAGGCCTGCCTCCAGGGCTGACATGACCGGAGGTAGGCACTCGAGTGCTGCACACCATAGCAGATATGCTGCCTCCCCCACCCCCGAATAAAGGGACGGGTGAGACGACAGAGCATCAGAGGCCCGAGCAGGAGGGAAACACGGAGACGGAGCTTAAGGAAGGGAAAAAAAAAAGTCAAGTAAAGAAGACCGCCGAACCCTTACAAAAGCCAAAAATGGATACGAGTATAAACGGGCCCAAAGAACAAAGCAATCAACAAACACCAAGCACCCCCCCCCCCCCCCCCCCCCCCCCCCCCCCCACCCAAGAATCCCAAACTCGAAACAGGCCCGCTGCAGGAGAATGAGCCAGTAAAGAGAGGCAGGCCGGGGCAGTGTCTGGAACAAGGAGAGGGGAGAAGGATAATGAACACCACAAGAGTCCCCCTAATCTCGGTGAGAAGAAAGAAAGGCCTATGAGAGGTGGGCCTCTGCCCAATAGAAAAAGGGAAATAGGGGGGGGCAACACTGAAAGGATGGTCATCCTTCCAAGATTACGATATTGAGGGGGAGCAAGTGTTTCAATTGGACCTAGACAGATTCGTGGAGACACAGTATGATTCCGGGGCAGAAGTGAAATGGGTGGCAAGGGAAGGAACAACGCACATGGCACAAAAAGTAGCCTTTGCCTGGTTCAGCGAACGCAACGAAGTCGGGCTGATCTGGCTCTCCCACATGGAGCTCCTGGAAGCACATCAGACAAGAATCAGGGACAGTACCTGCGGGAACGCCCCGAAGGTGCCTCACTGTCTATTCTCCCTCCTCAGGCACAATACCCTGCAGGACTCCTCCATCCTCGATAAGGCAGATTGGGTGAAATTAGCCGGCCATGAATAGACCACAGGTAAGTAAACAACAACAACGCATACGGGACTGGCAATCTACCCAAGGGAAGGACGAGTTGCAAGTATTTTACGGAAAAGATGTCCTGGAACAGGGCGACTCAGGTGGTAGACCTGGACTTGCGCTCCCTTAATGTCAATGGCCTCATTGGCCTGGCATCTGCGAACCTGCAGAAACGAAAGGCTATAATGGAACAAATAAGGGGGGTAGGGGGAAGACAGTGGCCTGACCTTATCTGCATACAAGAAACCCACCTTACAAACTCCCCAGAACATGTCAGAGCCCACAATTTAACCTGGCCACACCAAAGATTACAGCCCATGCCCCGAGGCCAGGGTCGGCAGGAGTGGTGATCTGGATCCCCCCTGACTCCCGGGCGGATGTTGTATACTCCGCAGCAGATGCGAGAGAGGGGAGATGGGTAGCTGTCCTTATCACGCTGGAAATATAAATAGTCTGCGTGGTTAGTGTCTACGGTTCGAATGAAGTGGACCAACGCAAGGCTTTTTTTGAACACATACGGTTCCAGTTGCCACATGGCATACCGACAATCATTGCAGGGGACTTCAACGCAGCCCCGGACCATAGCCTTGACAGGTGGAGGATCCCCACCCCATGTCCACGATACATAGAGGAGGACGAAGGAGTCATTCGCAAACTCTATGAAGAAGAGCATCTTTTTTACTCCTTCAGGCGACTACACCCACGTAGGAGGTTGTTCACCTGCATACGGAACAGTGGCACGCTAGCACAGTCCATGTCAAAAATAGATCTCATACTTATGGCGGAGGACTTGGATAGGGCGCTGCAAGCTGCAACTATCTTCCCGTTGAGCCCGTGGGCGGGTGCGGATCATAAAATGTGTGCAGTACTACTCAGGTTCCAAAAAAAACAGATCAAGGGCCAGGCTTTTATAAGCTCAATACATCCATCCTAAAACTGCGCCAATTCCGCTCCTATCCTAGAGACGTATGGGAGTATTGGCGTTCTACAAGGGACCAACATGCCTCAAATATTGCATGGTTCAACAAAGGGTTGGCCTTCATGGCCAGAAAATGCAACAAATTTTTGAAAATACATGCCAAAGAAAAATATTCGCAGGAAATTAGTATTCAAGAGGAAATCCGCAACCTTGAACAGGAAAGCAGTCTACCACTGCACCCTCACACACAAACGAAATTAGCAGAAATACAAAGACTTAAAAAGCAGCTCTTAGAATTTGCCCGCCAGAGATGGCAGGGCGCCATCATCAGAGTTAAGCTAACTAGGCATATCATGGAAGGTCAAATGGACGCATAATTTTTTGGCCTCGCGCAGACAAGAGCTAGAAGATCCACTATATGTAAAGCGCAAGAGGTCACCTCTTACTCCTCGGCCCACGAGATGAAAGTGGCCAGGGATTTTACAAGGAACTCATCTCATCATCCTTTGCTGAGGAATCAGAGCAAAGCAGAGAAAGCAGAGAACACAATATGGAGGCATTCCTTACCCCTCTCTCCCAAAGAATCACGCATGAACAACGTGAGGCTCTGAACCAACCACTACGGAAAGAAAAAATTTGGAACACGCTGATGCAGATGGAGGAAGACAAAACCCCAGGAGTAGACGGGCTACCCAAGGAATTCTGGGAGGAGATGTGGACCCCCGTATCGGAGGACTTGATGGAACTTTACAGGCAAGTAAAGGCCTCAGGAGACATGGGGGATGTGGTAGGCCAAGGAATCCTCACCCTGCTATATAAAAAAGGAGACAAAACGAACATAAGAAACTACCACCCGATCACCCTCCTCACGGTGGTTTACAAGATGATGGCTAAGGCGGTGGCAAACAGGATGATACCAGTCTTGGAGGAGATAATCCACCCTGCACAAACCGGATTTATGCGCAATAGGAACATCCAAGACAATGTACTACTGGTTAATGAATTAATAAAGTTATCGAGACAGTCGCATCAAAACGCCGCCATAGTGTTCATTGATTTTGAAAAAGCCTATGACCATGTAGACTGGGAATTTATGGACAAATGCTTGCAGAAAATGAACTTTGGCCCGGAATTCAGGGACTGGATTAAGATACTCCACCTAAATGCGACGACACGGGTACATGTCAATGGGTTACTAGTGCCAGAAATCAAACTCCAGCGCTCGGTGCGACAAGGTGACCCACTAGCCCCCTTCCTATTTTTGGTGGTAATGGAAGCACTGGCAACCAACTTGAGGACTAATAGAAAGATCTCTAGACTGCAATTGTCAGGCATCCCTGAGGAAGCCATCCCTATATATTCGATGTTCGCGGACGACCTTACAATAGTAGTCGAGGCAACCCAAAATAATATGGCAGAAATCCAAGCCCTGATGGCACAATTTTCCTTGGTGTCTGACATGACAGTTAACTGGGGAAGCAAAACGCAAGGCTGGTGGATCCACTTCCATGGTGTTCGCCCCCCAGAGCAACCCAAAGTTGATTGGAGACCTCTGGAAGAACAAATCAGGGTCCTAGGGGTAGCCCTTTCAGCTCACGGGCCACCAACAGGAAATGACGAATGGATTACTAGGCCAGCCCTGGAAAAAATGCAAAACTGGAAGAACAAAAGGACTTCCATTTTTGGGAGGGCTTTAATTATCAACAATGTGGTGCTGGCCTCCATTTGGTACGAATCAGCTCTCTGGCACCTAGGGAAAGGTAGCATCAAGAACCTTAAGAAGCAACTGGCGGCATTCCTCTGGCGAGGGAATCATGAGCAACAAAATGTGATTAATAGGGTAGCATGGGATAAACTGATTCAACCAAAAACCAGGGGAGGACTAGGCTTGCTGGGGTTAATCCCCCATGGCGAGACCTGGCATTGGAACAAATCCGGAGATTGTCACCCAGAACTGCATTTGCAGTGAACCCGCTCACATGGATTGAGGATAGGTATTGGACCATCCCCCGAGCCAACACCAACCCACGAGAGGAGGGGGAGAGAGGAGCCGCCAGGCAGGATCTAGTAAAAGATAAATTTTGGAGCACCCTAGCTGAGAGGAGCAACCAGGGGCAGAATAGGTGCAAAACGGCCACATTAAAAAGCTTAGCTACAATAGGCTAACTTAGGTAGGGGTGAGGGGTGGTACCTCCTTCTTGAAGGAAGCAATCAATGCCGCCCACCCGGGCCTCTCAACCTTAATGGGGAGGAGTGTGCTGTGAGTCAACTTTGTACTATTCAATGACTTGCCGGGGGAATAGGAACCGGACTGTTGCTCCCCAGAATGGCAGGAGTCAGAACCAAGAGGTTCTGAAGTTAAAAAAAAATAAAAAAAAAAATAAAAAAAAATAAAAAAAAAAAATTTGGAGGAGGCTACCCATCCCCGATAGGCCTCCCCCGGAACGGATGGAGGAGATCCTTCGGCAGCCCCTCTTTGGGAATAGGGCAATCACGGATAGACAAGGTAGGGTATACGGCAGCTCAAATCCTCATTGGGCCTCATGGGTCAGACATGGGATCCTCAGAGTAGGGGACATATGGGATGAAGGAAGCAAAGATTGGAAAACGGCCCAACAACTCAGGTCCCGCCTGTGCTACACTCACAAGCTAGAGGACACTCTGGATCAGCTAATATTTTCGATTCCCCGAGCATGGAGGGTAACTTTGAGAAAAGGAAGATCATTATAGGAACAAGACTGGGTGGCGGTAAGGGTAGAGGACTTCCCATTGCAAATAGGGGTAGTGGTAGAGGCAAGACCGGACGGGGCAATGGCTAACCTTTTCGAAAGAATAGGAGACGATAACCTGGTCAGTTATCACCCAGTCGCAGTCCAATGGCATGGAAATTCCAACCTCTACTGAATCCGGGTGCTGCAGAGCCATAAGGAAGGGAAGACCCAATGGCGAGCTCATCGACTAGAAACCCCCTATCCAGGCTAGCCATGGACCCTCTAGAATGGCAATGGATAAGAGGACGAAAAGGGCAACCAGTGCAACTGCATGAACTAACAGTTAAAACCACCTACATAATGATCAGACCCCGGGTGGATGTGCAAACAGAGGTAGGTGATAGATGGCAGAAAAGCCTCAACCTAAATAGAGACCGATTGGCTGGAATGGTTCAGAGGGGTGAAGGAGAGACCAGCAAAATTCGCCTCCCTACAATGGCAAATAAGTCACAGATGCCTCCCCACAAATAATTGGATCATCGACAGGACGAACTTGGAACAAAGGGGGGAGGCTCTCCCATGGTGCAAACTCTGTAACGTAGGGTTCCCGGGGCGTATAATATGTGAAACAATAGAACACATTTTCTTGCAATGCCCTGGGGGTGTCCTGCTGTGGCGATGGTGGGATCGTATCTGATCACAATTATGCACCGATGAGGAGTGGCCATGGAAATGGGAAGCTTGTCTTTTAGGAGAGGTTGGAAAGCCACACACATCCAACCTAACTAGTAATCTCTTCTCCATAGCCAGGAAGGCGATGATCTGGACGTTATGGTTAAGAAGGTGCATCTTTGATCAAGAAGGGGCCAGAATGGGGGAAGGGGAAGTGGCAGACACAGTAAAACATTCATCGAAACAGAAATGAGAATGCATTGGAAAAAAGTGCAGGAAAAAATGGAAATCCTCACGCAAAAGCCAGATATAATTAAGGAAATCCAGAAATTCTACGCAGAATGGCTGGGGGGGGGAAAGGGGGGGTAGGATGGCCCAGGTAGACTGGCCTGGGGAAAAGAGGGATGAGGAGGGACAAGGGGACTTTACAAAGGACTACAAACTAAGATTCCATGATTGGCTCCAGCTCGACCCCAACATCCCTATGAAGAGCCCTGAGCAGTTCCCAGACATGTTCCCTCTGCCAGCCACAGCAATTGTAGAAAGACAATGGTTTGGGCATCTGTAAGGCGGTGGTATGCTGGTAGAGGGTTAGATAAGTGCTGACGGCATGCTACTTTCGGGCATCTGTAAGGTGGTGGTACGCTGGTAGAGGGTAAGATAAGTGCTGGCGGCATACTGGTAGGGGGTAAGATAAGTGTCAGTCTATTTTCATTCTGTAAGCTTTGCTGTAATGGGATTCTGGAAGCAATGAGAAATAGTCCGGAGGGGGGAGGGAGGAACTATTTTGTAGCAGTTGACATCAGGTGCCTGGTACAGGGTGAAGAGGTTCTCTCCCTTGCCAAATATCCTGCTCAGTCAATCCTCTGAACGTCAGATTAATCAATGCTGGCAGGTACATCCCCCAGGCAGTTCCAGATACACTCATGATACACTCCACAGCAATTGTAAATGGGACGCAGGTGCCGCTCCCCACCAATAGATGGAGCCTCTCCCCAGGTGTTAGTGGTGCCTGCTTATACCAGCATCACTAACACTGGAGGGGGTGTTTAAAAAAAAATTAAAAAAATCAACTGTGTGTCGCAGTCCGTGTTTGGTCGGGTCATCAGAGAGAGAGAGAGAGAGAGAGAGAGAGAGAGAGAGAGAGAGAGAGAGAGAGAGAGAGAGAGAGAGAGAGAGATTTACGACTTCGGGATGTTGACGACATTTGGATACAGACTCAACATTGGGACACATACATTGATGGGAGACTATTTGGGATCGATATCAACGACATTGGTGTTGACGACATTCTCATCTTCTCCCTCCTTTTCATCTGATCCCCTCCTCTTCGTCTGTGTATGATCTGGGCCTGGCGCATTCTTCCTGTGTGTAGCGCCAGGCCCTTTCACACCTAGCGATGATGATGATGATGTATGTTTGGTCTGCATTGCGACATTGATTGGTCTGATCATTGGTATTTTAGCCTTCCACTGCGCTATCCTGTACTATGTGAGAGAGGTTGGTTCTTGTTCTGGTCTGCACCATTACAGTATGCGACACTATGGCTGCGGACAGACTCTCTCCTCCAGCTGCCCAAACTGAATAAATTGTACTCCTACCTCGTCACTTTTACTGTGCCAAATTTGCCTGGCCCTACACGGTCCAACCACGCTCTAGCCTAGGGAGTTCCAGATGTCTAGGTCCTACAGGCTTCTATGTGTCCAAGTGCAGCTAACAGCATTCCCGCTTGGAGGGCCCAGGTCCGTATTGGACTGGCAGCAAACTCGAAAACATCTAAATATGAACAACTGATACTAACTGCTCAAGTGCAAAGGAAAATGGAGGGAGATCCTGAATCTAGACCCCACGGACCCCATTTCCATCCCTTGGACGAAGTACCTGTCTATTAGACCAGTTAGGATCCGAAGCATGCAGTGGCTCGTAGCTCATGGATCTCTGCCTGTCAATCAATGGCTCCACAAAAGGAGGAAATATACGGACCCTGACAGCTCTGAATTATGCAGATTGTGCACAGACAACATCCTGGAAGATATACCCCACTGCCTCCTGTATTGCACTGAAGCAGCATGGATATGGAACAAGGTGCATGACCTATGGTCCCTCCTCTCCTCATCACCCCCTTCGTCCACAACCCCTCTGAACATCCTGCTCCTATCCAACAATACTAACAATCTCAAAGGTGGCAGGGAAGTCTGGTTTCACCTGCTCAGGAACCTGGCTCTATGGGTAATCTGGAAAAGGAGGTGTACCAAGACTATCGAGGGTACCGAGGTGGCAAGGAAAGAAATGTGGGTTCTACTGCTGGGAATGGCGGAAACTGAGATTCGATCCAGATGGAGGGAGGTGACATCAACAACAAAAGTCAGACCAGAAAGGCTAACCACCAAGAGACGGTCTTTCGTGAGAAACTGGCTTCTACAGGGAAAGATTGCAACTGTGGCAGATAACAGATTGATTTGGAAGAAATGGCACAGCGCAACTCCGGCAAGGACGATGACGCAGTTATGGGCAAACTGAGATTACAATCTCAACAATATAGACAACTCTCCTCTTTTCTTGCTTTACACGGACCATCTGACAGAGTCGCATTAGATTCTGAGAGGAAAAGTGGTAGGGCAAGCTGGCAGTCAATCCTCCTGCTCTGGAGCAATCAATGCTGGTCGGGGTGCCTTCGACCAGACGGAAGGAAGCGCGAGAGTGTTCACCATGTATTTCAATTCTTGACTTGCCGATGGAAAGGAACCGGACTGACGCTCCCCAGAATGGATACGGAGCCAGGATCACAAGGACCTGTTTCAAAAAAAAAAAAAAAAAAAAAAAGATACTTACTGCTCACTTGCAACAGGTCTGGGGTTCAGATCCTGCTGGTGCCCACCAGTGTGACGCAACAGCTCAGTCACCAATGCCATGGTTCGATTGTTAGTGAAATGCATGCATGGATGTGAGATGCTGAGAAACTTGAGCTCCCACGTACCCTCTCAAATGAATCCCATCCGCACGATTGGCTATATGCCAACTATATGGCATTGAGGCTCACATCCGTTTATCACATCTTTTGTGTTTGTGTATGCAATTCTTTTTCAGGTGGTTCGGTGGGGAAGGTCCGTTTATGCCAACATTCAGAAGTTCATCCAGTTTCAACTTACTGTCAATGTGGTGGCTCTGACTCTCAACTTTATTGCAGCTTTAGGGGGAACGGAAATTCCCCTCACCACTGTGCAGGTAACCTCACGTATACCCTTCATGTTCTCTCAAGTAAAAGACCGGAAAGACGAAGTACACTGCTGTTATTCCGTTGCACACATAGGCCACCAGCCCTGTTCAGGTCTGTATGGTCATATTATCTGGTTTGCACAGGTGGCTCCCCCGTTGCTTGAGTTCTCGTTTTTTTTTGGATTTTGGTTCGGGACATCATTAAAATTGCAATGAGTGTACAGCAAAGATTAGCATGGCCCCTGCACAAAAAAAAAAAAAGGGCAAAAAAAAACGAAAGAGCTTATGGTCTCAGCCTCCATTCTATTCTGGCGAGTTTGTTAGTCCGATTCCAATTTCACTGGCAAGTCACGAGCTTACATTGAGACCCAGTCAAATGCTTCCCCTCCTTATGGCCAGGAGAATCCCCCACACCATTCATTGCCTCCTTACAGAGGGGTTGACTGTCGGTCTTGCTGAAGCAGTCGCTCATCCCTTCCCAGCCTGTCTTTCTACCCCTGGGGAAACACCCCTGAAAACCAAAGCTCAACTCATTCCTGTCGGTCCGTGGATGTGGATTACCAGACCTGTGTTGAAAATGAGCGAGAACCTGAGCTATTTGTCCTTGCCGTCACCAAACCCTTCATTTATTTATCGAAACAGAAGTGAAAGTTTCACGAGTTACATCATCCCGCCAAGTCCCTTGTACGCTTATGCAAGGAAAATGATCAGTAGCGAGATGACAGAATCCAGATTACACGGTCATATTGAAAGCCAGAAAGTCTCACAGTGTCCAGAAAGCAGTATTGCACCAATGTTGGACCAATGGAGAATCGAAACACTGAAACCAAATGTCAATGAGAGCTTACTCTCGTCATCACCAACATCAGAGTCCAGGCCCTTACCCGTACTTGGCGCTCGGCGCCCAGACTACTCCCCACACAGCTACTATCTGCTTATGAATTGGCAATTCAACTGTTGACGTCAGCAGCCACCGAAGTACATGAAGATGTCGCCCAATGCAGACCATCGCCAATACCAGGTATGAGCCCTCACATCATCATCATCATCTCTGTCTCTCTCTCTCTCCCTCGTCTTTCTCCCTTGTCTTCCCTCTATACACCCGAAGACCATCACTGCACCCTGCTGTATGTCCAAGCCCAGCCAGCTATGGAAGCTGGGCTATGGCGTTGCCCTCATCTGCACCCTTCTTCCTACACGACTGCACGTGCGTAGCACCTTGCCCCAGCGCTAGCAGCAGCACGCGAGCAATCGCTCCAGCAGCGCTGCCGCAAACTGGCAAGTGCCCGAATGAGATGCCAGGCAGCGAACTCGTTCCTATATGGAAAGATTCTGACCTGGCCTGTGGCCTGGCTGGGCTGGGCCTGCGCCCAGAAGCTTCCAGTGGGCCGCGACCTCTTACGGGCCCATCAACAAGGTAGCTGGGCCTCTGCTGCTGCTGCTGGGCCTCGTTCAGTTACGCCTCCCAACTGTCAGTGTATGTTGCTGCGAATGTGGCCCAGGGCCTGTATTTCAGAAAAGGCCTAGAAGGTCGTGGAAAGTATTTGCTGCTCGGGTCCTGGGTTCCCTCAACCAACTGACGCGACACAACTGCCTGAACCCCAAATACGAAATTGACAGCATTCGGCCTCTCGTGATTTCTTAGGTCCGCCTTCACTTAGGGAGGGCGCACTTGCATATGGTATATCGGACTGTGACATCGATCGCCCCTCAGCGATCCAGGTAACACTAGGATGTCAGTGTATGGTATTGCCGTCTCCAAAGCCACACTCATAGACATGATGGGCTGTTTGAGTTGTTGCAGCATGCTAATCTTCGAACAGAGGCGGTTCTGACAGTTGCCGTTATCTCCAGGGCCCTGCACCATCGTCTCGTCTTCCAGTCATGGACATCGAGTGACCAAACAAGAAAGATCTCAGTTGCTGTCAGGGATCTACTTAGCAAGGAAATGGGCAATCTGCCGTAGGTCGTGTCTCTTCTTCCTCCGCGGAATACAGAGCAGTCCGCCAAAGTGACCCGTCACTGCTTATCCTCAATGATCATCCAAGTTCCGATAAACATCCCAAAACAAACCTCGAATGGTCAGTGTCTACCCTGTCAACAATGGTTGTGGCCTGTCCTGCCAAAGTGTGGGTCCTTAGGGTCTCTTCCTTAACTTGAGAAATGCCCTTCTGGGATTCATACACCTCAGACAAAGGACTTGAAGACAAGCCTTGGACGGTTGCCGCTCGCTTTCACCCTCTGCCCCTTCTCTGAGCTGGGATTGTGGTTGGTTTTGCTCCATCGCAAACGTACAGAACACCTCCTTGCCATCTAATGGTTACGCCTTGTGTTGCCCTTGTGCTTTGCATGAGTCTGGTCTTTTCATAGTGTCCTGCATTATCTCATTTCTGATATTGTAGCTCAGCATCTCATTAGTCTGCAGACGAAAACCGGAAACAAAACATTTACTTCTTCCTTAACCTAAGTCACACTTCAGGTTGCATAACACCCCTATTGAGAAGGACTCGGCAGTGGCTGACTTTTAAGTGGGGTCAGCTGCAGGCGATCAGACAAAATACCCAACTCTGAGTCAGTCACTGTTGGTAGGAGGGGATGCAGTCTTTCATGTTTTATTGAGACACCCTTGCTATGAGTTGCGCAAGCCGATCCTGGTTTGGGAAGTAGACACAAATCATTGCTTTTTCTTGGCATCGACCAAAATCCAAAAACCCTTCCTGATAGCCTGCCAGTTCCATTCTTGCTGCACGCAGTCCAGTTTGTGCCCGCTTGTCGAGAGCAAACACAAGCCTGTGGGAACGGTGGGGGGCACAATAAAAATGGCACTGTTGG
Source organism: Chara braunii (assembly GCA_003427395.1). Classification (NCBI taxonomy): domain Eukaryota; kingdom Viridiplantae; phylum Streptophyta; class Charophyceae; order Charales; family Characeae; genus Chara; species Chara braunii. The sequence continues at coordinate 3,205,115 of BFEA01000022.1, forward strand.
CGGGGCTAAAAAGTTTAAACCACCAGTACTTCCTAGATTCGTGCCTGTTAACGCGCCACAATTTTAGGAAACGTACGGGCTACTACAGGACCGGCCAAATTCGTCCGACTAGAAACGTTTCTGACTTACTACTCTATTTTTTTCCGCGGCCGATAGCTGGGCCAAGTACTGGTGGTTTAAGGTCCTTGAACAAGCCCTGGTGGCATCATAAATGACATTATGGCAGTATAGTGGCCATGGACTTCACTTTGTCAAATGACCTGAAAAGCCATGATTCAGGTTAGAGAGGCACTCCCCCAGAATGGAAATGGATCCGGGGCCATAAGGACCTGTTTTACTTTTAAAAAAAAAGGAAAAAGAAAAGCGTAACATTACACGTAACAATTTGAAATTATCTTCTTTAATACCGGCCAATATTGGCAGCTGTGTACATTTTGTTGGTGAAGTTTCTTGGGAGAAAGTGATTATGATATGAGACCGCATGTGTCATCAATGAAGAGGCAAAGGTGGAGTCATGAGCCCTGTGCAGGAAAATGAGATATAGCGAAATGACAGAAATCCAGAGTGCAAAATCACATTGAAAGCCAGCAAGTCCAAACGCTGTCCAGAAAGCAGTAATGCACTGATATTCCACCTCCGGAGAAACAAAGCACTGAATCCGAATGTCAATGAGAGCATACTCTCGCTACCGCCAACATATGTATCCAGAGTCCTTCCTCCTACTTGGCGCTCAGCGCCCAGACTACTTCTACACAGCTACTAGCAGCCTACAACTTGACAATGCATCCTGTTGACGTCAGCAGCAGTACTGAAGTATATGAAAATGTCGACCCTTGTAGACCATTGCCAAGACCAGGTACGTGCCCTCACATCATCAATCTCATCTCTCTCTCTCAACGTTGACTTCATCACTGCCGTCTTCTCCGTCATACACGAAGACCACCACCACCTCCATTGGCTATGTCCAAGCCGAGCCCCGGCTACGTCGGGCTGGCTATGGCGCTGCCCTCAGCAGCTCCCTGCCTTCTCGCACGACCGCACGTGCGCACACACCTGCCCACGCCCTAGCGCAGCAGCAGCCCCGCGAGCGCTAGCTCCAACAGCGCTGCCGCATGTGCTTGCAAGTGCCCGACTACCCAGCCCTGCGCCCTGCCCTTTCCTGTATGGAAAGAGGCGGGCACTTGCCTTTGCTACCCCACGTGAGACCGAGTTTCCAGTAGATTCAGTCTCCGCCAAGGTGTCTGTGCCCAGGCCCAATTCAGACAGTGGCCTGGGACCGAAGTGGTTAGGCATGCCCAACCACCCAGCCACAAACGTGTGATGCTCCCTGCTTCGACCACTTTGCTGGAAGAGCTTGGAAGGCTCAGAAATGTTTTGGATTCTCACGAGCAAGGCGGGTTGTAACCAACTGGCGCGTGGCAATTGTCTGGCGCCGACCAAGATTTGCAAGAATTGACAAGTTCAGGGCGCATTGAGGTTCAGGGACCCCACCTTCACTTAGGGCAGGCACGCGCCTGCTGCAGGGCCCTATGTTGAGGCATAAGCCCTCGCACTCCCTCCTCCTTTGCTTCGATAATCCTCTGAGTAGTTACACAGCAGGCTGCTTCCGTTTCAAGTTTCGTTCATAGCTTGATATATATAATTTGGGGAGCAGTCTTCATCTTCATTACGATCCGTATGGTGTCTTAACTGCACTCGGTACTGCATCTGCGGTTTCAGATGGCGTCGCCTGCCTGGAGGCTTGGGCACAGGCATTAGCTTGTGCTCAACAATGCCGTCGATGTCCACGTGTCCATCCATGGTTGGAGGCAGCATATATCCTCTTTACGGAAACTGCTCAGTTTCAGCAAAGGGTGTCAATTTGGATGCATGGAAAACAGGGTGTGTACGGAGGTGACCAGGAATGTGAATCACATATGATGGGCCATCGGGTTGATCTCCTACTATGTCCAGAATCTCCCACGACCCAAAGTACTGTGGCATCAGTTTTCGTGAAATTCCCAACTCTTGGCCCAATTCAGATGATTTTACCCAGACTCGTTCACCTACCTGAAATGCAGACGGTCGTCTGTGTTTGTTCTCAGATGTCACCATGGCATCTTGTGTTTTCTGAATATGCTCTACGACCTGCTGCAGCATCTGTTCGTACTTCACAGCAAACTCTAAGCTTCCAGGTGCTGAGTTAGCTGATTTTCAGGTAATAGAAAGTCAAGAGCAGATCTGGGCTTCCAACCAAGATGCAGCTGGTTGGGGGTCTTACCGGTAGTGTTGTGCACAACATTGTTGTATAGGATGGCAATGAGAGGTAACTTCTCATCCCAGACATCTGGACTTGGCTTAATATAATGTCGAAGCAAGTGATGCACTACACGGTTCATCTGTACGGCCTGCCCATTTGACTCAGGGTGGTTCTCTGATGTCATTTGCAGTCGGGTGCCCGTTTGTTGGGCTGTATTTTGCCACAGTTCGCTAGTGAATCTCACATCTGTGTCGCTCACAATAGACTTAAGGAGACCAAAGTCACGTACCGAGTTGTCCATGAATAGCTTGATGACGTGGTTAGTCCTATCTGTCTCAGGCATATCGATAAGTTTAGTGTACTTACTGAACCTGTCCACCATGACGAAGATATGCCTCTTACCGCTCTTGCTGATCACAAGAGTATCCATGAAGTCCATGGACACACTTTGACCAGGTTCAGCAGGGATATGTAAGGGCTCGATAAGCCCAAGTGGTGCCTGCGTCCTTGGTTTGTCACATTGACAAACCTGGCAAGTCTCGACATATGTTTTCTCATCATCAATCATTGTGGGACACCAAAATTTTTGCACTAAATTTACTGCTGTCTTTTTATACCCAAAATATTTGGTTGCATCGTGACACTCACCTAACAATAGGCTGCACAAGGACACTTTATATGGAACACAATTGTTTATTCCCAGCCTTCTCAAGAAGCAACAAGCCGTCAACCAGCACAAACTCATCGGAAGTAGCCTTGTCTTTAGCTTCCAGTTTGCGAATGATCTCAGACATGACCGCGTCCTCTCGATAGGCTTCCACCATGGATCGAGTTACATTGTCATAAATTCCAAACTCAGTCACTAGCGCACCCTGATAGTCTGCCCTACGCGACAGTGCATCATCCGCTTTGTTGTACTCTCCCTTTAGAGGGTCGAGCTTGAAGTCATACATGTCTATGACGTCAATCCACCTCTTGAGTGGGTCGGAGAGCACGGGTTGTGTCTTAATCCAGCGCAGCGTCTCATGGTTAGATCTCACATAAAACAATCTGCCTACGTGGACTTAGCTAATTTTTGAGATGGCATCTTTTTCCTCATGTACTTCGAGTTTGTCGTGATTTCCTTTGGCCTATGCAATGCTCCTGGGACGTTCCAGCGCGCAATGAACTGGATCTTTCATGACTACTTAGATAAGTTTATCGTCTTGTACCTCGATGATATCCTTATCTTTAGTAGGACTATATAGGAGCACACTAAGCACGTGAAAAGTGTGTGAGGGCTCCTAAGACATCACCAGTACAAGGTTAACTTGGAAAAATGTGAATTTGGTCGCACCAAAATCTTGTTCTCCTTCTGCGCAAGGGTCGCGCCTATACCGTATCGGCTGGTCACAACAAAGGGTTGTTCAGGATACAAAAGTTTGTCAGGCATACTTCAATTTCTTGAAGGCTGCCTCACACTCTTCGGTTCACTCCCATGGGGTGTTAAGGCGAGTGAGGTCAGTTAGAGGGGAGGCTACCGTACAGACCCTACCTGGTCTGGAAGGTGGTTTTATGATGGTCCTCATGTCAACAATCTGATGGTATCCGGAGTCCGGGTCTATCTTAGTGAAGTACTGACATCCCTGCACTATATCCAAGAGGTTGTCAATGCGTGATAGGGGCTCCACGTTCTTAACGGTGATGGCATTGAGGTCTTTATAGTCGATGCACATCCTTAGGGTCCCCCCTTTCTGTGGGACAAATAGAATTGTCAGCCCTTGTAGACCATCGCCAAAACCAGGTATGTGCCCTCACATCATCAACCTCATCCTCTCTCTCAACCTTGACTTCATCACCCATGTTTTCTCCCTCATACACGAAGACCACCACCACCTCCACTGGCTATGTCCAAGTCGAGCCCCGGCTACGTGGTGCTGGCTATGGCGCTGCCCTCAGCAGCACCCTGCCTTCTCGCACGTGTGCGCATGCACTTGCCCACACTCTAGCGCAGCAGCAGCTCTGCGAGCGCTCACTCCAACAGCGCTGCCACATGTGCTTGCAAGTGCCCGACTACCCAGCCCTGCGCCCTGCCATTTCCTATATGGAAAGAGGGGGGTGCTTGCCTTTGCTACCCCACATGAGACCAAGCTTCCAGTAGCTTCAGTCTCGGCCAAAGTGTCTGCTCCCAGGCCCGATTTAGACAGTGGCCTGGGACCGAATTGGTTAGGCATGCCCAACCACCCAGGCACAAACGTGCGATGCTCCCTGCTTCGACCACGTTGCCGGAAGAGCCTGGAAGGCTCACAAATATTTTGGATTCTCACGAGCAAGGCGGATTGTAGCCAACTGGCGCGTGGCAACTGTCTGGCGCTGGCCAAGATTTGCAAAAATTGACGAGTTCAGAGCGCATTGAGATTCAGGGGGCCCGCCTTCACTTAGGGCGGGCACGCGCCCGCTGCAGGGCCCTATGCCGAGGCATAAACCCTCGCAACTGGATGATTGCAATTAGCTATGTGAATGATGAAAGGATACTTCTGGAACAAGCAGCAAGAGGAGTCACCTGCAGTATAACGTCCAAAGAATTTGAGGGAATTTCCAACCTTCCTACACCTAATAGTTTTAGTGATGGAAGCAATGGGATTCAAAATTCCAATCCTCAATGTGTTGAGAAGAATCAGGCAGTGAGCGACAAGGTGAAGGTTCAGTCTTGAGTCGGTGGATGGTGGTGGCAAGCTATGTGAATTATGAAAGGATACTTGTGGAACAAGAAGCAAGAAGAGTCACGTGGAGTATAATGGCCAAAGAATTTGAGGGAATTCCCAACCTCCTATGCCAAATGATTTTTACGACAGAAACAATCGGATACCAATCCTCCATGAGGCAAGAAGAATCAGACAGTGGCCAGTTGAATTATGCCAGATGCTAGCTGCCATAGCGTAGAGAGAGAGAGAGAGAGAGAGAGAGAGAGAGAGAGAGAGAGAGAGAGAGAGGTAGGTAGGTTTGGCAGTACTATCTGGGCTTGGTGTGGTGCTATGTGGGCTGGGTGCAGCCTCCCTCCTCCCCTTCCAATGATTACAGCATCACCCATACTCCTTTTTGATGCAGGTGGAGCTGCACTGGCGCTTCTTGTTGTAATTCTTCTCTTCCAGTCCACGTCCTTTACCTGGAATGACTCCACGCTCTACAGATTCCCTGTCTTTTGCAGACTATTTCATTGTTGAGCTCCGGCTTAAGTCGGTCTGTAGCCTAGCCTGGGGCCGTATTTAGTTAAAGGTGTAGCGCCTGTCTAGGTCCTGTGTGCCTTACATTCCTTGCCTTGGAAAAACGGTTGTCAAGTATTTTGTGCTATGCTTGCTAATGCATGGGTCCTAGGGACCATCTCACGCAAGTGTGTACATGTCATGCATCATACTCGCACACAATGATCAGTAGTCTCACATAGTAGACAAAGGTAGATGAGAAGAGAACTGAGTTTCACAGCTTATATTATCAAAAATATGGTTACAAAGAGTTTCATAGTTCCCTGAGTCCAGCGCTCATCAGCGCAATGCCAATCCCTTGTCAACTCTTCAATATGACTTCCAATATATCAATGCTACTCCTGGAGATTGTTTCCTAGTCAACAATGTGGTCACTACTCATCAGCGCCACCTCTGCAGTTCACCTCCAACTCAGGTAAGTATCTTCCATAGCCAAACCTTGAATGAACACTCTCTGCCTCAGTCCCTTCCTCCTACGATGCATACACACTCTTCACTCATGAGGATCTACTCTGAATACTACTCGTAGTTGTCTACCACTAACCCTCTAAGTCTATACTAACTCGCTGGGCAGCTATGGCTGCATCCTTGCCAGCGCACAGTCTCCTTCCTTCTCCCCACGCATCTTCATCCTCCAGCGCTGCTCCTCCTGACTGGCGCATCTGATGCTGTGCTTTGAGTATGTTTTTCTTTACCTTCTCAATGTCTTTCTGATACTGGACTGCAAATTCACTAGTCCCTATAGGAAGCTTATGTACTTGTTCCGGGTTCAATCGATCCATGGGTCTGCGTGGACGCCATCCCAGATGTAACTCCATAGGAGTCTTACACGTAGATAAGTGTACAAAGTTATTGTAGGCACTAGCAACCTTAGGAAAATGTTCATCCCAGTCAATTTGATCGGGACGAATGTACATGCGTAAAGTCTGTTGCAATATCTTGTTCATCTGCTCAGTCTGGCCATTAGTCTCAGGATGTCTACCTGATGACATAGTCAACTTAGAGCCATATACATTCATTAGTTGCTGCCATTGTTCACTTGTGAACCTGGTATCTCTGTCACTTACAATAGTTCAGGGATGCCCAAAGTCTTTTACCCAATGGTTAAAGAACTCTCGAATTACCAAATCAGTCTTTGCTTCTGAAGGCAAAGCTACAAAAACAGCATACTTAGTGAATCTATCCACTATAACCATTACTTGCATTTTCCCATTTCTGCTTTTCACCTTAGTATCCATGAAATCTATAGAGACAGAGTCTCCAGGGCCTGTAGGGATAGACAATGGCTTAAGTAGCCCAAGGGGCGATTGCGTGGTGCTTTTGTTTCGTTGGCATACTTGACAACCTTGCACATACGCGATACAGTCTGCTTTCATTCGAGGCCAGGTGTAAGAACGCAACAAAGTCCCATAGGTCTTCTTCCACCCAAAATGGCCTTCTGTATCCTGGCATTCCCCCAAGATCATACTCTTGATCTCTTCATTATTTGGTATACACAGCCTATCATTCACATCAGTTCCTTCGAACAATAGACCCTGAGTAACTCTATGATCAGGAAACTCTGCGGGTTTTTCTTGTACTTGCTTAATCATGGTCCCATAGATAGAATCAGAGGAATACGACTTCCTAATCTTCTCTTGTAGGTCAGCACCCACATCTAAATAAGTCACAATAGCACCAAAAAAGTTTGATCTACGACTTAGTGCATCAGGAACAACGTTATACTTACCCTTTACTGGCTTTACCTCAAAGTCAAACATATCAATCTCCGCAGCCCACCTTGTTAACTTAGGTGTCATTCGAGCTTGCATTTTGAGCCAGCGAAGCGTTTCATGGTCGGAGTATATCTTAAAATGCCTTCCCAGAAGATAGCGTCGCCAATGATTGAGAGCCTCACGAAGAGCGTACAACTCTCTTTCATACGTTGAGGCGGCCACTTTCTCATTAAATAATCGGCAAGACATAAACTCCACAAGTTTGTATCCATGCCCATCATCTTGCTAGAGTACAACACCTATACCATATTGACTAGCATCAGTTGTGACCACGAAAGGTAAGGAAGGGTCTGCCACCTTTAGAACCGGATAATTAATCAAATACTTTTTCAGACGCTTGAAAGACATTGTGCAGTCTGAATTCCACTTCCAAATTACTTCTTTCTTAAGCAACCTGCGAAGGGGAGCAGCTATTATTGTAAAGTGTCTTACAAACTTTCGATAATAGTTGGCTAACCCAAGAAACGACCGCAACTCAGTCAGGGTGCGGGGGTTCGACCAATCTCGGATTGCTTTTTTTTTTGCATCTTCCGGTTTGACCCCATGTCCATCAATTACATGTCCCAGGTATAGAACCTGATGCTTAGCCCATTCACACTTCTTTGGGTTTATCTTGAGTTTTGCTTCTCGTAGTTTATTTAGCACAAGTCGAAGGTGCTCAGCATGTTCTTTTTCATCTTTACTAAAAATCAAAATATCATTGAGATAAATAACAACAAACTTGTCAAGCCATTCACGAAATAGTTCGTTCATCATTCTTTGGAAAGTGGCAGGGGCATTTGTGAGACCAAAGGGCAAAACTATAAACTCATAGTGCCCATACCTTGTCCTGAAGGCAGTCTTATGTTGGTCTTCCGGCTCAACCTCAATCTGATGGTAGCCGGATTTCAAATCAATCTTTGAAAATACTTTGCTACCTTGCACGCGATCCAACAAATCATCTATTCGCGGTAATGGTTCGGCATTCTTTACCGTTATATCATTTAATCGCCTATAATATATACACATGCGAACGCCACCATCTTTCTTAGGTACAAAGAGCACAGGCGCACCATAGGGTGAGGAGCTAGGTCTTATCCATCCATTTTTCAACAACTCATCGAGTTGGGTTCGCAGTTCATCTAACTCCTGGGGCGACATACGATAGATAGGCCCCTTTGGGGGCGCGCTCCCTGGAATGATATCAATGCGGTGTCGGATTGGTCTTTCTACCACACCACTTGGGGCTTCAGCCACATTTGCAAACTCTTTCAGGATCCTCTCAATCTCTTGAGACCGGACTTCTTCCTTAGTTTCTCCTTCCTTTACTGGGTGCACATATGCAACAAAGACTTGGTCATACAAGTTGTTTTTCTTTACATGGCGAGCGAACGCTGGGGCACTTATGCAACAGTGAGCTAGGCTGCTTTCTTTTCCAGACTCATGATAGAGGCGAATTTTCTTTTTACCTCCTTGCGGACTTGGGAACCAACATTCATGCTCTCTCAATTTTAGATCCGCATGCGCAGCCTCACCCCAATCCATTCCTAGTAAGACGTCAAAGGGCAAGTTATCCTCCACCAAGAAGGTCAGAGAGTGGAGAACACGTTCCACCTTCCCCTCTGCCTCTAGCCGAAAGTATACTTGAACCCCCTCAACGTATCGATCCCTCAACGTATCTATCCATAATGGTTTCACTGCTGTTAGCTAATTTACTTATAATGGTCTCATTTAACTTCTTAACCTTAAGCCCAAGACGTCGTTTTTGCAAACCTTTCTTACTAACATAACTGCGTGTAGACCCGCTATCTATCATACCTCCTACTCTTACTCGATTTATTTCGAGATCTGCAATTATCAACCATCCTTTCTTTTTCCGCATTTCAGTCCAGGCTTGGCGACGAGCGGCCAACTCATCATCCACGCCAGCGAGGGATCCATCTAGAGAGACGCATACGTTTGCCGTCTCTGGACAATGCACTAGATGGGGACTGTCTTCCTCTTCAGTTTCTGCCATTGGGGCCTTCGAATGGGAGGATTCTGATTTTTCAACATTCGAAGCCCCGGTAGAGGCAACTGGCTCCTCTACTGGCTGTTCCCTTTTGCCCCCCTATAGTCAGGGCAATAGGGGACAATGTGGTCGGGTTCCCCACACTTGAGGCATTGGTCTGCTTTTTTTCTTTCTTGCCAGACTTTTTCTGTTATCCCCAATTCTTTCCAAGGCTCTCCTTCGGGTAGGCCTGGATGTGGTGGGTACGGTTTGTCCCACTTGTTATACCACATGCCTCTTCCTCTACCCCAGGTGGAGTAAGAACCACGGCCACCATTTCCCCTTCCTCCCACGTAGTGGCTTCCTTCACCACCACCCCTCTGGGTGCCGAATCCTCGTCCACCACGGGCGCGACCTCTTCCTCGGCCACGTCCTCTTCCTTGACGCCCTCCCCCACGGGCTGCAACAGCCGCGTAACTCCCCTCCTGAGCTACCCAACATCGAGACCATAGTCTACCTGATCCCAGGAGATGGTCTCGGCGCCTCCTTCCTCAAAGGTTAGAAGGAGACTGTCCTTCCCAGGTATAGACCCTGAGATAGTGCGGTTTTGCCATCTTTTACCCGCTTGCAGATCCTTCCAGTAATGGCAATAGTTCGCTTCGGCGAGGAAGCCGGCGTGATCTATTGCGATCTTGCCGAACTTCTCATATGTCATCCCCTCTTCTTTGGTGCGGGGATAGAGTTGTGTTCTCAGGGGATCCGGAAGTGCTCGTGCAAAACTGTTTAAGATTTGGGCCGGCGTCAATCCATGATCAGGGCATTGTAACAGTTCGTCCATAGTTCCCTTTAAGGCGGAGGTACTTTTCAATTTCCTATCAGGAAGGCTGAGGATTAACATCTCAGTGCGTCTTGCTAAATTCTTATTCTCGAATCTTTCTCTTACGGCTTTGAGGAAATCTTCGATTCACGTTTGTTGCGAATATTCTACCATGGAGCTGCATCCTGCCTCCTTTTGCAGCGAGATGGCGAAGCTCATGGCGTCGCCTCCCATGCATGAAGTTGCCATTAGTACCCTGTCCCAGTATGGAATACGTTGTCCGTACACATATGTTTCGATTGCTGCTGCCCAATGCAGAACACTTTCCTCCTTCTTTCCATTATAGGTCCACGAAAGTTTAAGTTTTATCTTGCTAACCTGCCCGGTTTCCTGAGGAAGTTTTTCTTTTGGATCCCCCCTTCTCTTCCCCTTCTTCTCATCATCGCCATCGTCATCACCATCTCCTCCTCCACCTCCAGCTCCCTTTACAATCTTTTCTATGACTTCGGGAGTGAAAGTTTTAGTGACGTGTTCATCCAAAGCCCGGATATAGGTCTGGACATGCTGGTCCACATCTTTGGCGGACCTTTCTAGGAAGTTGTTCCAAACATTTTCGAATTCAACCCGATGTGTTTCCACTCTTTGTATGGTCTGCCGCATTAAAGCCATGTCCTGCCTTGTGTTGAGGATAGTTTCTCTGAGGAGAGCAAGTTGGTCTTCGGTCGCAGAGGGTTTATCTTTTTGAGCTTCTAAAGCCTTCTGCAGTTTTTCCCCTTCTACCTGCAACCTTTGACCTGCTTTCACGTTTCTGACCCCTGGCGAGATACCCTTTCACGCTGCTTTACTTTTACAAGGCCTGAGGCCTGCATCAGGTAAAGGCCCTTTTACTAAGTTTGGGGGAGCAGCATTGTCTCTGATCGAATTTGGCTATGATGTATGCTGATGCAATGAGCCCAGACTTCAGACCCACATCTCATGCTGCCCGAGCGGAAAAGAGATGGAAACAAAACACGTCCTATGAGAACTCAAATCATCTGGAAATCAAAGTCTTATGCAAACAAGCTTGTGTACATCAGGCTAGAGAGGTATGGCCGCCAGCAGGCAACAACCATGGATACACTCACTCTTGACCCCCAGGCCTCTGTCTCTCCCTCTGAATGTCTTCTCTGTTCCTTGCGTATGGTGCACTACAGCTATGCGCCCCTAGACTAGAGCTACTCTTAGCCTCACTCTCTGCCCCGCTCGTCGCTTGAACGCACTACGACACAATGACACTTCCACAACAAGCACGAATGGAATGAGTGTTGGCAGCAACTGCTGCGGGGCTTTGTTATTGGACGATTCAGCTTCCCAGCACGTAGGCTTGTAGGCCCAGGACCCGGTAGCCTGCTGGCTTGGGTTTGTCAACTGTTGATGTTTCTGGAGTGTTCACTCAGGAGCCACTGTCTTACATGAGACTGGACTGAAGTGGACTGAACTCTACTACCAACGGGGTGCCTGGCTACCGAACTAGCACTGACTCGACGGTTTTGGCTCATTATGGGACCCTTCTCTGGACCCTTGGCACTACAGTGCTGATGTGCAGGTTCGTTGCACCCACCGTTACTGGCACTTGCCTAAGCAAGGCCTGTAGAGGTTAAACAAGGTAGCACATAGGCTAGGAGACACCAAAGAGAGCTTCACGCTTGTGTCAGCGGAGCAATACATGAGGAAGACACGAGGGATGAGTAAGGGAGTTTGGGATATGGCTATTGACTGAGGATGACTTGCGGCTCATTCGAACCAAATTGGTTTCCTAGTATTCTGGGATGTGACCTGTGGGAAGCACAATTTTGAACTATGTTTGTAACAATGATTGTGGAAAGAGTAACTTCTCGAAGTAGTTAGGAGTAACGTGGCCAGGAGGGGGTTCTAGGTTTTGTCTATGTCTTTTTGCTTTTGTTTTATTTTCTGTGTTTGTGCCTTCATTGCACATGAGGCTGAGAAATACTGAGTACACAGCGTTGAGTGATTCTTTTATGGACACGACTCACACAAATATTCAATGGCAATCGAAGGATTGGATCAGACATGAGATCATGTGGAAGGCCTTATAGTTAGACATATGCATGGCTACTTTGAGCTTTGTGCAATAACCCGCTCACGTATGCCTTGTCGTCGTCTAAGGCCCACCCGCAGGCCACAACATGGCCCTCAGGCCTTGCGTCCGACTAAGGGCAAAGAACCCCTGAAATGTAGCTTCAGAGGCCCTGCGCCCGACTGTTGAGTAAAGTCAACTGCCTGTCGGAATATTGAGGACCATGAGTCAAAGTCTTCACGGACCCAGTCCAGACCACCGGTCAGACAAGCACACTTGCTTGTACGCAGGTATCCAGACAGCATTCGGTCCAAGTGGAAGTCTGCAACTGGACGAGATCTAGGCCGTCGGCTGCAAGTCAATCTGAGCCTTCGTGGGTGAGAGACCAGAGGCTGGTCAACGTCGTCGGCACTACTTATTGACCCAGCCGCTGGGAGTCACCATTCAGTCTTGCCTTGCTGGCTTGACGCTGGCTGGACGCTGGCACTACGCTGGCTGTACGAGGGCATTGTGCAACGACAACCAAGACTGCTGCATTCGCGTGCTGGCGCCTCTCTGCTCTGATGCCAGCTGTCTTCTTTTATGCTGACGACGCCTGACGTGGCACTCGCGATGCTGTCTTTGACATTGCTGACGTGGCGAATGCCACACTGTCTACATTGTTGACGTGGCGCATGCCACACTCTCTACATTGCTGACGTGGCGCATGCCACACTGTCTTCATTGCTGATTGGGATGCGACAAGGAGGGAGATCAGGATCTGTGGGATTGATTGAGTGGGAGAGAGGGGACTTACCTGTTGATGCTGTTGACATTGCGCGCAGCAGAGTCGTCTTCATGGGAGAACTGTGCCTACGTGGCCCTCCGTTGTGATCAGATCTCGTCAGGCTTGTTTCTGGGACATTGTTGGCCGACGTGGAGGAGAGGAGATGCCCGAAGAAGAAGTGGAGAACGAGGGGTCTCTATCTACGTGGACATTGATGGATACTTTCTCTTCCACCTTCAAAGTCTATCCTCCCCCTCTCCTCCTTCGTCCTCTGGTTACGAGAAATTGTTTTACAGATCACATTTCACGCTTATTGGAGGCATTTATCAGGGCTGAGTTATCTTGTATCTCAACACTTGACGAGTTTCCTCCAGACTGGGTTCATTACATTTGTGTCTGTGGATTGCATTCCTTAAGTCCGTTTGTTCGTTGATTTGCTGTACTTGAGTGTGTGCATGCTTTTTTCTTCCCTCTCTCCCCCCCTCTTCTCCCTCTCCCCTCATTTGATTGCCTCCCCTCCTCGTCTTGCATATTTTCCCTCGCTGTTGTTTGACCTGAGGTGATTGTGTTCTGTGAACAGCTCCTCTGGGTGAATTTAATCATGGACGCGTTTGGCGCCTTGGCGCTGGCAACGGAGCCACCTCATGACAAGCTTCTTCAGAGACGCCCTGTTGGCCGAACGTATGTCAGTCGCTCTATGCCCCTCATTCATTACATGCTAGACAATGTTAATCGCTGAGAGATGCTGGGATTGGACGTATTCACTGGACTTGCTTAAACCACCTGTCTGCCAAGAGCCCTGCCCTTCAGCCACTGCACCAAAAATCTGTCTGAAGACTCCGAACCATACCTGCAGCACACCTGTGTGGTGCGTGGTGTGGGGTGCAGTGCGTGGCAAAAGCTCAGTATTATTAGCAAGAAAACAGAAAAAAGACTTGAAAACACACACACACACACGGCTGTCATGATGTCATCTGTTGAAATTGGAACAATATAGAGAAGATTAGCATGGCCCCTGTTCAAAAAACAAACAAACAAACAAAAAACTTCAAATAAAAGAAAACACGACTGTAAGAAATACCTGTTGGAACAGCATGAGGCACATGCATAATGACTGTATCTTACCTGAAATATCGCTTGCATACATTCAAGGTGCACTGAAGGATGAGAGACTCATGAAAAAGACAGATTTGGGGCCCAATGTTGATTGTTGCCTCAGTTTTGTTGCCTTTGCCTGATAGCATTTTCACGAGGGGAGGGGAGGGGCGTGCTATCACACCCCACCTCTCCCTTTTTTTCTCTGACCCTTATTTACAGGGTGTGGCGCATCAGCGTGCACATGCACCCATGGCGCACACGTGATGCACTGCAGCTATGCTCTGGAGTTGGAACTAACAGATTCATTTCGATGTGGCAGCGATGGTTTCTGGGGCTTCAAGGAAAGTGGTCGATTATGGCTGGCTGGGTGAACCTGGCTGTCTTGTCGGTGAGGGGTGGTTAAAGCGATGAACACATGTGTCATGTTCTTTTGTTGGTTGGTTGGTTGGTTGGTCCGTTTGTAAATTGGTCAGTGGGTTAGGAGGTCAGTGTGTGCAGAGGTTTGTGGGCAGGTTCGTTGGATTGGGTTAGTGGGGTGGGATTGTTGGGATTGGGTACAGTTGGTGGGTCGGATTATTAGCATTGGCTGGGGTGTTCTACTCTGGTTGTTTGGTTGATTGGGCTGGTTTCAGTTGCTCATGGTGGTTTGGTTTGGTTTGTGTTAAGTTTGTTTTGCTTTATTGGGTTTGTTAAACTTTTTTTCTTTTTTTCCGTTAATTTGCTTTGCATTGTTGGGTTTGTTTTGGATTGTTGAGCTTGTTTTGGTTTGCTGGGCTTGTCTGGGTTTTGTGTTTGTTAAACTTTGTTTGTAATTTTGCGGGGTTTGTTTTGGCTGGCCGGGCTTGGTTGTGGTTTTAGCTCGTTTGATATTGCCGTTTTACTGGTTTCGTCTTGTTTGGTTTGGTTTCTTGTTCGTCGTGGTTCTTTTGTAAGGATTTGATCTTTTGACTGGTCTGTTTGTTTTTCTTGGGTTGTTAATCTATTTGTAGGCTTGTTTGGGTTGGTCTGCTTGGTCAGTTCGTTCTGTTGGTTTGGGCGGTTCTGTTTGTTTGGTTGGTTGGTTTGGTTCAGTTTGTTGTTTAGGTTGTTTGGTTGGCTGGTTTGTTTGGTTGGCTCCATTGGTTAGGTTGCCTCCTTCCGGGCTTTGCTTACTTGCTTACTCGTGCTTGCTTCGCTGAGCGCTTGCTTGCATGTTTGCATGCTTGCTTGTGTGCTAGGGTGCTCACTTGGTCCCTTATTCGCTTGTTTGCATGCTGACCGACTTTGGGTGCAGGCTTGCTTTCTTTCATACGTGCAGGCATACTTGATTGCTCAAAATGCGAGAACACTTACATGTTTCCATACGTTCATGTCTACCTACCTGCCTGTATGTGTGCTTGGTTGCATCTTGCTTGTGTTGGATGTCTGCTTGCGTGAGTGGCTGCCTGGATGCGTGCATGCTTGCTTTTATGCCTACCTACTTGTGTGCGTACTTGCATGACTACCAACTTGCTTTCCTGCCTCCCTCTCTGACCCCCCTCTTGTTTGGATGGATCCCTGTCTGCTCATTTGCTTATTTGACTGCCTGCCTATGTGCTTGCTTGCCTGCCTTCTTTCCTGCTTGTTTGCACAGTTGCCTGCTTGCTCGCTTGTTTGTTTGTGTGATTCCGGCTTACCTTAGCATGCCTTGGTTGGTCTTGATTGGATCTGGCTAGGCTTCACTTGGCTTGGCTACACTCAGCTGGGCGTGGCTAAGTTCGGTACCATTCCTTCTCAGGTCTGCTCGTCTGCATGCCTCACCATGCCCAGCTCAGACTTGTCACTGATCAGCACAGCTTGGAGTGCCTCCCTTCGCTTGCTTTGCTCTAACGTGGCTGGCTTTTTTGTGGCTTTCCTTTCTGCGCTTTGACATGCTCCGGTCTGCCAAGCCTTGTCTTTCTCCAGCTTGCATTGATGTGTGTGGTGTTGCTTTGAGTTGTCGAGTTTTGCCGTGTTATGCTTGACTTGACCTGCATGGCCCTTCCTTGCCTGTGGTTTTGCGCCGCCTTGCCTTCACACTGCCTAGCATTCATTCAGTTGGAGCTGTCTGGTCTTGCTTTGGCTGATGTTGCCGTACCTTGCCTTGCCATTCTCCAGCTTGTCTTGTCTTGCCTTCCATAACTCAGCTTATCTTTGGTTTCATGGCTCAGCTTGACTTATTTTCCCTTGCCTTGTGTTGTCTAGTTCATCTTGCCCTTCTCTTGGCTTGCCCTACCTTGTTTTGGCTGCGCTAGGCCTTTTTGTGCTTGGCTACCCTTGGCTCTGCTCGAATTGGCTCTGCTTGGGTTGGCTCCATGTGGCTTGGCTTCACATGGGTTAGTTCTGCTTGGCTTGGCTCTGCATGGCTCGGTT
Source organism: Chara braunii (assembly GCA_003427395.1). NCBI lineage: Eukaryota > Viridiplantae > Streptophyta > Charophyceae > Charales > Characeae > Chara > Chara braunii. The sequence goes on from BFEA01000022.1 coordinate 3,221,468, forward strand.
CTTCTTGGCTTGGCTCCATGTGGCTTTGCATCTCCTTGGCTTTCTGAAGTTGGTAAAGCTTAGTGCTGCCTGGCTTCTCTGGGTTTGGCGCAGCGCAACACAGGCCTGCTTTGGCTCTACTAGGCTCAGCTCCCTCACCCTCTCTCTGGCCTGGCTTATTCTGGTTTTTCTTGGGTTGGCTTACCTTCATTTTGCCTGAACTCAGCTTGGATTGGATTAACGTACTGGAATGGGCTTTGCTGCACTCCGAGTGGCTGGGATTGGCTTGGATTGGCTCTGCTTGGCTTGGCCTGGATTTGCTCTGCTTGGCTTGGCTCTGCTTAGCTTTGCTTTACTGTGCTTCAGCTACTTGGCTTGAGCAGGCTTGGCTTAGATTGGCTTGTTTCTGCTCTGCTTGGCTTCAGTTCACTTCCAGTCAACACATCTTATTTCAGATCAGGTCAACCCGACTCTTGGATTGGCTTACCTTCATTTTGCCTGGACTCAGCTTGGCTTGGATTAATGTACTGGAATGGGCTTTGCTGCACTCCGAGTGGCTGGGATTGGCGTAGTTTGGCTCTGCTTGGCTTGGCCGGGATTTGCTCTGCTTGGCTTAACTCTGCTTAGCTTTGCTTTACTGGGCTTCCGCTACTTGGCTTGAGAAGGTGTTACATGCCCAGTTCGGCGATGTACATAATAAACCGAGGATCCGCAATGTGATAAAAAGGACGGAATGGACAATGCAGTGCAAGTGGAATCTCAACAAGCAGTGTGCATTCTGATACCTACAAAATGGCGCCTTGTGGCGCAGCGGAAGACTTAGATACAGGTCCTGACCTGACCGGGACTGACCTCTTTCACGTAGTACAAGATAGCGCAGCAGAATGCTAGAATACCAATGACGAGCCCACTCAATGTTGCAACGCAGACTAAACATACATCATCTCCATCACAAGGTGTGAAGGAGGCCTGGCACCACACACAGGAAGAATGCGCCAGGTCCTGATCATGCACAGACAAATAGGAGGGGAACACACGAAGGAGGGGAGTGATGGGAATGTCGTCAACACCAAGTCTTTGTTACAAGTCCCAAATAATCCCTCGTCAAAATGTCTGAAGCCCAAATGTCGAGTCTGGATCCAAATGTCACCAAGCTCTCTTTTTCTCTCGTAGTCTGCTGATGCAGTGAAGTCAGGTAGCGAGAGGGTGAGAGGGAGATGGTGGACTGAGAAGAGGAAGAAGAAGAACTCTCTCTCTCTCTCTCTCTCTCTCTCTCTCTCTCTCTCTCTCTCTCTCTCTC
>BFEA01000022.1:3253250-3277369 GCA_003427395.1 Chara braunii
ATATATATATATATATATATATATATATATATATATATATATATATATATATATATTCCCTTCTTCTGCTGTCTGGCTTTCCTGGATCAGAATCTTGCAATGTGTTTCTCGTATCTCACTATACTTCCCCCTCTATGCTTTATTTGTTTGATTAACTGGCGTTGGCTGTTTGGATGCAGATATGGAGTCAAAGCGTAGAAATGTCAGATGCAGATGTTACACGTAGTCAAACAGGCAATAGTACTTTGCTCAAATTTTCTTTCTTTCTGGCTTAATTATCCCCGTGGATACTCATCATCATACTTGCACCGTCTGATACTTGCAATCTGACGTGGCACATAGCCACTCCCTACATCGATTTGCAGTCCCCCGGTGTCTCAACACAGCCTTCCTATCGAGAGGGGTAGGAGAGATGACTCTAACTCTACTTATAGAGCACTGACCACCCAATCTGACGTGACCAGATCCTGACACACTGCATTCGGACCACCTAGACTCTGATGACGTAGACTCTGACACGTTATGGTGATCCAGATCCAGACTCGACTCCAGACCAGCAGCAGTCACCTTCAGAGGGGAAGAGAGAGAGAAGGTAGGGGACACACGCATGCATGCAGGTCAAGGGGCATGAGGTGCTTCTCTCTTGTTGAAGAACCTTCGATGTGCTCCTCGTCGCGCAGCACGCTCCAGGTAAGTATCATAAGCCCCTTCTTCTTCGGCCTGCTCCCACTACTAACAAACTCTTCTTCTTCTCCCTTCCTCCTACTAGTCCTCCATCACCACTCTTCGGGGCTTCTCCTCGCCGGCCTTGATCATGCCAGCGCTATGAGTGCAACGAGCTTGGCTCCGATACCAAATTTTGCATGGGTCCTGGATACCAACTCACGCAAGAGTGTTCACGGCATGCATCATCTCCATACACAACGAATAGAAATCCTCACACACTTGTCAAAGAGGTAAGAAGAGAACCAAGTTGTGCAGCTTATATTATCAAAAATATGATTACAAAGAGTGTCATAGTTCCCTGAGTTCAAGCGCTTATCAGCGCAATATGAAACTCTCATCCAACTCATCAATGTGACTTCTACACATCAGCGCCACCTCTGCAGATCATATCCAACCCAGGTAAGTAATCACCATAGCCGAACCTTTCTTGCACACTCTCTGTCTCAGTTCCTTCTTCCTACTACGCATGCACACTCTCTTCTCTCAAGGATCTACTCTGAATGCTACTCATACTAACCCTCTTAAGTCTAATACTAACTCGCTGGGCAGCTATGGCTGCTTCTTTTCCTAGCACCCAGTCTTCTTCCCTCTCCTAGCGCATCTTCACCCTCCAGCGCTGCTCCTCCTGGCTGGCGCACAAGTGCTTCAGCACTTCCACGCATAGAATGCCAGCACAGATCTAGCGTTGAAGGAGGCTGGCTGCTTCCTTTATAGCGCTGGCCTCTTCACGTTGGGTCTGCATTGGCTCATTCAGGCCTTCCTGTGGCCCAGACCCTGCATTGCATGTGTCCCAGTACTGTCCCAATGAGGTCTGCTGCTGCTGAGGCCCTTTGGCGTGGATTTGGACTTGGACGTCTGGATCTGGACTGTTTCTCAAACTTAGACCAGAACTGGGACTCTGTTTATTGACTTACTTTTGAACAGACACAACTTGGGACGAACAGACACACTTACTGCCTGAACAGACATCTATATTGCGTGAATAGACACACTCCCTTTGCACGAACAGACAAACTGACTGCACGTATAGACACACCCCTATCTGAACAGACATGACATGTGCATCCCCTGGCGAACAGGTATGACCTTTGGCACTGACTTCTTGCTTTAGTTTAGATGTGCCCTTTGACCAAAGAACTTGACCTTTGATCTGTTTTCACGTTTCCTGGGTCCTGGCGAGATACCCCTTCACGCAGCTTTACTTTCACAAGGCCTGAATCGGGTAAAGGCCCTTTTATCCAGGTGCAATCAGACTCGTCTTCTTCTTACTTAGCATGCATGAAAACTGATGGCAATTGCACTGGCGACGAGCGCCCACACAAAGCCCAGAGATATTGTGGCCAAGAACACAGTTCAGATTCAAATTGCTTCGAATGGCTATGGCGCTTGTGCGCCCTCACAACACCCTTCCACGCTGTATCCTCAGCAACTGTTCACACACACGCTACTTTGGATCTCCCTGGATGTCCCACACACACACACAGCTCACTGCATACTCATACACAAACACGCTGTAGTGTTACGGACCCATCCAGGGCTCGATCCATTGTCCGCGGGTTACCACCTGCCAGGCTGCTATTTCATTTTTTTTTGAGTCTCTGTTCTCTGGTGCGTGACTGTTGGCGCCCTCTGCATCTGGCGCCCGTTCTCAAATCCCGCCTCTGGCACTTTCGGATTTCGATACTTGGCGCCATCCGACATTCTGGTGCACAAGCTCAGACCTTCGATTTTCAGTTTAGCCCCAAGGCAAATTGCACTTCTGCCCTCCGAACTCCACTTGAGTCCGGTACTTAAGACCGGAATCCAAGATTGCGACTTGTGTTCGGAATCCAAGATTGCGACTTGGAGACTTTGCGACTTCGCCACTTTGTGTCTGCATCCATCGAGTCGTGTCGAGTCCGTGCCGAGTTGAGTGAGTGTGTGTGTGTGCTCTCACTCCCTCCCTCTCTCTTCCCCGACCTCGCTGCTCTGCCTCAGCCCCGTCACATGTAGCCTATCTCTAACGGAGCGCAGCTATGGCTGCTGGCTAACTCTAACACTAACTAGAGGCTATGGCTGCTTCGTCTCCCTCTCAGTCCACTTCGTCCTCGGGCACCTGCAGACCTCCTTGCACAAGTCGCTCAGGCAGCGCTGCCGCACGACTCAAAATCTGAATGAATGAATAACTGGACGCTGCCTCTTGATTTATACTTCAGTTGGTCGCTGGTCTGCTCCTTTCCATCGGGCCTAGGATGCACACAGTCCCACATGGTACTTGCTGACTGGACAAAGTGCGACTGGGACTGGGCACCGCTGACTGGACCTGGTAAGTCTCCTCACTTGCCCACTTGCCCACTTGCCTACAGACTGCTTTTGAGACTCTCGAAGGGGCATTCCTAGAAGACTCCAGACCTTCCTACTTGCCCTTTTGGTACTGTAGGAGCTACGACTAAGATTGACCCCTCAGACCTACAGCAGCTATGACCAGACATAAGCTATGACTCCTACCGTACAGGTAAGCAGCTGGAACCTACTCAACCCTCGTATGTACGACAACCTTAGACAAACAACTTCAGGGGCAGGTCAAGGTTTCAAACCTAGATGGGGCAAACTATATTGTACACGAGTTCGGGGCAGGTCCAGGGATCGAGCCCTAGGATATGCATCTGCTGCCACGAAGGTGAAAACCGTTTCACTCTCGCCGGCCTAAATTCGAGGTCTCCGAGAATACTTCAGTCCAAGGCAGGACCTTTACCTTTCTTATCTCTCTCATAGGCGCGGATTACATCGGGAGCAGTCTCTAGAAGCTCGTTTCGGGTAAACCAGCGGTCGTCTTCCGGTTCTTGATAAGAAAATCTGACTTTGTATTGTTTCTGTGGACGACCTCTACCTCCTGTTCTGAATACATCCTCACCTACTATGCGATCAATGTCGTACCTTCCGTCCATATCCGGAGGGATCATGGACCTCCGCGATGGGTACTGCTGACAAGGCAACAACTTTGACGCATGAAAAACTGGGTAGGTGTAGAGGTGTGTTGGAATCTCTATTGTGTAGGACGGTCCATCCTCTCCGCCTTTAACTTCTAGGACTGGCCACGGTCCTGTATAAGCAGGTAACAGTTTCTGTGAGATCTTCTCCTTAGGAGCAAACTTTTTAGACTTGACCCAGACTAGGTCGCCTACTTGGAACTGCGTCGGGCGACGATTTTGTTGGCTTGTTCTATCATCTTATGGTAGCAATCTCTTTCTCGTGTTGTAGTGCAAACTCCCTAGTACCGGGCGGTAGTCTCTGGATCTTATCCCGGCTTAGTCCCTCAAACAGTCTACGCGGTCTAAAGGACTTACGCAATTCGTTGGGTGACCGTCAGGTTGCTAAATGCACGTTGTTGTTGTATGCACTGGCTCCCTTTGGAAGCATCTCATCCCAGTTGACTTGATTGGGTGTAATGTACATTCTAAGAACTTGTTGCAGGATCTTGCTCATCTATTTGGTCTGGCCGTTAGTCTCTGGATGGCGACCAGATGACATCAACAACTTAGAGTCGTAGACTCTGATCAGTTTTTGCCAGTTCTGACTAGTGAACCTGGTGTCTCGTTCACTAACTATAGCCAGCGGTAGACCATGCTCACTGACCCAATGATCAAAGAACTTCTCTATTACGAAATTTGTGTGTGCCTCTAAAGGCAAAGGAACAAAAATTGCATACTTACTAAGCCTATCAACTATAATCATGACTTGGCTTTTGCCATGCCTACTCTTGACCGCAACGTCCATGAAATCTCTGGACACTGACTCTCCGGGCCCTGAGGGGATAGGCAAGGGTCTGAGAAGACCTAGAGGGGCTCGCGTAGTAGTTTTATTTCGCTGGCATACTTTACAACTGCGTACGTACTTTATGCAGTCAACTTTCATTCCAGGCCATGTATATGCACGAACGAGATTGGCTAATGTCTTTTGCCAACCAAAGTGTCCCTCTATGTCGTGGCATTCCCCTAAGATTAGACTACGGATCTCCTCACTGTTGGGAACGCACAATCGGTCGGCTACATTAGTCTTCTCAAATAACAACCCATCTGTAGTGTGGTAATATGGTTCGAACTCTGGGGACTCCTTAACTCGCTTGAGGAGGTCGCTATAGATAGGGCCCTGCGCATACGGTTCTTTGACTCTCTGTTGCAGGTCTCTTCCTATATCCAGATAGTGTACTATCGCTCCAAAGTAATTAGCTCTCCTACTTAGAGTGTCCGCAACTACATTGTACTTTCCTTTGACAAGCTTGAGCTCAAAGTCGAACTGATCTATCTCTGCGGCCCACCTAGTAAGCTTCGGTGTCATATTGGCGTGCGTCTTCATCCACCTCAATGTCTCGTGGTCTGAGTAGACGTTGAAGTGCCTCCCAAGCAAGTAATGCTTGCAGTGGTCTAACGCTTGCCTGAGAGCATAGAGTTGCCTCTCGTAGGTAGATGTTGCTACCTTCTCTGAAGGCATCCTAACAGACATAAACTCTACGGGTCTATACCCATTGCCATCATCTTGCTGTAGAACAACACCTATACCATACTGACTTGCGTCAGTGGTGACAACAAAGGGCAAGGATGGATCGACTACCATGAGGACTGGGTACTCTATCGAGGCCCACTTGAACTTCTTTAGGGCCAATGTACAATCTTGGTCCCACTTCCAAATCGCTTCTTTCTTTATCAATTTGCGAAGGGGGGCAGCGATGGCAAAGAAGTTCCTCACGAACTTCCTATAGTAATTTGCCAACCCTAGGAACGACCGCAACTCTGTCAATGTGCGAGGAGTCGGCCAGTCTCTAATCGTTGTTATCTTGCTGTCCTCATGCTTTATGCCATCTCCATCTAAAACATGGCCCAAGTACAATACCTATGTCTTGGCCCACTCCCACTTCTTTGCGTCGGTCTTGAAGTTAGCTTCTCTCAGCTTCTCCAAGACCTGCCTCAGATGAGCCTCGTGCTCCTGGAGGGTCTTGCTAAACATTAGGATATCATCTAGATATGCAATCATAAATCTATCTAACCACGACCTAAACAAATCGTTCATACAACGCTAAAATGTGGTCGGTGCGTTGGTTAGTCCAAAGGGCATCACTATAAACTCGTAGTGCCCGTTGTCGAGCGCATTGGTTCCGCGCAGGGCGGGACCCTCACGGTCGCGTCACGTAGGAGTTGGTCTAATCCTCGTCGCGATACACATGGAGCTTCTGCAAGCCGCTCCGGCCGAGTGCGCCAGCCATACCTCTCACGAGCCCCTACGACAGGATAGGGCCAACGAGAGGCACGACTTACCTCCACCTTATGAGAGTTGTCACCTCCCTTCGGTGGGCGTATCCCCGCCGAGCTACCAGTCCACACTATGAAAGCTAATCAGTTGCAATTGCATAGGTGGGCCAGCCGAGGACGTTTCTCGTTCGTTGTAGCATAGGGGGTACGCGCGGTTTTTACGCCCCTATCGAACCCGCACGCGAACCGGCGCACAAGGGGGTCAAAGTCCCAAGCGCGACTCGACGTCGGTCGACTAGGACGCATCCCGCATACCACGCGTTACACCACAACACTCACACACACGGAACAACACAACAACACAACAACACTCCTAGTCCCTTTTGTAGTCATCCCATAACCTTCCGACGCGGAAATTGGATAGACGACGCGCGCGAAACTTAGTATAAAACAGTGCGGACATAGAGTTTTCCCATATCGACTAGCAATGCATGTATACGCAAGCAGTCACAATGATGGCGTGGTATGTAGTGCCCATAATAAAGCGGTCCCTCGTGGATCCAAGTACCGCTTATGACACTCAAGTATCAATATCGAAGTATCGTGAGGGTCGAACCCTTCACGATATTGCACGGCTGAAGGAACAGTCGTTCATCCCCCGCGGTACCTTCGACCCTTAGGCTGAGTGTCCCGGTGGGCAGGGAAAATAGGCTTTGTGCGGGGGGTGATCCCTTCCGCGTGGCGTCTAGGACCTGGATGTCCTGGAGAAGGACCTCAAATCCAGACCCAAGACCAACGTCCGACTAAGAACTTTTTAAGAAGCAAAAACGGTATTGGAAGGGAATCTCCTTTCCTCTTCTGATCTCAACCCCAATTAAACCCTCAAGCGTGGGCTCTTTAGGTTACACGAACACTCAAACATAGGTACGTACGCATATATATATAGGGGAATAAATATGTGATGATCACTTCTCACAATCACAGTGGGGTTCCTCTCAGCCACATATATGTATGCGATCGCAGACAGTCAATTCCCAAGTCCGGACCACAAAACATACCTGCAATCACATCAAAGAATCAACCAAAAGTTCACACATTAGACGGGGTCAACTTCAACCATTCTCTATGCTCGGACCCCTTGCTTTAGCCATGCGAGCCCCAACCTTTGTCCAACCTTCCAAAAATAAATACTCAGCACCTTCGTTAAATGGTCATTCAATAAAAGTCCGGGTGAAAACCTTAATGAAACAATAGAAACCACCAGGGCTAAAGCCTTTTAGGTTGGGTAATGAGAATGGATTGGAGTTGAGTCGTAGACCGACGAATCGGCAACTGACCTATTATCAGTGATTACAGAAGATGATCCTTGTAGGATCAAGCTGAAACTAGTCCAAATCTTGAATCAGAACAATCAAAAGGACCTGTATCATAAGACAAGTCAATAACCAAGCTAACTCATCAGTGTATGGGGAATAAATCTCCATAGCACATCCTTACTCAATAATGTCTGCCAAGTAAATCTAAGTCTACCCCTAAGCCAGTGTCCAAAGAAAAGGCAGATCTTTGGCATAATCTCCCCCATACAGGGTGGATTGTCAGTATCGCCACCTGTTAAAATATAATATAACTCCTCTAAACTAAAAAAAAATCGGCAGCGCTTCCCGTAGGAAAATTTTATTTTCAGAATTTATATTAGCTCGAATGTAAAAACTGAAATATTCTCTAATTTTGAAAAGTCAAATTTTGTCTAACTCCCTGAATTAGTAAAAATTTCGGCAACACTCCTTTTAGAAAAGGAGACTTCCTTGATTTATACTAAGTCAGATACGAACTCAAAGCAAAAACTTGAGTTCAACTAAAACAAAATTTAACTAACTCCTTAAATTTGTAAAAATTTCGGCAGCACTCCGTTTAGAAAGGTGTTATGCCAAGATTTATACAAAGCTAAGTTCAAAATCAAAGATAACTTTGACTTCCCAAGGTCCAATTTTGTCTAACTCCTTGAATTAGTAAAAATTTGGGCAGCACTCCCTTTAGAAAAGTGTTATCCCAAGATTTATACAAATCTAAGTTCAGAATCAAAGATAACTTTGACTTCCCAAGGTCCAATTTTGTCTAACTCCTTGAATTAGTAAAAATTTGGCCAGCACTCCCTTTAGAAAAGGAGACTTCCTAAATTTTTACTAAGCCATACATAAATTTTAGACAAGCTGAACTTTTGAAAAGACAAAATCTAACTAACTCCTTGGTTTTGCAGAAAGTTTGGCAGCGCTTCCCGTAGAGAAAGTGACTTATCAAGATTAATACAAGACCAAGTAAAATAAATGATCCCAAAAAATGCAGAATTCATCCTAAGTAAAATAAACTTAGCTCATAAAATGCAAGAACTGAAACTAACTCATATGGCTCTAACACGTGGCAAGCAACTAAAGCAACTACCTATCAAACTGAAACTCTGACTTACTAGTGATCTCACTCAACCACATGCAGGCCAAACCATAATAGTAAGTACTCTCCCCAGCCCCAAGTCAACCTGATCAAGCAATAGTTCGTAGTCTTTCAGTGATTTATCCCTTATACCTAACTCATATAAGGCGTAAAGCTAGACCACCCAATCTTTTGGGAACCTGTCTAGCTCAACCATAGAGTATACACAAACACAGGGCACCACAACTTTTCTCTTCTTTAGGCATATGACTAGGCTATCCAACCTAGTCGACGTGAACTGTTTAAGTATCCAAGTTATATATAATTGTCTGCACTTACTCTTTTAAGGTAACATATGACGAAACCGATCATCTTAGATCAAGGTTCAACCTGCCCCTTCTTACCTCAAGTTTATTCTTAATTCATACTCTCGTCAGTTAATGATAAGCTATAATCAGACCATCCAATCTTATGAAAAAATGTTTGACTAGCTTGTTCATAAATAAAATAATATAAAATATAAACAAGTTTATCCCTTTGGTTTTAGCATGTGCGTGGCTCCAGACCAGACCACCCAATCTTATGGGAACCTGTCCAGTCCTTTGTCGGAATTCCCCCCTCAGAACAAACAAGAGAGAGTCAGGGTCATCCAATCTTATGGAACATGCCCAACTCTCCTTCAGAACTAATGAAACATGAGAAAACCCAAAAGATACAAGGCAACCAAGCCATCCAATCTTATGGAAAAATGCTTGGTCCCTGAAAGTCAAACACAAGCAGCCCTCGCAATTCAAAGCAACTAGACCACCCAATCTTATGGGAACCTTTCTGGTCCTTCAAACACTCAAAAATAAACATAGTGCTGGGCCCTCCAATCTTATGGAAACTCTCCCAGCCTTTGGTTGATCCGGTCAAAGCAGGCAATACAACCTTCCTCCCATCCTTCCCCCAGATGCAAAGCTCTTCCTCAATCTGCTTTCAGTCAATCAACAAAGATGAAACTTGAGTTTGCACAAACTCCTCTTTACTTAAGTCTGATTTGTCCTGAAAGTCAAACTTAAAGTCAAATATGGCATACAGGCAGTATATTCAGTCAAACTATACTAGGATACACAAATATGGTTTATAACTGGGTTTATAAAAGGAAAACGAAACCTTTACCTCCCAGTTCCCTGCCTCCATAACTTCTCCTGAGTTCCGACAGAGCTCCCGCAATCGGTGGGCAGACTCCCCACAGAGTCTTGTTGCGGTCCTAAGGGTTGCAATCCCGCCTGACGCCTTCCTCTCAGAACAAGACTAGACTTAGAGTAAGAAGGGCAGGAGTAGGGGTTTCAGACTCTTGAGATACAAGAGGGGGACAAACTCAACTCCCAGGAGAGGTCCTTGTTGCCTTGATACGCCAGAGGGCCCCGCAATGATGGCCAAAACCCGCAGCAGCTCGGTCAAACGAAGTCAAACTGCCCGTTGTTGGCTTTCTGACGACTCCCCAAATCGCAGTAATGACCCCCTTTTCAATGTCAGACCATTCCCTCAACCTGCATGCTACTCCCTCCACTCATCTGTCGCTGCGAAATACAAGACGGGTATGTTCAAGCGGGGCACATTTTTAAGAAAGCATCGCATACGTACAACCAATGCATAGTATGCAGGGCAAAACACTGCAGCCTGCAGCGAACGGCAGTTGTACCGTCATACCGGTCAACAACCCAATGAGTACAGGCTCAACGAACAGCAGTGGCCCGACGAACTCTACAAGCTCAGCAATGGCGCCTTCAACTTGAATGGACGTCGCAGCAATCAGCAATGTGCTAAGGGGTTTTCTACCCCTGACACATGAAACAGGCGAGCAGTCTTAACTTCACCTGATGGACTAGGGAGCCTACACTCGTGCTCTCTCAAATGGAGTGTGGCTCCTGCTGCCTCTCCCAGTCCATTCCTAGGACCATATCAAATGGGAGATTGTCTTCTACGAGGAGAGTCAGGGAATGGAGACGTCTCTACATTCAGATTTTTCTCTAGGCGAAAATATGCTTGGACTCCCTCGACGTAATCCTTGATTCGTATAGTGCGATTATCTGCGAGGATATTGACTATAGGTTCTTTTATCTTTTGGACTTTCAAGTTTAACTTCAGCTTCTGCAGCGCTTTGCGCCTAATGTAATTGCGGGTGGCCCCACTGTCTATAAAGGCCCCTACCCTGCCTCTAAAAACCTCTACATACACTAACGTTAACTATCCCTTTCCATCCTTCTTCCCAGGTTGACATCCTCTCTTTTAACTCTTCTGCTAGACCTGTGAGGGAAGTGCCTAGAGAGACACTAACGCAAGCGGTCTCAGGACAACTATCTAGGCACTGGCCAGCAACCTCTGCCATAGACAGACGTGGTTTGGGAGTTCCTCTAGGTTGCGCGCACTCTTCTCCACATGGCCTAGGCTGTAAGGGCAATTGCGACCCCTACTGGTGGTTGCCTTTTGCTGCCTCTGCAGCAGCTCGCCGGACATCTCCGCATTTGGGGCAGTATTTAATAATGTGCCCCTAATCACTACAGTAGATGCACTAATCCTCGTCTATTCGACTCTGCCACACTGTTTGCTCCAAGCCCAGCGATTCCCAGGGTCTGCCTTGCGGCAGGCCAGGGTGCCATTCACCCCTCTTGGGAGGTGATCGATAAAAACGAGGACGGTTTTGTGGGGGACCTTGAACCCTGCCTCCCTCTTGGCAGTTTCCTCTACCGCCAACCCTCTGATCGCCCTGTCCTCGACCACCAGAGGCCCGGCCCCCTTGGCCCCGACCTCCCCCTCTTCCTTGCGGCCTCCCTCCAACCGCGACAATAGCATAAGTCCTCCCCTGACTAGTGTCATTGTCTTCTTCTTCTAGGCCCCATTCAATCTACTGTAAGGGACCTCTTCCATATCACTCTCATCTAGGGTAAGGATCAAATGATCCGTGGCCTTGACTTGACCTAAGATGGTATGCCCTTTCCACTTTTTGCCTTTATCAAGGTCCTTATGCCAGAAAGTGGAAGTTGGCATGGACTGAGCCTCAAAAGCCACCACTTCCCAACTCAATGTATCGTAGGTCATGGTTGACTGTCTACTCTTCTAAAAAAAGTGCCCGCTCAAGGGCTCAGGAATGGCACGATAGAATAACTGGACCAGTTGGGTCTCAATGACCCCATGTCCGGGGATGGCGACTAATTCGTCCATAACTCCTTTGAGTGCCCTAACACTCTTCCATTGACGTGAGTGGATGGTTTGCAGCTTATCAGAGGCTCTAATCCCCCTAGTGACATCTGCAAACCTCTCGCGGAGTAACCTGTAAAATTTGCTTAGGGGTGTGATTATGGAGTATGCTACTATATCATTCTCACACACGGCGGCGAGGGCAAGCGATCGGGCGAAGCTAGACGCTTCATCCTCAAGGGTGTGAAAGGCAATGAGGATTTGCTCCTCAGGTAGGATCTTTTGGAGGTGAACGTAAGAATTAACATTCGCCTCCCAATTATCAAAGTTCTCTTCCTTTTTCCCACTGTAGGATCCAGGAAGTTTGACCCTCACTGGCTCCCTACGGGGGCGGGGTTCCTCCTCTTTGGGAGCTGCCAACTTGACTCCCTCTATGGCACCTTTGTAAAACTTCTCCATATTTGTTAATCGGGCTTGCATCTCAGTGCCCATAAGCATCATCATATCGTGCGCAAAATCTCTAAAACCTACGTGCATGGACTGCAGGCCTATATCATGGCCCCTCAAATAACTCATCTGCTCCTGATGAGCTCGAATAATCACTTCCACGCTCTTGCCGATGATCTCCACTTTGTTTTGGAGTTCCACGTGCGTGGCCAAACTTGCATGTTGCTCCCCTGCGGCGGCCAACTCTTTCTCCAACAATGTTGCCGCCTCTATGCGCCTCCTTCTCTGCCTCCTAAGGCGCAACTTCCACTCCATCCTTTTCTCCTCCTCCAATACCTGATGCTGCAGGGGATCCTGCACCGCCTGCATCCCTCTCATCCTGGGGAATATACACCATAGCCTCTTCATCGTCTCTTAGGGATAAGTTAGCCACCCACTCAGTCACCATCTTTTCCAACTTCTTCTCCTCCTCCGCCGTGCCACTAGACTCCCCTTTTTCTGCCCTCTTGACATTTCCCTGCAGGGGAATCTCTTTTTCTTCTTCTTCCATTGCCTTAAGTTTTTTTTCTTCTTTTTTCGTCAATCTCTCCATCTCCTCCAACTTTTTCTTCTTCGCCGCTTGCGCTTCCAATTAAGCCTGCTTTAAGTTTTTCTTTTTCTTCTTTCTTCAGTCTCTCCATCTCCTCCTCCAACTTTTTCTTCTTCGCCGCCTGCTCTTCCAATCAAGCTTGCTTCTTCAACTCCTTTTCCTTTCTCTCCTTCAACACAGCAACGAACAGCTCTTTCTGCTCCTTTGTATACGGGGTGGTGGTTCTACCGCTTCGCAGGTCCACCATGGTGAAAGGTGCACAACCAAGTGACAGTTCCACTCCCCACCACTTAGACTTCCACCCACTGACTGACTGACTAACTGGCCGACTCTCTATGGACCACAGAGTCCTCCCCTTTGTTCCAACCAGGTTACCACAGCCGACGGAAGCTTTCGCCACCACTGTCCTTTACAATCCTCGAACCAGATGCCCTGCACCTGCGCTCAACCCACCTGGCTTTCACTCCGGGTCAGAACCCTGTCAACTAGGGTCTCTAGCCTAGACTTATGGCTATGGCTATCACTATAGGACTTCACTGCTGATCAGGAGGCACTTAAGGAGATCCCCCATAACTCCTCAGGAATTTTTTAACGTCGCAAACAGGACGACGCGATCAAGAAGTCCTCTCAAGACTTAAACAACTGGTTGTGGAGCCCGCAGCTGGGGAAAGATTAGTTTGCATTTTGATCCACTGCAAGGTCTGATGATCTGAGTAGACCTTGAAGTGGCGACCCAAGAGGTAGTGCTTCCAATGTATGAGCGCCTCTCGCAAGGCATAGAGCTCACGCATGTACGTGGAGGTAGCTACCTTGTGGCTGGGCAATGTGTTTGATGTAATATTCGAGCGGGCGCAGACCATCGCCATCATCTTGCTGCAGCACTGCGTCAATCCCATACTGGCTCGCGTCTATAGTGACTACGAACGTGAGGTTGGGATCCGCAATGCGGAGCACAGGATGACTTACCAAAGCCTCTTTCAAGGCTTGGAATGCAGTCTCACATTTCTCACACCACGCATAAGCAATATTTTTGTTGGTTAGTCTCGAGAGTGGGTGAGCAATGACATAAAATTTGGGAACAGACTTCCGGTAATACGAAGCCAAACCAAGAAAAGAACGCAGTTCGCGTACGTTTGCCGATTGAGGCCATTTTCATATTACCTCAACCTTGGTTGCCTCCGGCTCAAAGCCGTTTGCAGACAAGCGGTGCCCAAGATAGATGACGATGTCCCTTCCAAACTCAGATTTCTCTAAGTTGAGGTGCAACTGTGCTTCCTTGAGGACCTGCAAAACCTCCTCAAGGTGCTTGACGTGCTCTTCCATAGACTTGCTGAAAATCAGGATGTCGTCAAGGTAAACAACAACAAACCTGTTGAGCTGATGGCGAAGAACCTTGTCCATGAGGCACTGAAATGTGGTTGACGCATTCATAAGACCGAAGGGCATAACGATGAATTCGTACAGCCCATCGCGCGTTCTGAATGCAGTTTTGTGCTGGTCGCTCGGATCAACTTCAATCTGGTGCTAGCCAGACTTGAGTTCGATCTTGGAGAGCACCTTGCACCCACCTGCCGCATCTAGCAGATCATCTATGCGAGGCAAAGGATAAACATTATTTTTGGTGATCCGATTTAGGCCACGATAGTCGATACACATTCGACGTTTGCCTCCTTTCTTTGGCATAAACAGGACAGGTGCACCGAACTCAGACTCAGTAGGCCTACTCCATCCACGATCAATCATATCGTCAATTTGTCTCCTCAACTCCTCCAACTCGCCTTGTCACATACGGTAGACGCAACCCTTTGGAGGAACACTCTCTTCTATTATCTCGATCTTGTGTTTGACCGGACGCTTGGGAACTCCACGAGGTTCAACCAGAACTTCAGTAAATCGATCTAATAGACGACGAATGTGTGTTGGGACTTTTGGTGGAGGATCATCCTCATCAGGAGAGAGAAAATCAAATTGAGAATTTACAACAATTACAACTGAATTCGGAGTACTTGAATCGGAAGTAGACTGATTTTGTAGTAGAAGTAGATGGAATAGAACTAGAGATAGTAGAAGTAGAATTACTTTTCGAGGTTGAAAATGCAGCAAAAGTAGAAGGCATATGAAGGGGCTCACAAGGGCTACATGCACATGCTTAGCTTCCTTGCGCATGTGCACCGATTTGCAAAATTTGTTTGCACTCAAAGGAGTCACTGGGGACTCGCGGGTCTCGTCCAATAGAACGGTACGCTAGTTCCCCTTTGCATTATGCACCACGAACTGAATAGCCGCCCACGTGGTCCTTAGACAATGAGCCTTTAACCAGCCCAAGCCAATTACCTCGTCGAAAGGACACTTGTCCAAGATGTAGAAGTTCAGTTCATGTGTAACAACGCGATCCTTGTCAAAGGTGACGCGCACACCTTTGACAGCATGTGTTGAGGTGACAACCTGTTGGTTGCCTACCTGGGTCTGACAAGGGTTCTGCAATTCGACTTGCTTCATTCCCAGACCCGCCTTACGAATCCCGTTAGGAGAAAATAAGTTAGTCGTTGAGCCATTATCAATCAGCACGCGGATGTATCAGCGGTTAATGAGCAGCTTAAAGAAGACTAGTTCCACACTCTGTTCAACACGGCGTTGCTGCTTGAGCTGCAACCAATGTTCCAGGTGAGAGTGGAAGTTGACTTCCTTAGTCTCCTCTTAAGGCTCATTGTAAAGTACTTGGACTGCAACAGCCTTGGTTTCAGCATCAGCCCGGGCTTCAAGAGTCGGCTGTTGATCAGATTCAGGCTCCTTGGAGGGGCGTGCAGTTGACTGTTCATCTTCCCTTGTTGTAGAGAGTGTTGATAACTCTTCTACGCCCTTTGCCTGTTTCCCTGCAGACGATAACATTCATGCACAACGTGCCCAAGCTTTTGACAATGCAAGCACACGCGCAGTTTGGATCTTCTCTCCCATTCCTTTTGACTAATGCGGAGGGCTTCCCAAAGTTTGGTGGAAGCATCCACCGGTTTTTAAAAAATCCTTGCATTCTTGGGGAGGTGTGCTATAGTTCCCCTACCCGAACCACGGTTAGGCCCCTTGCTTGAAGCAATATTTTTGAAGGCATTACGTTTTTCTCCTTCATTGATGTCAGACTTAAGGGCTGATGTAGAACAACCCATATCAGAGTCCGGCTCTAGATCGTCATCTTGAGACAGATCATCCGCGTAGGACTGATCCTCAGCCTCCAGATGTTCATGCAGGGCAAGCTAGTTGCTGCTTCTGTACCGCTTGCGTCGTAAGGTTCTACCTGCAGAGGGTGTCTTCGCACGCCTGGCGAGGTCTTTAGCTTCCAGGTTGACTAGATTTGTCAGTAGCTCATGCCAGAACGTGCAGGAGTTACTTTCAGTCACTCAGTCAGGTCAATCCTCTCATAACCTGCGATAACAGCTTGGAGTTCTACGAAACTCCGTACGGCGGGTTCCGTATTTGTGCCCATGATCATGCTTCAGTCTTCCTACGGTGTTCGCAGTATCTCGAAGTATGAGCGCATGGAGCTGATCCAAGAGGTGATGTCCCCCCTCCCGTCGTACTTGGACGACAGTGTGGGGGCTCTCTTGTCCACCATGGGACCGCTGTATTGTACGCCAGTAAGAGCTGCGACGTTTTGGGCTGATGTTCCTGCATTTGGGACTGGGACCAGTGCAAAACTGTCGACGCTGTCGCTTGAGGAGTTGGCACCGGTTCCTCCACTCGTCACAGTTCCACCTGCTCTCTGCATGAGGACTGTGTTACAGTGAGAGACTGGGACTGCAGCAGGACGAGGATTTGGAGGACGAGGGGCAGCCAATTGGGCTTGTTTGAGGCTGACGATCTCAGCCTACAGCTCTTGGTTCTGCTGCTCTAGAGCTGTCACACGAGACTCAAGGTCTTCCAAGGTCGCAGTCGAACCAAGGCTGCTACGACAGCAGCTAGTTTCTCTTGGAACCGGCCATCACTAGATTCCGGAACCTCGAGGAGGGCCACTTGTGTAGCGATACTTGTGGCTTTGGCTGCTGCTCGTGCCTCCCTCTCTCTGTGTATCGCGTCCTCGTAAAGTGTTTGGAAAAACAGTTTCTCGCTCTCGTTCGTTGCGTCCAGCATGACCTGCCACTGAGCAGATGACATGTCTACCATGCTGGAGGATGGGGTGTCAGTAAATCTCTCAAGAGGGGTCCGCTCTTTGCTCACGTTTGGACAAACACTCCTCTTACCCCTCCTCACACTCTCAAAAAGAATACCTTCTCTCTCCCTTCTCTCTCTTTCCGCTTTTTGCGCACGCATCTCAATACTCTGACATAGATAGTTCAGATAAAAGAAAAACAATAAATAAACAAAAAGCAAAAGGTAGAAATCCTAGCCGGAGCGGCAATTCATTTGGACTTCGAGAATGGCATTCACGCAGCAGAATAAAAATAAATAAATAAAAACAAATGAAAGAGAGGACTGACTTAACGAACGGACCCGATCAGATTAGTTGGAGATCCCCTCTTGTCTAACCTGACAAGGAACATGTATCATGAATAAGTCAGCTGAAGAAAGCTAACTGCAGCAATGGAGATTTCGAGGGGTGTAGACGGTAGCCAAGCCAGGCGCGGGGCGGTATGTGAGAACATGTAGTAAGACCAGTCATGGTCCCCTTGAAAGGAATGTCCTTACTAGCCATGTGTCCCCCCAGATTCAGCACGGCAAAGAGATGCGTTGACGGCAGCAGATTTGGGTCCTACATCTCCTGTCTCATTGGGCCTGGTCCCACTGAGTCCCGAAGGGTCCAAGTAGGTCGTTGACGAGGACCAACTAGATAGGTGTGCCAAGTTAGTCCCAAACTGCCTCTACCGTACTGAAAAGGAAAGACAACTTTCAGCAAGAACCTACCCCTACAGCCGTTCAGAAGTGAAAAGACAATGCACTGTAGAAGGATATGTCATTGAGAACAAGATACATCATCCATCCATCCATCCATCCATCAGGTGAGAAAGCAATCCACATGCTCACACACACAACCAAGACTGCAGAGAAGAGGGAGAGAGCCCAGCACACCCCAACAGGCCATGAAGCACCAAGCAACCTCCCACGGGCATACCCAGGTCACACGACACTTATCTGTGAGGCCCGGCCTCCAAAGATGGATAACGACTCACCCCCCTCTCTCATAGGTCCTCCCGACCCCTAGCTACCACTACACGAAGTGTCCTAGCATGACTAAGAGGGCCTCCCTACACCCCTATTACAACGCCGGATCCTCCGTCGATGTTTGAAGACCAAAGTAGCAACTTGCAGTTCTTTGATGCAGATATGGCAGCCTCCGATCAAGTCTCCCTCTTGAGGGGAAGCCCAAAAGTCACTCAATGTCGTCTTGAAGTGCAGATCCCAGGTGCGAGTACCTCTCACTCTCTACTCCCTCTCGCTTACTCCAATCAGCCTCCTTTGTGTCTCGCCAACCCATTCAATCACACAAGCAACCTGGTCAGGTCTGATGTTGACCCTACATGACCTAACCAGGTGGGGGCAGCATCCACATATCTCACTGCCCCTCTTAACCCTAACTTCCAACCCTAATCCGAGATTAGGTTAGACCTATCCTAATTCGGAATTAGGTTTAGGGTGACTAACACCGCTCTCCAGCAAGTAAGTCCGCTCCGATACCAATTGTTACGATCCTGGTCATTCCCAAGGTGCAAATTCACAATGAAAGA
This sequence comes from Chara braunii, assembly GCA_003427395.1. Classification (NCBI taxonomy): domain Eukaryota; kingdom Viridiplantae; phylum Streptophyta; class Charophyceae; order Charales; family Characeae; genus Chara; species Chara braunii. The sequence goes on from BFEA01000022.1 coordinate 3,271,562, forward strand.
CATTGCCACCCAATTGCGAAAGAAATGAAAGCACTTGCAAAGAGATAGAGACCAAAGAAGAGAGAGAGAAGAAGAAGAAGAAGAAGAAGACGAAGAAGAAGAAGAAGAAGAAAAAGAAGATGTACACCAGCAAGACCAATGACAAATCCCCCTTCTCACTCCACCTTCCTCCTCCTCCTTCACTTCGCCAATCTTATTCTTCTTCCAATAATAATAATAGCAATGAGTGGATGAACCGGAATCAATATCCGAAGTTCCCTCCTACTGCCGACACAACAATAGGTCCCCCATAGCTATGGCTTCCCCCCTTCTTCCACCTCTCACATGCCTAGGCTATGGCGGACTACTGAGGGCTCCGCCCTCCTGTGCAAAGGACAACGCAAAGGACAACCCAAAGCAGCTATGCCACTGCTGACTAAGCCGCCATGCCTGACTCTGCCTCGAGCTTCCTTGGTGCAGCATTACCCCAACTGGGGCCTTCCAGATGCAGCACCCCACAAGGTGATGAAGATGGTGTCCACCATAGCCAGGTAGGTACCTCGCCACTCTCCTCCTTCGCCCACTTCCTCCTCCTCCTCAAGCTGGGCTGCTCGCCATAGCGAGGCCGAGCGCCCAGCTGCCCTTCTCCTCCAGGCAGCGCTGCACAAGTCCAGCGCTTGGCTCCAGCAGCATGTCGCCAATCCTTGCATACCGCAAATGAGGAGGAGCTGCTTGCTCCTCCCGAAGATATAGCGGTCTACTGGCCTCTTGGGCGGTGACTTCGTAGGCCAAGCGGCCTCCCAGCAACCGGTACCTCCTCCCTTTCGGAGGGAAACATCATTGCAGGCTCTGCTATCGTCCGGATAGGCCCTAGACGCAGGCTACTTGGACTGGTACCGGCCTACCTCTAACCTACCGCTACTGGGCCTCTAAAAATGCCAACTTTTTGTCTTCTTCTGCTCGGCCTCCAGTACCCGACACTTCTACCACTACTTGAGTGGTACCGGCCTACCTGCTACTTGAGTATTTTTCCCGCTGTTCTAAGTGTCGCGGGCCTACCCCCGCTACTTGAGTGTTTTCCCCGCTGCAACCCTCACAGTCACGGCCACAGGTAAGTACCGGCCTTGCGAGGCCTTTCAACCAACAAGTACCCTTGCGGATCACACACACACTCAGCCGACAAGCACTCAGACAGGCACGCAAACCAGCAGGCACGCACACACACACAGACTTAGAAATCACAGCAGAATGCGGGAATCTCAGCAAGGCATTCATTCCAGTGACAAATCCCAGAAATCAGCAGTGTTCTCAGTCTGTGTTTTGGCGGGTCATTACAAAGAGAGATTTCCATCGAAAGGATGATCAATGCACCGGCCAACAGTTAAGTCTCCAACCCTGGGATCGAATGAATCTTCGGGTAGTACATCGAAATATACACTACTGCGCACGTGCACACGGGCGTGTGTGTGTGTGTGTGTGTGTGTGTGTGTGTGTCACACACACACACACACACACACACACACACACACACACACACACACACACACACGCACGCATACATAAACAGTTTAAGCGGATCACACGTAAGCAAAGAAGGACGGATACAGGACCAGGAGACGGGACCTTATGGAGCAGGTAAGGAACAGGGGATAGGGAACCCCAAGTGGGCATGTACATGAACTAAGGAAGCGGGGGAATAGGTACGGGACCTCTCCGGAAGGGATTGATGTTCCCCACTCCCGCCCACCGTCCCAAATAATAAGAAACAAGAAGTAAGGGTTGGGATGGACTGCAACCTATTACCGGTCCTCTTTCAAGGAAGGGGAAGGCGGACCAGGACCTGTTCCCAGGACGTACCCAGCGGGAGTTCGGGACTCTTGCGAACGCCGGGCACACGAGACATCCTTGGGAGGAACCGGTACTCGAGATATCATGAGCAGGCGAGGACTAGAACCAATGCAGGGGACAAGCCCGGATTCGAACCCCGCACGCGCCCGAGCCTCGGAGTATCTACGAGCCGGACACCTGGAGCGGCGCTCGATTTGGAGCCAAAGCCAAGCATCCCGTGCCGGGGACATGCACTGATCTTCTTAGGGCTCCTAAGGATCCCCGAAAATAACCGCCCAGAGGCTGGAAGATTCAGGAAGAGAATACCCCGCTCAAATTCCTCACCACTGATGAACGAACCTGGACCAGCCATAGAACTGGATACGAACTGCTCTCTGGCCAGTGATCTCGAGGAAACTTGGTCCGTTGAATTGTTTTGGAGGAAGCAACTAAAAGGACAGCAGTACTACTGCCCCCGATAGCATCGAACCTGTTGGATCACTTGTGACGTGGAAAAGCAATTCCCCTGCCCTCTCGATGTCTTCCGAACCCCAGCGATTTTTGTATATATTCTGGATATGACAGCTTGCATGAGTATGCGAGTGAGTTTGCTCGGATTGCTGCGTATGTTCAATACCTACTAGCGGGCACTTGTGAATTGGCGTTGGTCCGGTTGACCATGGCGGACTGGGACTCCTCCACTGGAGTTGACGAGGATTTTGCGCTTACGCCTGATGCTGAAGAGGAAGCACGAACGGCGGAGGAAGCGGTATACCATCCTTGTTCCTACTCTGGGCTTGCATGTGGGCTATGGCTGGCTGTGTATGCTCCGATTGGGTGGATGTCACTTGTGTTGTTTTTTGCAGGATGAAATAACCCCTCTGACAAGCCGGATCTGTGGCGACGGCGAAAAAGCTTTTAGGGGACGCCACACCCCTCCTGCCAGCGTGAGAATCTACTTGGAGTTGTGAGGTCACCTGTCAAACATGCTACCTAGCCGCCATTTGGACGGACCTTCCCGATTTACTGCTAAACGCTAGTGGGCTTGATATGAAAAGCGGGATGACTGAGAATGATGATGGGGGTTGGGAGGTATGAGCTTGAGGAAATGTTTGGAGTTTGCGGATTTACCAGGGGTGGGTAGCGGAGGAATTTTGGTTGTCCGTGGCCATGGGAGATAGAAGGAGGTGATGGTACACGGGAAAGAGGGAATGGGGAGGTCATGATGAGAAGCTGGGTGGAGTGGAGGAATGCTGCACTTCGGGGCTTTCTCGCCGTAAGCAGAGAAATTACTGTTTCTCAAAAGGGTGGAGTTGTAATTTGCTTTCTGAGCGAGCTACTCATAATGTATGATCTCTTAAGATTGTTATAAGCAAGTGTGGATTTGCCCTTCACCAAGCTCTCTCGGTATCTTTAAATACGCCTCACCACTCCTCACTTTTATGGATTCTGATGTGCAAACAATTTGTTTTTTTCATGATGAGAATCGCCTGAACCCTCTCACCACTGTCTGCTAACAGTCGACGCTTCACGAAAGCGTTCGTACTACTAGTGGGCGACGCGTGACTTTCACTACCCCCTAGACTTGTCTGACTTGATTGGCATGGAATTATGTACGACATGCTACGTATGTTTTAGGAGGCTCCATGGCTTAGCATGTGGCAATAATGACGTCAGTTTGGTTACGGTCGGGCCAAGTGTCCCATGAATGATATGGGGTCCATGACGTGTTACGTCATGGGTTATGATTGGACACACACACACACACAGAGCGAGAGAGAGAGAGAGAGAGAGAGAGAGAGAGAGAGAGAGAGAGAGAGAGAGAGAGAGAGAGAGAGAGAGAGAAACAGAGGGTGGGAATCAGGCGGGAAGGCCCAGCAGGAAGGAGGAGGACGAAAGAAGACATGTTGACAGATGCCATCGAGATTCGAAGAAGAAGGAGAAGCATATGGTCTCAATCAAGATGGATGAGGGAGGAAAAATGAACACTTTCGGGAGAAAAAAGAGGGAAATTCATAGCAGAAACTCCATTCATGCAGTTGAGGACCACATCACTGAATTGTCATTTTTGTCCATTTTTTGGAAAAAAAGAAAAGCAAATTCATGGCAGCAAATGATGATTCAATACAATTCCTGCAATCTATCGATCACATGCATGAATCGAGGTTCGGTCCAAATTGGGGAAAAAGAAAAGAAAAGAAAAAAAAGGTGCCATCAGCGAGTGTTGCTGTGCGCCATGGCAGTGTCCACTTGTATTAAAAAAAAAAAGAAAAGAAGGAAAAACCAAAAACATGCAGACACGCGTCTGGTTAGGATTAAGGTTGACATTTGGTGGTTTTGCAACAACACACACATGGTGCCCATTCCTTCTGTGCCCTACGATTCACTATTTGCCAGTATTTGATGAATAGTGAATAGGTTCCGGACAGGTCTATAAGGTGACTCAGATGGTGCAGTGACAGCGGTGTTATTTTGTGCGGTGGTTTAATGTGTTTGCTGGTTCCCCTTTTCTGCTGCCACCAGACGGATGTGTTGGACAGCGAGGCTGCAAATTAGAGAGAAAACCACGTCGTGAATTTCTGAAAGCAAAGTCCAGCTCATCCAAGTTCGTCAGTCAAGTGGTGCTGGTGTGTATGGAATATTGGCTTGCCTTGCATCTTTGTCTCCTGGGAAGAAGTCGTGTGCTTATTTGGTCTAATCTTTTGATGCAGGCCGTTTATCAAATATTTGTTCTTCTGTTGCTGCAATATACGGGAGAGGACGTGTTTGATGAGCCGAAGGACGTTATAAGGTCTATGATTTTTAATGCGTTCGTTTTTTGCCAGGTATCATTTAGCGACTGTAGCCATCTAATTTGCTGCCGTGTGCTTCTTTGCCCCAGTTGTGTTTCTTTTCCCTTTCCCTTGCATTCCATCTCCCCTCTCTCAGCTTCCTCTCCCTGCGTGCACAACTTGGTAAAGCACCAGCATCAGGTGCCCTAGGCTCTGTGTTCTGCTATTTTATTTCCTGTGTATGTTCTGTTTGAAATCAGACTCGTTCGCTTTCTCACTCCGCATGCATGAAAACAGATGACAATCACACTGGCGCCGTGCGCCCACACAAAGCTCAGAGATATCTAGACCAAGAACACAGTTCAGATTTAAGCTTGCTTCAAATGGCTATGGCGCCTGTGCGCCCTCACAACCCCCTTCCACACTGTATCCTCAGCAACTGTTTACATGCACGCTACTCTGGATCTCCCTGGATGTTCCACACATGCTCGCACTGCCCTGCACACTCACACATACACTCGTTACAGACTAACTCTAGCTTATGGCAGCTATGGCTGCCTTCTACCTAGCTGCTGGCTGCGATGGCCACTCCTCCCTTGCAGCCCACTCCTATTTCGGGCAGACCACCTTGCACAAGATGCTGGGTGTGGCATACTGCGTAGCCACACGGGCCCTGCAGGGCCCGTCCCGGACATTCAGCCTAAAAACCTAAAACTTAGGGCTTACAGGCCCCGGTCGTTTCAGCCTGAAAGCTGAAAAACGAGGGCCTGCAGGCCCTACCCCGTTTCAGCCTATTTCTGGGTCTTCTCAGACCCAGAGTTTTCAGGCTGAAACGACCGGGGCCTGTAAGCCCTAAGTTTTAGGTTTTTAGGCTGAATGTCCGGGACGGGCCCTGCAGGGCCCGTGTGGCTATCAGCCTGAAACGGAGGGCCATTTTCAGGCCCTCATTGTTTCAACCGCCCCTAAGACTCAGGCACGTAAACAGGGATACGGAACAGGCCAGAAATAGCMTGTTCCTCACGAGTTTGAGCAGGAGCTGCAGCTGCAGCCCCTGCCTCCCTTCGACAGGCTCAGGAGGCACACCCGGTAGTACATAGGAAGTTCCCATGCACTTCACGGGTAGGYAGTTTCAGTAGGCACGAGTAGTCTTCAGGATTTCGGCCGCAGCACTCAGGAGGAGCGCTGCAGTAGTCTTCAGCGCTAGGTAGTATTAGCGCTAGCTGTAGTCTTC
>BFEA01000022.1:3278149-3292051 GCA_003427395.1 Chara braunii
TTTTTTTTTTTTTTATCTGTTGATTAGGGCCGGAGGGAAGTATTGTTGGGTTGTTTGCCTACATACGTGTTCCCTCCCACCCACCCCTTTGCATGCATTTCCGGGTTGGTACAATGCCACGTCAGCAGTGACACGTCAGTGCCATGTCAGCAGTGACACGTCAGCAACGGTGACACGTCAGTGCCACGACAGCAGTGACATGTCAGCTACAGTGACACATCAGCAGTGCCACGTCAGACACAGTGACACGTCAGCTACAGTGACACGTCAGCAGGCCACGTCACACAGTGACACGTCAGCTACAGTGACACGACAGCAGTACCACGTCAGACAGTGCCACGTAAGCAGTGCCACGTCAGACAGTGCCACGTTAGACAAAGTGCCACGTCAGCAACATGACGGGCCTGCCAGGCTAACTGGCCAACGAGCCCATTGCCGACTACAAATAGCGTGTCCATGCTCAGCTCGCTGCAATCGAGGCTGAGGAACAACGCCAGCTGGCAGTCACGGCTGCCCAGCTACAGGCTGATGAAGCGGCAACAGCAGAGAAGCTGCGGCTACAGGCCGAAGCAGACGCAGATGCCCAGGCTCGCCGCAAGGAAGCCCAGGCTCTGCTGCAGCGGCATGAAGCCAACAGCATCGAGAAACTCAAGTACTGGCACTTTGAACCAAACGGCGACGAGCCAACACCGGAAGAGCATCATAAGGAGTTCATGGCCAAGCTCGTGAGCAGGTTGGTTTACACGTGTAACCACCTACAGTCTGAGCTGGCAAACCTTCAGCGGGCCGTACGGAACCAGAAGATTCAGCACGAGGATGCCACACGGGCACTGGACGCCCGTGTACTGGACCTGGAACAGGCTGTACCAGGACCAGATGTTGGAGTTTCCAGCAGTGCATCCTCTAGCCGCCAACTGGAGGAACGCGTTGACCACGTAGTGGCAATGCTAGGAGACATAAGTGCCTTCACAGAGCCGGCCACCATCAGCCAGCGGTTCGAGTTGCTGGACACTAAGATCAGTCAGCAACAGCAGACTGACCACAGCCACAACAACAGCTCGGCGAGGCCATACAAGATGCCGACATTCCGGCTCGAGAAATTTGATGACTACACACATCAAGACCCGGTCGTCTGGTGGCAAGGATTTACAACGGAGTTGGGGATTCACGAAGTCCTTGACCATCTGTTCATCAGTGCTCTGTTCATCAACACCAAGGGAGGTTGTCAGATCTGGCTCAGCCACATGGCAACCATCCACGACGTCCAGGTTTCAGACCTGTACAAGAAGGTCTCCTGGGAAGATCTGACAAAGGAATGGAAGAAGCGGTTCATCGTCGACGACGCCCCGGCACTCGCCGTCAACCGCATCTTCACGACGGCTCAAGGGAGCACACCGACACGTGACTGGTTCACGGATTGGCAGAAAATCGTGGCAACGCCCGATTTGGACTTGCCATTTCCGCATATGCGGCGTGAGTTCTACAACAGGTCATGCGCCGCTCTCAGCCTCGCACTTGGTGATCGCGAGCAGTACAACACTTCCATCAACAAGGCGAGAGAGCTCATCAAGACTAACAGGTCGGCTGCACACGAGAAGTCCACGTGGCAGCCAACCTATGTGGAGAAGGTAAGAATTGGTCCGCGACAGCAGCAGTTTGCTGCAGTCCAGTCGGACAGTGGAGATAACCCAGCAGCCACTCCAGCATCAAGTGACGGAGATCAGGTGGCTGTTGTCCAGCCGCGAAACAACAACAAGTCCCGCAACAATGGGAAGGCGAAATCCGCATCGCAGGCAGGAAATGGACAGCCAGTACAAGTTCCATGGGTCAAGTTTGGCTTGACCGAGGCGGAGTACAAGGTCCGCGGCCGATACTGCAGCTGCTATTGGTGCAACAACACCAAGCACAAGACCTCCCTATGCCAGGATCAGGGCAAGGAGGATGTGCGACCCCGCCTCAGCTCGGGAAACTGAGCTCCGCGAAAGGTGAGGCGACTCCACCTTCTACTCCGCCAGATTTGGCCGCCTTGCTAGCGGCCTCCTGCACATCTGGGGAGGATGCGAATGTCGCAAGTCCTCGGTATACTTACGAGGATTATGCTGTCCACTTGGTTCCACCGCTGGACCAACCGCTCCACGTGCAACAATCCACCGCATGCACGGTTTCATCACCATCGGCAACCGATTCGGCACCTTCGCCGCAACCTATCGCCGGGGATTCGACGTCATGGTCAAGACTTGAAGAGCTCGACCCATTGACGTTCACGGACTTCCAGTGGATGCCCGTTCCCTCGACCGGACGATTGTCGAAACCGCATGGCAATGTGCTTATGGCACAATTGCGGGATTACTTGCACACTGCAGTACCAACTCCGTTGATGGACGCCGGAGCAGAGGTTGTCGACCTTCACGCTTACATCGCGAAGATCGACCGCGAGTTCAAGACGCAACGGTACGACGACATCGACGCACCATTGCTACACGTACGCATTCAGATTGGAGAGGCGACCTGTAGTACCTTGATCGATTGCGGAGCATCTCGCAACTACATCAGCCAGGACTTCATGGTGCGCGCCGTCCTTGGCCCACGCGTCCGGAGGAAGTCCCAGCCTACGCAAGTCACGTTGGCGGACGGTCACACGCACAAGTCAATCGACCGGTGCATTGACAACTTCCAAGTGTACTTTGCCCCTCACACAAGTGAGGCAGTGTCCTTTGACATTCTGGACACCAAATTTGACATGATCTTGGGCATGTCATGGCTGCGAAGCGAGGATCACCCGGTGAACTTCTTCCACCGCACCGTTCACATTCGTGATTGGAACGGAGTACTAGTTCCATGCGCGGTGCCTCTTCCTCATCCTTCGATCAGCTGCCACGTGGTATCTGCCGCAAGCATGCGAGCTTCCATCATCAGAGACGACATCGAGGAGATGGGGGTGTGTTTTCTCCACGCCCTCCCGCCCCATGACGCTTCATCGACGGACTCACCTTCGGATCCACGCATCACCGAGCTTCTCGATGCTTACAGCAACGTGTTCAAAGGCCCGCACGGAGTAGTACCGGATCGACCCATCCGCCACGAGATCATCCTCGAGGACGGGGCCGTACCTCCGCGCGGTTGCATCTACCGAATGAGCGAGGAAGAGTTAAGTGTGCTTCGGGCACAACTCGACGACCTTCTGGAGAAAGGCTGGATTCGGCCTAGCTCATCGCCATACGGTGCTCCTGTTCTCTTTGTTCGGAAGAAGAACAAGGACCTGCGGTTGTGCATCGATTATCGCAAGCTCAACCCGCAGACGATCAGGAACGCTGGCCCTCTCCCACGCATCGACGATCTTCTCGAGCGAGTGGGCGGCGCCAAGTTTTTCTCCAAGCTCGATCTCAAGTCAGGATATCACCAACTCGAGATTCGCAAGGAGGACCGCTACAAGACCGCGTTCAAGACGCGATATGGGCATTTCGAATGGCTGGTCATGCCATTTGGCCTTACGAATGCCCCGACCACTTTCCAAGCGGCTATGACAACGGAGTTCCAACACATGTTGGATCGTTACGTACTTATCTACCCCGACAACATCCTGGTGTACAGCCGGAGTTTGGAGGAGCATGTGGAGCACCTGCGCACCGTTTTGGAGCGGCTACGACAGGCCAAGTACAAAGCCAACCGCGACAAGTGTGAATTCGCGCGGCAGGAGCTGGAGTACTTGGGCCACTATGTGACGCCGCAAGGCATCCGTCCGCTCGCGGACAAGATCGAGGCCCTACGAGTATGGCCCGAGCCCACCAACACCACGGACATTCGTTCATTCATGGGATTGGCAGGCCACTATCAGCGATTCATCACCGGATACTCCAGGATTGTTGCACCTATGACGAGGTTACAGTCGCCAAAGGTGCCATTCGTATTCGATGACGACGCACGCCGGTCATTCCAAGCACTTAAGACGGCTATGCTCATGGCACCCGTCCTTAGCATCTATGACCCCACCTTGCCGACGAGAGTGACTACGGACGCTTCCGGCTATGGCATTGGGGCAGTCTTGGAACAGCACGACGGCGACGACTGGCACCATGTGGAGTATTTCAGCCACAAAGTGCCTTCCATCAACTCGCTTGATGATGCAAGGAAGAAGGAGCTACTCGTGTTCGTCATGGCTCTCAAGCGATGGCGGCACTTCCTCCTTGGGCGTCGTAGGTTCACATGGGTTACGGAGAACAATCCATTGACCTACTACAAGACGCAGGATACGGTGAGCAGCACGATCGGACGATGGATGTACTTCATCGACCAGTTTGACTTCACACCGAAACATCTTCCCGGGCTCTCAAATCGCGCAGCAGATGCACTCTCGCGAAGACCTGATCTTTGCGCTATGACTCATCATGCCTTCGCATTCGACGAGGAGCTTCAGCAACACTTCATCCGTGCATACGAGTCTGATCCGGACTTCGCCACGCTGTACGCACAGCTATCTTCGGTTCACCCGCCGGCCAGCCACTATCGCATCGCCGACGGATACTTGCTCCTCCACTCGAAAGGCAAGGACTTATTGTGTGTCCCACGCGACCGTCGTCTTCGGACTCGCCTCCTCGGCGAGTATCATGATTCACGACTCGCCGGCCATTTCGGAGTCAACCACACTATTGCATGGCTTCGACAGCGATTCCGATGGCCCGACCTCATTACCGATGTCACTCGGTATTGCGACTCGTGCGAAGTTTGCCGACCGCAATCCCTATGGCGAGTTACACCCGATGCCTATCCCACGGGAACCCGGTCTCTCCATTGCCGTGGATATCCCCGGTCCGTTTCCTCGCGACCGCCTCGGGCACGACGGCATCCTCACGGTTGTGGACCGATTGAGTAAGTACGCGCGTTTTCTCCCTTGCAAGTACTACTCCACGGCTCCCGAGCTGGCACGCCTCCTGCACACTGGTTGGATTTGTGGCCACGGTGTACCAGAAGACATTGTCAGCGACCACGGCACTCGTTTCATGTCGGCATTTTGGACTGCTCTCATGCAGGAGTCCGGCACAACAATGAAACCAAGTTCAGCTCGGCATCCTCAGACAGACGGGCAGACGGAGCGAGCACATCAAACCGCTCAAATGATGCTTCGTACGCTCAACCGTTCGGACCAGAAAGATTGGGTTGACCGCCTCCCCGACACCGAATTCACCTACAACACTTCGGTGCATCCGGCGATCGGCGTGACTCCATTCGAGTTGCACCAYGRTGGACGGAAAGRCCRGAKCTTCRCMRACCTTCTCCTCCCTCGACCAGCCGACATTGACGCTGCCTGCTCTCCCGCTTCCGTCCGGAAGTACAGGGAATTGCTGACTCAAGCCCGCGCAAATATACAAAAGGCTCAAGTCCGCATGCAGCAGCAAGCCAACAGGTGTCCCGTACCATGTCCCATCCGCGCCGGTGATGTGGTTTGGGTCTCCGCGGAAGAGTTTGCACTGGAACAGGATGTTTCACGCAAACTGCTTCCCAAGTGGTTTGGACCTTGGTCTGTGACAGCAGCCACGGGCGATGAGCCCGATGGCCCTTCATTTGTGATCAACATTCCAAAGCATCTGACGGTCCATCCGGTCTTCCACGCCTCGAAGCTCGCAACATACACGCCAGCCAAGAGCGATGACTTTCCGGGCCGACGATCGCAGGACCCTCCTTCTATGGATGGTCATCAGGAAGTTGACCGTGTCATCTCCGATCGCAACTACGCCAGCAAGCCGCGGCAGTACAAAGTCACATTCAAAGCATGCGATCGCGACGACACTCGATGGATTTCAGGCGCAGATTTGAAAGCATCCGCACCGCCGATCTACTCACATTATGAAAAGCGGAGGTTTGCTCAGGAAGCTTCACGACCAGCCCCTCCCACCCGGACTGTGGTCCCTCCCTCGGACAGACAGCTTCGCCCTCGCAGGTAAGCTCGGTTCTTCAAGGAGGGGGGGGTGTGGCATACTGCGTAGCCACACGGGCCCTGCAGGGCCCGTCCCGGACATTCAGCCTAAAAGCCTAAAACTTAGGGCTTACAGGCCCCGGTCGTTTCAGCCTGAAAGCTGAAAAACGAGGGCCTGCAGGCCCTACCCCGTTTCAGCCTATTTCTGGGTCTTCTCAGACCCAGAGTTTTCAGGCTGAAACGACCGGGGCCTGTAAGCCCTAAGTTTTAGGTTTTTAGGCTGAATGTCCGGGACGGGCCCTGCAGGGCCCGTGTGGCTATCAGCCTGAAACGGAGGGCCATTTTCAGGCCCTCATTGTTTCAACCGCCCCTAAGACTCAGGCACGTAAACAGGGATACGGAACAGGCCAGAAATAGCMTGTTCCTCACGAGTTTGAGCAGGAGCTGCAGCTGCAGCCCCTGCCTCCCTTCAACAGGCTCAGGAGGCACACCCGGTAGTACATAGGAAGTTCCCATGCACTTCACGGGTAGGTAGTTTCAGTAGGCACGAGTAGTCTTCAGGATTTCGGCCGCAGCACTCAGGAGGAGCGCTGCAGTAGTCTTCAGCGCTAGGTAGTATTAGCGCTAGCTGTAGTCTTCGGCGCTGGGCGCCATAGCTGTAGTTGTAGTCTTCAGCGCTGGGCGCTGGTAGGTGGTAGATCGTAGAGTGGGAGAGAGACTGGCGGAGGCCAGTGATACTTACCTGCGGCGCCATCGCTCCAGCTCCATCTTCGTGGTACCTGCATCAAGGCGCCAACTTCACAGGTTAGTACTGGACACAGAGAGAGAGAGAGTTCTTCTTCTTCCTCTTCTAAGTCCACCMTCTCTTCTCACCCTCTCGCCACCTGACTTCTCAGACTACGACAGAGAGAGAAAGAGTTGTGACTTGAGACTTGACGACATTGGATCCAGACTGGACATTGGGATTCAGACATTTCGACGAGGGACTATTTGGGCCTGTACCGAGACTTGGTGTTGACGACATTCCCATCTTCCCCTCCTCTTTTGTCTAACCCCTCCTTCTTCGTCTGTGTATGGTTGGGGCTGGCGCAGTCTTCTTGTGTGAAGCGCCAGACCCCCTTCACACCAGATAACGATGATGATGATGTGTGTTCAGGGCTGCATTTTAATATTGATTGTTCGGATCATTCGTATCTAAGTCTTCCGCTGTGTTATCTTGTACTTTGTATTGAAGAGGTCGGTTCTTGTTCTGGTCTGCACGTTACAGTATGCAACATTGGGGCAGCGCTTCCGCATGGCTCATGGCAGAATGAATGAATGGCTGGACGCTGCCTCTTGATTTATACTTCAGTTGGTCGCTGGTCTGCTCCTTTCCATCGGGACCATGTTGCACACAGTCTCGCATGGTACCTGCTGACTGGATAAATTGCGACTGGGACTGGGTACCGCTGACTTGACAAAGTTGTGACTGCCCACTTGCCCACTTGCCTCTAGCCTAACCTGAGCAACTCTCGAAAGGCCACTTCCGGACCTTTCGGAAGTCTGTAGACTTGGCCTTTCAGGACTGTAGCAGCTACGACCTTGACCTTTCAGGACTGTAGCAGCTACCACCTTGACCTTTCAGGACTGTAGCAGCTACGACCTTGACCTTTCAGGATTGCAACAGCTACGACCTCTACACAGCTACGAACCCTGCCTGACAGTTCAAAACCCAACAACCTCACTATCCTACAACAGCAGACAGGCGACTCGCAAGACACAGGTCACAGGTTCAAACACACACAAGGCAACTGATGACGTACATGGTTAAGGGCGAGGTCTGGGGATCGAGCCCTGGGATCTGCATCTGCTACCGTAAAGGTGAAAAGCGTTTCACTCCCACTGGCCTAAAATTCGAGGTCCTCCGAGAATAAATCAATCTACAATAGGATCTTTACCTTTCTTTACTCTTTCGTAGGCACGGACTACGTCAGGAGCAGTCTCTAGAAGTTCTGTTCGTGTGAACCAGCGGTCATCTTCAGGCTCTTGAAAGGAAAATTTGAGTTTGTATTGTTTCTGCGGACGACCTTTACCTCCTGTTCTGAACACATCCTCATCTACTATGCGATCAATGTCGTACCTTTCGTCCATATCTGGAGGAATCATCGATCTTCTCGGCGGAAATTGCTGACTCATTGTGCAAGGTAACAACTTTGATGCGTGAAAAACTGGATATGTATGGAGGTGTGCGGGGATCTCTATCGTGCAGGACGGGTCATCTTCTCCGCCCTTGACTTCTAGGACTGCCCACGGTCATCTATAGGCAGGCAATAGCTTTTGCGAGATGTTCTCCTCAGGAGCAAACTCTTTTGACTTGACCCAGACTAAGTCGCCTACTTGGAACTGTGATGGGCGACGGTGCTTGTTGGCTTGTCCTATCATCTTGTGGTGGCCCATCCTGAGGTTCTCTACCACGGTAGCAATCTCTCTCTCGTGCTGTAGCGCAAACTCCCTCGTAGCGGACGGTAGCCTCTGGATCTGATCCCGGTTCAGACCCTCGAACAGCCTACGCGGTCTAAAGGGCTTATGTAGTTCGTTGGGAGTGCGACAGGTTGCTAAATGCACGTTGTTGTTATATGCACTAGCTACCTTTGGAAGCATCTCATCCCAGTTGACTTGATCGGGTCTAATACACATCCTGGGAACTTGTTGCAGGATCTTGTTCATTTGTTCGGTTTGAACATTAGTCTCTGGATGGCGGCCAGACAACATCAACAACCTAGAGCCGTAGACTCTCATCAGTTCCTGCCAGTTCTGACTAGTGAACCTAGTATCTCTGTCACTAACTATCGACAACGGTAGACTGTGCTCACTGACCCAATGATCAAAGAACTTCTCTATTACTAAATTTGTATGTGCCTCAAAAGGCAAAGGAATAAAAATTGCATACTTACTAAACCTATCAACTATAACCATGACTTGGCTCTTGTCATGCCTACTCCTGACCCCAACGTCCATGAACTTGATGGACACAGAATATCCGGGTCCTGCGGGAATAGGCAAGGGTCTGAGAAGACCAAGAGGGGCTCGCGTAGTGGTCGTATTCCTCTGGCATACTTTACAACTGCATACATATTCTATGCAGTCAGCCTTCATGCCAGGCCATGTATGTGCACGGACGAGGTTGGCTAATGTCTTTTGCCAACCAAAGTCTCCCTTTGTGTCGTGGCATTCCCCTAGGATCGAGCTACTAATCTCCTCACTATTGGGAACGCACAGACGGTCAACTACGTTAGTCTGGTTCAGTTTTTGGAGCCTCCTTAACTCTCTCAGGAGGTCGTTATAAATGGGGTTCTACGCATACGCCTCTTTGACTTTCTGTTGCAGGTCTCTCCCTATGTCCAGATAATGTACTATCGCTCCAAAGCAATCAGCTCTTCTACTCATAGCATCCACAACTACATTGTACTTTCCTTTGACTGGCTTGAGCTCAAAGTCAAACTGGTCTATCTCTGCGGCCCACCTAGTAAGCTTAGGTGTCATCTTGGCTTGCGTCTTCAGCCACCTCAATGTTTTGTGGTCTAAGTAGACTTTGAAATGCCTCCCATGCAAGTAATGCTTCTAGTGATCTAACGCTTGCCTGAGAGCGTAGAGTTCTCTCTCATAGGTGGATGTTGCTACCTCTCTGAAGGCATCCTAGCAGACATGAACTCTACGAGTCAATACCAATTGCCATCATCTTGCTGTAGAACAACACCTATACCATACCGACTCGCTTCAGTGGTGAGGAGTGGGTACTTTATTAAAGCCCGCTTTAGCTTCTTCAGGGCCAATGTACAGTCTTGGTCCCACTTCCAGCTTGCTTCCTTCTTCAGCAATTGGCGAAGGGGAGCAACGATGGCAGAGAAGTTCCTCACGAACTTCCTATAATAGATTGCCAACCCCAGGAACGACCGCAACTCTGTCATTGTAGGGGGAGTTGGCCAATCTCTAATCACTGCTATCTTACTGTCCTCAGGCTTTATGCCATTTCCATCTCGGACGTGGCCCAGGTACAAAACTTGCGTCTTGGCCCAATCACACTTCTTCATGTTGATCTTGAAGTTAGCTTCTCTCAGCTTCTCCAAGACCTGCCTTAGATGAACTTTGTGTTCCTAGAGGGTCTTACTAAATACTAGGATATCATCTAGATACACAACCACAAATCTATCTAACCACGGCCTAAACAAATCATTCATGCAGCGTTGAAATGTGGCTGGTGCGTTGGTTAGTCCAAAAGGCATCACTATAAACTCGTAGTGCCCATATCTAGTCTTCAACGCCGTCTTGTACTGATCATCAAGATGCATCTCTATTTGATGATAGCCAGACTTGAAATCGATCTTAGAGAAGTACTTGCAGCCCTGCACCCAATCTAACAGATCATCTATATGGGGCAGTGGTTCTGCATTCTTTATTGTGACGACGTTAAAACCCCTATAGTCAATGCACATTCGAAGCTCTCCCTCCTTCTTGGGGACAAACAAACAGGTGCTCCAAACGGAGGAGAACTGGGCCTAATCCAACCCTTTTCGAGGAGTTCGTCTAACTGCTTGCGCAACTTCTCCCTTGGGGATATTCTATACACAGCTTCCTTAGGAGTCCTACTATTAGGCTCTATCTCAATGCGATGTTGGATCGGCCGCGACACTACTCTTGTAGGTGGCCCAGACAAATCTGCATATTCTCCCGGCAGCTTGGCAATGCGAGGGTCGATTGGTTCCTCCTCTTTAGGCTCTGTAACTGGCCTTACATAGGTTACAAAAACATGTTCTTCTACCTGATCCTTCTTCACTAACCTTGCAAACGCAGGAGCGTTGAGGCAGCGATGTGTTATGGGTTTGTTTACCCCTGACACATGGAACAACCGAGCGGTCTTAACCTCACGTGACATACTAGGGAGCCCTACACCCGTGCTCTCTCAAATGGAGTGTGGCTGCCTCTCCCCAGTCCATTCCCAAGACCATATCGAAAGGGAGATTGTCCTCTACGAGGAGAGTCAGGGAATGGGGAACTCTCTCTACCTTCTCATAATTTTCTAGGCAAAAATATGTTTGGACTCCCTCAACGTAATCCTCGATTCGCTTAGTGCGATTATCTGCGAGGATACTGACTATGGGCTCTTCTAGCTTTTGGACTTTCAAATTCAACTTTAGCTTTTGCAGCGCTTTTTGCTTGATATAGCTACGGGTGGCCCCGCTGTCTATAAGGGCCCCTACCCTACCTCTAAAGACTTCTACGTCTACTAGTACCAACTGTCACTTTCCATCCTTCTTCATCTTGGCCCAGATCGGCATCCTCTCCTTCAACTCGTCCGCTAGACCTGTGAGGGAAGTGCCTAGCGAGACTCTAATGCAAGCAGTCTCTAGACAACTACCTAGGCATTGGCCAAAAACCTCTGCCATAGACACAGGTGGTTTGGGAGCTTCTCTGTGGTGCGCGCACTCTTCTCCAAATGGTCTAGAGGTAAGTGCAGTTGCGACCCCTACCGACTGTTGCCTTTTGCTGCATGTGCAGCAGATCACCGGGTATCTCGATATTTGGGGCAGTATTTGATAATATGCCCCGGATCACCGCAATAGATGCATTGATCCGTGTTTATCCTCCTCTGCTATACTGTCTGATCTAAGCCCAACTCTTCCTAGGGTCTGCCTTGCGGCAGGCTAGGGTGCCATTCACCCCTCCTGGTAGGTGAGCAGTTGGAACGCGGAGGGTTTTGCGGGTGACCTTGACGTCTGCCTCCCTCTTGATGATTTCCTCTATCACCAACCCCCTGATCGCCTTGTCCCCGACCACCAGAGGCTCGGCCCTCTCGGCCCCGGCCTCTCCCTCGTCCTGCGGCCTCCCTCCAGCCGCGACAACAGCATAAGTCCTCCCCTGACTGGTGCTATTGTCCTCTTCTTCAAAAACCCACTCAATCTAACTATAGGGGACCTCTTCCATACCACCCTCATCTAAAGTAAGGATCAAGTGATCCTTGGCCCTGACTTGGCCTGAGATGGTATGCCCTTTCCACTTTTTGCCCTTGTCAAGGTTCATAGTAGGTTGTTTACTCTTTTCGTAGAAGTGCCCGTGCAGAACTTCGAGCATGGCACGAAAGAATAACTGAACCAATTGGGGCTTAGTGACCCAATGGTCAGGGACGACAACTAGTTCATCGATTACTTCCTTGAGTGCCCTGGCACTCTTCCACTGACGGGAGTGGATGGCTTGTAGCTTGTCAGAGGCCGGCAAATCGTTCACGAAGCAACTTAAAGAAGTCGCTCAGGGGGGTGATAATGGAATAGGCTACCATATCGTTTTCGCACTTAGCGGCACGGGCGAGCGATCTCGTGAAGCTAGATGCTTCCTCTTTGAGGGCACGGAAGGCAATTAGGACTTGCTCCTCATGCAAATTTTTTTGGAGGTGAACATAAGAATTAACGTTCGCCTCCCAATTGTCGAAATTCTCCCCTTTTCTCCCATTGTAGGAGCCAGGGAATTTTACCTTTACTGGCTCTCTACGGGGACGGGCTTCCTCCTCCTTTGGAGCAGCAAGCTTTGCGCCTTCTATGGCGCCTGTGCAGAATCGCTCCGTGTTTTTTATCCTAGCCTTCATCTTTGTGCCCACATGCATCATCATATCCCGTGCAAAATCTCTAAAGCCCATGAGTACTGACTGTAATGCTATGTCCTGGCCCCTCACAAACTGAAACTGCTCTTGCTGGGCCTTTGCCAGGAGTTGTATATTTTGTGCCATGATCTCCATTTTTCCCTCGAGGTCCGCGTGGCTTTCCATCTGCCTCCTCTGCTCATTTACCACCCTCAACTCCTTCTCCATCCTGTCTGCGGCCTCTAGTCGTTGCCTCTTCTCTCTTGTGAGGCGCAACTTCCATTCCAACTTCTTCTCTTCCTCTATTGTTTAATGGGGTAGGGGGTTTTCATCTGTCTCCAACTCTCTTATCACAGCCTCCTGTTCTTCCCTGGGACATATAACATCGCTTCTTCTTCTTCTCCCAGTGACAGATTAGCAACCCACTCAGACACATTCTTCTTGAACCACTGTTCTTCTTTCTTTGTGCCACTTGATTCCCCTCTTTCCCTTCTTACATTTCTTTCCAAGGAGACTTCTTCCTGCACTTCCTCTTCTTCTTCTTCTTCTGCATCCACTGAGTCCGCAACTTCCTCTTTCTCCTTTTGCTGCCTCTTTAATTCCTCCTCCACCTCTTTCTCTTTCTTGGCCTTTTCTGCCAAGAGTGCCACCTTCTTCCCCTTTTTCTCCAACTCCTTCCTCTTTTTTTTGACTTTCTGCTCTGCTAGAATCTTCGCGGCCTCCTCCTCCTGCTCCATGTAAGGAGTGGTCTCGGTAACACCCCTCGTCTGGACTTTACACGAAAACGTGTGCCAGAAGCCTAAGGGAAACAAGAGACGCCAAAGGGTCCCCCAAAGGGAGAACCCCACGAGCAAGTCGTACATCGGGTAGTCATCCATGGTGATAGGTGCACGACAAGGGACTGTCCCACTCCTCACAACTTAGACCTACCCACAGACTTACTGACTGACTCTCTACGGACCACAGAGCCTTCCCCCTTATTCCAGCTAGGTTACCACAACCGATGGAAGCTTTCGCAACCACTGCCCGTTACAAACCAGACCCAGATGCCCTGCACTTGCGGTCAAATCCACCTGGCTTTCACTCCGGTTCAGGACCCTGTCAACTAGGGTCTCTAGCCTAGACCTATGGCTATGGCTGTCACTACAGGACTTCAATGCTGATCACGAGGCATTTAAGGAGATCCCCCATAACTCCTCAGGAATTGTTTAACGTCACAAACAGAACGGCGCGATCAGCATGTCCACTCAAAACATAGACAGCCGGTTGTGCAGCCCACAACTCGKATTTTGGGCCAACCATGCCACACTGAGCAGCCCGCCGGTCTGTACCGGTCCTTGGGAGGGTTAGTCCTCCGGGACGTGTCAGTCGTCAGACATGG
>BFEA01000022.1:3297421-3331562 GCA_003427395.1 Chara braunii
GAGAGAGAGAGAGAGAGAGAGAGAGAGAGAGAGAGAGAGAGAGAGAGAGAGAGAGAGACCCGCCTACTATGTAAGCCTAAGCAAGTCTTAGTAGCTGTTGCAGTGGCCAACGAGTTAGTCTTCCAGTCTCTCTGTGTACAGCAGGCGGCGTTGTGGCAACATACATCTGTTTGAATTCTGAGTAGCGACCGCTTACTGAACCAGAGAGCTCCTTCCAAAATCTCATGGGTGACAGCGCACGACCGCCATTTCGGAGTGGAGTGATTCATCTACTCAATTGATTCGGCAGGAGCAGGGTGGTGATGCATGGTTGTTCTTAGTCGGTAGAGTGACTTGTCTCATTAATCTCGTTAACAAACGAGATCTCAACCTGTTTAGTAGCAGCAAAGGGGCTCTTTCCTCATGGCCTGCATTGTAGAGGGACTGTTGGACAGTCTGCCAACGGATACAGGAAGGATTGTTATTGCGTTGCGCTAACTGCGACTTTCGACAGACGATTGACTGTCCCTGTTTTTCGAGGAGTACCGTGTCAGAACATGATAGTTATTGGGTTATCGCCTGCTGTTTGTTGCATGCCAGGGCTGCAGAGTTAGAAACTTACCTGTTGGCTAGAGTAAAACCCAGCCCGTCAAAACAGACATATAGCAGGCCAGGCACAGGGACTGCGGTTTTATTCGGCTGGCCGATGAGACATTCACCCCATCAACTTGTGCAGCAGCGGGCCAGCTGGAAAGGTATTGGCTTGCCTGTTGGCCTGTTTGTTGCTTGTCATACTACACGAAGTAGTTGATGGTTAGCCACGAGGTTGCAGACCTACCTGTGGGCAGATACGTCGGCCATTTCGGTGTACAAAGTAGCAGGAAGTTAGCTGCATACTGCAGGCCCACAGCACCGCCACCGGGTGAAGTGGCGGCAGGCCAGCTACGTGAGACAGACAAGGCCGCCGACTGGGGAAGTGCCATAGGTTTAAGGGCTTACCGGTGGCCAGTGCATTAGAGCTACGGAGTGTTTTGTGATTGCCGGAAGGGAGGTTTTGCTGTGATTTTGGAGAGCCGCCAGAGAGTCAACGACTGACAGTCTGGTTTCAGTTTCGCAGAGTCACTGAGCGACCTGGCTGCCTTTGCGGAGCCCTCAGGCGATTCAAGGCAACAAGGCCCTCTCCTGGGAGTTAAGTTTGTCCCCCTCTTGTATCTCGAGAGTCTAAGACCCCTCCTTCTGCCTTTCTTGCTCTGAGCCTAATCCTGTTTCGAGAGGAAGGCGGCAGGCGGGATTGCAACCCGTAGCCGATTGCGGGAGCTCTGCCGGAAGTCAGGAGGAGTTCTGGAGGCAGGGAACTGAGAGGTAACCTTTCATCCCCTTTTGTAAACCCTCTTATAACCCCTAACTGTATTCCTGACTATGTTTTGACGAAATATATTGAATGCATCATGACATTGACTTTGAGTTTGACTTTCAGGACACAAACCAGACTAAGTAAAGAAATGTATGAGAAATATCAGTTTCAGTTTCATTGTGTGACTGAAAGCAGATTGTGGGATTGCATCTGGGGGAAGGATGGGAGGAAGGCAGTATTGCTTGTTTTGATTGGGTCTATCAAAGGTTGGGCAAATCTCCATAAGTTTGGGGAGGCCCAGTGCTATGTTTATTTTGAATTGCCTGGAGAACCATACGTGTTTCATAAGTTTGGGTGGTCTAGTTGCTCTGACTTGTGAGGGTGGACTGTGATCGACGTTTCATGGACCAAGAATGTTCCACAAGTTTGGGTGGCTTGGTCGCCTTGTTTACTTTGGGTTTCTTTCAATTTTTTTTTGTTCTGGACAAGGAGGTTTGAGCATGTTCCATAAGTTTGGGTGGCTCAGCCTCTTCTTGCTTTGGTTTTAAGAGAATGAATCAGGTTGAGGACCAGGCATGTTCCATAAGTTTGGGTGGTCTTGGTCCCATGCCACGCACATGTTGGAACCAAAAGGTTATAACTTGACTATACTTTATTAGTATCCTACTTATGAACAGGCTAGTCAGACAGGTTTCCATAAGTTTGGGTGGTCTGACTATAGCTTATCACCAACTGAAGAGAGTACTCGTTGAGAATAAACTTGTGGTAAGAAGGGGCAGACTGAATCTTGAGCTAAAGATTATCGGTTCAGTTATATGCTACCTCAAAAGACTAAGTGAAGATAATTATGTCATGGCTACGCCAGACCCGGACCCGGACATTTCCGGACATGGAACCGGACCCGTGTCCGGTAGTTTCCGGACGTCCGGAATTCCGGACATTTCCGGACCTCCGAACATAGGGGGATCCGGACGGTCCGGAAGGCTGGACAGGTCCGGAAATGTCCGGACCATTAAAAATAAATCAAAATAAAAAAATCTGAAAAAAAAGTATGTTATGCAGAATAACAATGCAAACCACTTTTGCCTCAGAGTCATGTCAGAATTCCTAACCAAACTTGAGTTAAAAGTCAAAAACTATAAAAAGCTTAAAAAAAGACTTTAAAAACTAATAAAAGGTAATGAATTATTAATAATTGAAAAGTTGGGGTTGTCTAATAAATTACTATAGAGAGAGAGTATGTCCGGACCCCCAAAAAAGCATAAACGGGCCTGAAAAACCCCCAAAACAATTTTTGGGGCTTGGCTCCTCAATGGGGAAGGGTCCTGGACCGTGTTTTTTTTTTTTTTTTTTCTCGAAATTTGCCAGATCCGGACCTTTCAGACCGGACGTCTGGATTCGGGACTGAATCCAGACCGTCTGGACGGCGGTCCGGACGTCCGGATCGTAGCCATGAATTATATAAAACTTGGATACTTAAACAGTTCAGGGCGACTAGGGTGGCCTAGTCATATGCCCAAAGAAGAGAAAAGTTGTTGTGCCCTGTGTTTGTGTATACTCCATGGCTAAGCTAGACATGTTCCATAAGTTTGGGTGGTCTAGCTTTATGCCCTATGTAAGCTGGATATAAAGGGATAAATCATTGAGAGACTATGAACTATTGTTTGATAAATTGACTTTGGGGATGGTGAGAGTACTTACCTTTGTAGTTTGGTCTGCATGAGACTGAGTGCGACTACTACTTAGTCTGAGTTTTAGTTTGATAGGTAGTTGCTTTAGTTGCTCGCCACGTGCTAGAGCCATAGGAGTTAGTTTCAATTCCTCAATTTTTGAGCTAAGTTTTTTTTACTTAGGTCAATTTTTGCATTTTCTCGGATCTTTTTATTATACTTGGTCTTGTATAAATCTTGGTAAGCCACTTTCTCTACGGGAAGCGCTGCCAAAATTTCTGCAAATCTAAGGAGTTAGTCAAATTTTGGCTTTCAAAAACTCAATTTTGTCTAAATTGCATACATGACTTATTAAAAATCTGGGAAGTCTCACGTTCTAAAGGGAGCGCTGCCCAAATTTTTGTTGATTCAAGGAGTTAGACAAAATTGGACTTTGGAAAGTCAAAGTTATTTTCTAGACTTTGAACTTAGCTTTGTATAAATCTTGGAATAACACTTTCTCTACGGGAAGCATTGTCGAAATTTCTACAAATCTAAGGGGTCAGTTGAACTTTGTTTTGAAGTCGAACTCAAGTCTAGCTTCTGAGTTCCTATCTGACTTGGTATAAATCTGAGAAGGCTACTTTTCTAAAAGAGATACTGCCCAAATTTTTACTAATTCGGGGAGTTAGACAAAATTTGACTTTCTAGAATTAGAGTTAGGATTTTTTTTCCGTATTTGAGGTATTATAAATTCTGAGAAGGCACTTTTCCTACAAAAAGTGCTGCCGAATTTTTCTTAGTTTAGAGGAGTTAGATTATATTTTGACAGGTGGCAATTCTGGCAATCCACTCTGTATAGAGGAGATTCTGCCAAAGGTCTACCTTTTTCGTTAGACACTAACTTAGGGATAGACTCACGATTAGTTAAGTAGAATGATTCTTGGTGAAATCGGGATATGGAGATTACTCTCGATTTGGACTCATAGATTTAGCTTGGGGATGGGTCTGTCTTGTGTTACAGGTCCTCTTGAACGTTTGATTCGAAATCAGGACTAGATTCAGCTTGATCCTACAAGGATCACCTTTTGTTATCACTGATAATAGGTCGGTTGCCGATTCGTCGGTCTACGACTCAACTCCAATTCATCCTCGATACTCAACCTAAAAGGCTTTAGCCTTGGTGATTTTCATTGTTTTATTAAGGTTTTCACCCAAACTTTTATTGAATGGCCATTTAAGAAAGGTACTAAGTATTTAATTATGGGAGGTTGGACAAAGGTTGGGGTTTGCATGGCTAAAGCGACGGGTATGAGTATAGAGATTGGGTGAAGTTAACTCCATGTAGTGCGTGGAATTTTTGTTGACTCTTTGATGTGATTGCAGGTATGTTCTGTGGTTAGGATTTTGGATTTGACTGCCTGCGATCACACACATATATATGGTTGTGAGGAGTCCCACTGTGAATGTGAGAAGTGATCGTCACATACTTATACCTCCTTTACATATGTATACATATGTACTTATATTAGGTGTTTGCCTGACATGAGGGGCCCACGCTTAAGGGTTTAATTGGGGTAGAGATTGAGAAAGGAAAGAAAACCCCGTTTTATTGTTGAGTGCTTCTTAAAGATTTCTTAGTCGGACGTTGGTCCTGGGCCTGGATTCGAGGTCCTTGTCCAGGACATCCCAGGTCCTAGACTCTGCATGGAAGGGATCACCCCCCGCGCAGAGCCTATTTGCCCTGCCTGCCGAGGGGGACACTCAGCCTAAAGGTCGGAGATGCCGCGGAGGCCGCACGACTATTCTTTCAACCGTGAAGGGGTAGATCCTCACGATACTTCGAATTTGACACTTGAGTGTCATAAACGGTAGTCGAATCCACGAGGGACCGCTTGATTATGGGCACTACATAGTACGCCATCGTTGCGGCTACTTGCGTATTCATGCATTTCTAGTCGATATGGGAAGGTCCCGCTCCTGCGCGATTTTATACTAAGTCTCGCGCTGCGCCTATGCGATTTCCGCATCGGAGAGTTATGGGATGGCTACTAAGGGACTAGGAGTGTTGTCGCGTTGTTCGTTCTATGTCGTTCTGTATATGTATGTATATGTGGGTGTGTTTTTATTCTATATGTTCTTTAGAGTGGTGTGCGCGTGGTGTGTGGGATGCGTCATAGTCGACCGACGACGAGTCGCTCTTGGGACCTCAGCCCCCCAAGGCGTCGGTTCCCGTGCGGGTCTGATAGAGGCATAAAACCGCTCGTACCCCCTATGCTACAACGTACGAGAAACGCCCTCGGCTGGTCCACCTCTGCGATTGCAACTGATTAGCTTTCGTACTGAGGATTGGTAGCTCGGTCGAGATGCGCCCACCGAAGGGAGGTGACAACTCCCGTAAGGTGGAGGTAAGTCGTGCCTCGCGTAGGCCCTATCCTGTCGTAGGGGCTAGCGAGGGGTATGGTTGGCGCACTCAGCTGGAGCGGCTTGCGGAAGCTCCATGTGTATTCGCCACGAGGATCAGACTGACTCCTGCGTGACGCGGCCGGGAGGGTCCCGCCCCGTTTTGTGTGGTGCCGGACCGATGCGCTCGACAACGACCTTGACCTTTCAGGACTGTAGCAACTACGACCTTTGACCTTTTAGGATTGCGACAGGTACGACCTCTACACAGCTACGAACCCTGCCTGAAAGACCTACACAGTTCAAAACCCGACAACCTCACTACCTCACTATCCTACAACAACAGACAGACGACTCGCAAGACACATGTCACGGGTTCAACCACACACAGGGCAACTGATAATGTACATGGTTAAGGGCAAGGTCTGGGGATCAGGCCCTGGGATCTGCATTTGCTACCGTAAAGGTGAAAACCGTTTCATGTTTATCCTTGTTGAAGTTATTGTGGAATTCATCTGACAAGCTGGCTCTACGATATGAATTTCAAGAAGCCCCTGCAACTTTCCCCTTCATGTGTGTTCCACACTGAAAGTCCACATAACTGTCCATGGTTGAAGGCATTGCTGATGGCAAGCCTATGAATTTCAAGAAGGCCCTACAAAATTCACCAGGATGTATTTCAAGACGTGCTGATGGCATGGAGATGAGAACCTGCTCCCTCTCCATTGTTGCGAGAGGTAGGGGTCACAAAGATAGGGTGTAGAGTCCATGGTCGATGGCCAACCTAAGGTGACAGTAGGTACCTAAAACCTTGGGGAAACAACGCTGCAAGTCTACATAATTGTTTTGTTATTGGTTTTTCCCTTTGATTGTATAATTCACAACCCGCCGCATGCTTTCCTCAGATGATGTAGATACTATGATGTGAATTGTGCAATCGATTTTCAGATCTTTAACCCACGTACCAAGAATAGGTGCCCTGACATGAACGTTCTGACAAAGCAGAAGGCTTCCAATTGACTGGTGCTTCACTATGATGTGACACAATCCACTCGGCAGGTTGCTTTACCGCAACAGCGCAACACAATCAAATGAGAAGACTCTCTCTCTCTCTCTCTCTCTCTCTCTCTCTCTCTCTCTCTCTCTCTCTCTCTCTCTATCTATCTATCTATCTATCTATATATATATATATATAAGTTCTGTTTGTGACAATATATTGCCCCCCCTCCCCCCGCCCTCTCTTTGCCCCTTACTCCTTGCCTCCTGCCCCCGCATTCTTTTATGTTCTCATCCCCATGTAAGTGCAATAGCTTAGGCGCGTCCTTACTCCTTGGAGCATCTTCGACTTACAACCTCCCCCTCAGTGCCCGTGTGGACTCCGCTACCAGCAGTCCTACCAGAATCATTGTCGTGTGAGTGGGCAATTGTCAGTTGCATCGATTCAACGACCTATATGGATGTCCGCATATTTATCGTAGTTACCATCCGGACAGCATGGATGTCCAGGTCCGGATGTTGTACATATAATTTAGAAATATACTAACTTGATCATCGCTCAGCATAAAAGGGCCTTTACGATTCAGACCCCAAATGAGTACTCCAGCATAGTGGGGCCCGACGGCCAGAACTTAATTTCACGAAGAATTCACAAAGGACAAGTACTCTGAGGCAAAGGTCACATCCACATGAAAAGAAGTTGTGTGGAAAGTCGCAGTCAGGTCCTGGACGAACAGGTACTGTGTTTTATTTTAATGCTAAAGATAAGGTCACGTTTGTTCAATACTAAGTCAAAGGTCACAGTCCCAGGCCAATCACAGTTCCCAGGGTCACGTCTGATTTCAGTTCAGGAGTCCAAAAGACAGGCCCAACGGCCACAGCAGCAGCAAACTATGGGAAAGGATACAAGGATACACACTTTGCAACAACAGGTACTGGGGAAGAGTCCCAGGTCGAGGGAGGCTAGTAACAAAAAATCAGGTGAGACCTCGCCAGACCAGTCCAGCAGTATAAAGGACTTGCCAACCTCCTCATTCGGCAGAGACTCATTGGCATGAGAGTGTGGAAGTGCTGAGGCACTTGTGCGCCAGAATGCTAGTGAACTGCGCAGACTAGAGAGTTGCGCTAAGGAAGAAGAAGGGAGCTGGGCGCTGGCTGAGGGAAGCAGCCAGTAGAAGTTAGTAGCATTAGAAGGGTTAGTAGTAGGAGTACCAGTGAGTAGTATTCAGAGTAGATCCTCGTGTGATAGGGAGTGTGCATGCATGATGAAGTGTGAGTAGACCAGGACTATAGACATAGAGGGAGAGAGAGAAGAAAGCAGATAAGAGAGGGGGAGGAGAGAGCAATAGTGATAATTACCTGTTGAGCACTGTTGTTGACGATTGGCAGCTGGCACTGAAAGAGTGCGAGGCTTGGAACTTGTAATTGATTGAAGAGTACTTGTAACTCTGTTCAGCGCTATACATTTTTGGACTCACGTTTTTCCCTCTCCTAATCTGGTTATGATATTTTGAGTTGAGCTTCCTGGTTCTCATTCGTCTTCTATTGAGCTATGTGTGAGATATTGCAATCTGTGAAATTTGTGTTTATGCATCGATCGTGAGGTACTATTCCAGTATATCTGACATTGTAAGAACTTCAGTCAACTCTTGCGCATAAAACCTGCCATCCAGATTAGTTAGTACTGATAAAAAAAAAACAGCCAGACAAACGAAAGCATAAGGAAAGGTGTCGAAGTGAAAGACAGGCAGCAAACAAAAAAAGATTCTATTCAACGTTTGATTAGCAAAAGTTATATTTATGAAATTCGTTATATTGAAGCAGCAACATCCAAACTTAAAAAAAAAAAAAAAAAAAAAGACCCCATCCACTCAGAAAGTAGATTAGGTTTCGGGTAGCTGCTTGGTGGGACAGCGGAGGCCACCCCTGTGTTGCACCCCATCATGGATGACTATCCGATGTTCGGTATGGTGGCCCTCTCCATTATGTTGGTAGCTGCTTGGTGGGACAACGGAGGCCACCCCTGTGTTGCACCCCATCATGGATGACTATCCGATGTTCGGTATGGTGGCCCTCTCCATTATGTTGGGGCCACTGTACAACCTCTTCTTCCCCCTTGGCTTCGGGAGGGTGTGCTCCTCCCATATGATGATGAGATCAGGCAAGATGAAGCAAGGGCTGTCTGCGACAGAAGGCAAAAGTGGATCGCCGCCTGGCAGAGAAGCAGAAAGAGAAATAATTAAAAAAGAAACAGAAAGAAGAAGAGGTAAAAAAAATAAAGGAAGAAAGAGAAAAATTAGAAAAAGAAATGAAGGAGAAAGAAAGTTGCAAGAAGAATTGAAGGCGGTTGAAGAAGAAGAAGAAGAAGAAGAAGTTGAACCAGAGAACGGTGAAAGACTGTACAGACGCCAGACAGAAAGGGGTGAGACTAGTGGAACTCGTGGCATATGTATAGAGCCGGAAACTATGAACTGGTTGGACCAATTTGGCTATAAGACATAAATGTTTGTTGAATCGGAGGAAGAGAGGGATATCATTGTTGCAAATTTGGCCTCAACCGCAGATCCTGCGGAGAAAGAAATCCTGCTACAAGAAAAGAAAGCAGAACTAAATAATAAAATGGTGGTTGTGAAAAGGCAGGAATTTGAAGAAAAGAAAAGACTGAAGGAAGAGGGGGAGAAGTTTCAGCAGCAATTGCAAGAGCGAAAGGAAAAACAAGCTGCTACAGATGAACGATTGTCCCTCCTCACCGATACCCTCCTCCACACCAACAAACAGCTCGTTGCGTTGTCAAAGCAAGTGCAGAAAGTTGAACACCACCAGTTTGAATTTGAAGGCGTCTGGAACGCCTTCCTGCAGAGATATGCACAGGAAGTAGATAAACATATAATAGCCTGTGTACAAAAATTAAATGAAAAAATAAGCAAAAGATTATCTGATCCCGTCGTAGTAAAAAAACCAGTAGGTGGCGGCGGAGGAGATGGAGGAGACAGAGATGGAGATGGTGGAGATGGAGACAAGAAAAAGGGAATGCAACAAGCGGAATCAGGGGATGTAAGGAAGATTAAAGTAAGAGTACCGTGGACTTACACGGACAAAAAGGAAGAAAGTGTATTGCATTGGATTGCGGCAATAGAGTCCTATGTCTATGGGCAGCGCATACCGTATTGGGACAGAGTTTTGATGGTCAGTTCGTGTATGGCCGGAGATACCATGAGTTTTGCAATCTCTTTGCAGAAAGAAGCATGTTGCCAATCCATGGTGGAATACTCCTAGCAAACGCGCATTGAAAATTTCTTTGAAGTTGTTCGAGAAAGGTTTGAGGACAAAAATCTAGCCCGGAGAACCGAAATGTTGATTCTTAACATTGCGGATAGGAAATGGAAGAGTGCGTCTGCACTCGAGGCTACCATGGATGAACTCTTGCAATGCGCTGAACGTGGACTCACCCCAACTCAGATTATGAATAATTTTGCTAGAGCACTACCCGACCCACTCCGTACTCAACTGTATCCCCGTACCAAAGAAGAGGGGATAACATATGAGAAGTTCAGCAAGATCGCAATAGATCATGATGGCTTCCTGGCAGAAGCAAACTATTGCCATCATTGGAAAGATCTGCAAGCAGGAAAAAAGTGGCAGAACCGTACGATCTCTGGGAATATACCGGGGAAAGACAACCTGCTTCTGACCTTTGAAGAAGGAGGTGTCGAGACTCTCTCCTACGATCAAATAGACTATGGTCTGGAGGGAGCACCTAACGGTACGGTAGTTCAGGAGGGGGACTATGCGACCATTGGAACCCGCGGGGGACGGCGACAAGGAAGAGGAGGCCGCAGACGTGGAGGAAGAGGACCCGGCACCAGAGGGGTGGTGGTGAAGGTAGCTACTATGTGGGTGGAAGGGGCAATGGTCCCTCGCAAGCTGGCCGAGGTTCCAACTTCACGTGGGGTGGAGGAAGAGGCACGTGGCATGGAAATTGGGATAAGCCATATCCACCCCATCCCGGTTTGCCAGAAGGCAGACCTTGGGAAAAGTTGGGGATTACAGAAAAGGTCTGGCAAGATAGAAAAGTTGCTAACCAGTGTCTCAAGTGTGGTGACCCCAACCACATTGTTCCCTACTGTCCGGATTACAAGGTACCAAAAGGGAGCAGCCAATAGGGGTTTCAGTTGCCTCTACAGAAACTTCGGATGTAGACAGACAAACATCCTTCCATCCGAAGGTTCCCCTGGCAGAAACTGAAAAGGAAGACGGTCCCCACCTAGTTAACTGTCCAGAGGTAGTTAGTGTGTGTACCTCTCTAGGTGGATCCCTCGCTGGCATGGGTGATGAGTTGGCCACTAGTCGCAAAGCCTCGACCGAGATGAAAAAACATAAGGGACAGTTAATAATTGCAGGTCTAGAAGTTAATAAAGTAAGAGTAGGTGGAATGATTGATAGCGGGTCAACACGCAGCTATATAAGTAACAAAGGTTTGCAAAAGTTGTGTCTCGGGCTAAAGGTGAAGCAGTTAGATGAGCCCGTAGTAAGTAAATTAGCAAATAGTAGTGAAATTGTGATGGACAGATATGTCGAGGGGATCAAGACATACTTTCGGCTCGAGGCAAAGGGGAAGGTGGAACGCGTTCTCCACTCTCTGACTCTCATGGTGGAAGATAGTCTCCCTTTTGACATTCTCTTAGGCACAGATTGGGGGGAAGTTGCAGATGCAGATGTGAAATTGGGATCACATGAGTGTTGGCTCCCTAGCCCGCAGGGTGGAAATAAGAAAATCCGTTTGTATCATGAATCAGGTAAGGAAAGCAGCTTAGCTCATTGTTGCATGAGTGCCCCCGCGTTCGCCCGCCATGTAAAGAAATATTACCTGTATGATCAAGTGTTTGTGGCGTATGTGCACCCAGTCAAGGAAGGTCAAGATAAGGAGGAGGCAAAGTCCCCAGAAGTGGAGAAAATTCTGAAAGAATTCGAAGATGTGGCAAAGGCCCCGAGCGGTGTGGTAGAACGACCCATAAAGCATCGCATAGAGATTATACTGGGAAGTCAGATCCCTGAGGGCCCTGTCTACAGAATGTTACCCAAAGAGTTGGATGAACTACGAACCCAGCTAGACGAATTGCTGGAAAAATGATGGATAAGGCCTAGCTCCTCACCCTATGGTGGGGTTCGCATGTGCATAAATTATAAGATTGAACGACATAACAGTTAAGAATGTTGAGCCATTGCCAAGAATCGATGATCTATTGGATAGAGTTCAGGGATGCAAGTACTTCACTAAGATTGATTCGAAGTCTTGCTACCATCAGATTGAGGTAGAACCAGAAGACCAATACAAGCCTGTCTTTCGGACAAGGTATGGGCACTATGAGTTCATTGTGTTGCCCTTTGGTCTTACTAATGCACGTGCAACCTTCCAAAGAACGATGAATGAGCATTTCCGCGAGTGGCTTGATAAATTTGTCGTTATATATCTCGATGATATTTTGATTTTTAGTAAGAATTTGAACGAGCATTGTGAGCACCTTCGACTCGTGCTAAATGAGTTGCGTGAGGCAATGCTGAAATTGAACCTCAAGAAATGTGAGTGGGCAAAATAACAAGTGTTGTATTTGGGGCATGTTCTTGACGGAGAAGGAATCAAACCGGAAGACGCAAAGATTGCAGCCATTCGAGATTGGCCTAGCCCCCACACTTTGAAAGAATTGTGGTCGTTCCTTGGGTTGGTTAACTATTATCGTAAGTTTGTTGAACACTTCACGATAATCGTTGCTCCCCTTCGCAGACTGTTGAAGAAAGAAACAATCTGGAAGTGGGACAAAAACTGCACGTCATCGTTTAAGCATCTAAAGAAATGTTTGATTAATTATCCGGTCTTGAAAGTCGTTGATCCTTCCTTGCCCTTTGTGGTTACAACCGACGCCAGTCAGTATGAGATAGGTGTTGTACTCCAACAAGATGATGGAAATGGATACAGGCCTGTGGAGTTTGTCCCGACGACTGCCTAGTGAGAAGGTCGCCGCTTCCACGTATGAAAGAGAATTGTTTGCTCTTCGGGAAGTTTTGGATCATTGGCGTCATTATCTCCTAGGACGCCACTTCAAAGTGTACTCTGATCATGAGACACTTCGCTGGCTAAAAACGCAAGCTCGGATGACACCTAAGTTGACAAGGTGGGCTGCGGAAATTGATCAGTATGACTTTGAATTGAAGTCAGTAAAGGGGAAGTACAATGTTGTCGCCGACGCTTTGAGTCGAAGATCTGACTTTTTCGGTGCTATTGTAACATATTTAGATGTAGGCACCGATATGCAAGATAAGATTAGAAATGCGTATTCCACTGATCCTGTCCATGACGCTATGTTATAGCATATTCAAGAAGCGCCACAAGAGTTTCGTAACTATCGTGTAACTCAAGGACTGTTGTTTAAAAGAACAGATGTGCATGATAGGCTTTGTATTCCAGATGTGGAAGAGATTAAAAGTATGATCTTGGGGGAGTGCCATGATATAGAACGTCATTTCGGGTGTAAGAAGACCTATGCTAACCTTCTGCGTTCCTACACCTGGCCTCGAATGAAGCCTGATTGCATCGCGTATGTGCAAGATTGCCAAGTGTGCCAACTTAACAAGAGCACCACACAACCTCCCCTTGGTCTCCTTAAGCCTTTGCCTATCCCAACAGGTCCAGGAGACTCTGTGTCTATTGATTTTATGGACACAAAGGTGAAAAGCAGGAATGGGAAGACTCAAATCATGGTGATTGTTGACAAATTTAGTAAATTTGTTGTGTTTGTAGCACTGCCTTCGGAAGCTAGAACTGACTTGGTGATTCGGGAATTCTTTAACCATTGGGTGAAAGATTATGGACATCCCTTAACTATAGTCAGTGACAGAGACTCGCGGTTCACAAGTGAACAATGGCAGCAACTGATGAATGTTTATGGTTCTAAATTGACGACGTCGTCTGGGCGACACCCTGAGACGAATGGGCGGATTGAGCAAATGAACAAGATTTTGCAGCAGACGCTGCGTATGTACATTCGTCCCGACCAGATTGATTGGGATGAGCATTTGCCCAAAGTTGCTAGTGCCTATAACAACTTTGTACACTTATCTACTTGCAGAACTCCGATGGAGTTGTTGCATCTGGGATGGCGTCCCCGCAGACCTATAGATTGTTTCAACCTAGATCAAGTACACAAACTTCCGTTGGGAACACGGGAATTCGCAATGCAATACCAAAAAGATCTAGAAAAGGTAAAAGAGAATATAGTCAAAGCACAGCATCAAATGGTTGAACAGGCAAATAAGCACAAAAGACCTTCTCAGTTTACTGTAGGCGATCTAGTGTGGGTTAAGTCTAAAGAGTTTATCCCAGAAGAAAACATCTCTCAAAAGTTGTTACCCGCCTATAGAGGACCATGGCAAGTATTGGATGTGATAGGAGACGTAGATGGACCCTCCTACGTGATTGAAATTCCTCAACACCTGCATACTTACGCGGCGTTTCACGCGTCAAAGCTCTTACCTTGCGTAACTAATGAACTGTTTCCCAGCCGCAGATCAGCAATTCCTCCAAGTATGGATGGTAAATATGACGTGGATGAAATCGTTGGTGAAAACGTTGTTCAGACTGGACGTAGCGGTAGACCCCAGCGACAGTACAAAGTCAGATTTGCATATCAAGATCCAAGTGAAGATCGCTGGTATACCATAGAAGAGCTTATTGAATCAGCACCGCATATCGTATCCGCCTATGAGCGAGCAAAAAGAGGAATCAACATCGTGGATAGATAAGAACTTTCTCAGAGGACTTTGAAAATTAGGCCGGCGGGAGTAAAAGGGCCTTTACGATTCAAACCCCAAATGAGTACTCCAGCATAGTGGGGCCCGACGGCCAGAACTTAATTTCACGTGTAGCATTCCAAAGGACAAGCACTCTGAGGCAAAGATCGCATCCAAATGAAAAGGAAAAGTCGTGTGGAAAGTCATAGTCAGGTCCTGGACGAACAGGTACTGTGTTTTGTTTTAATGCTAAAGATAAGGTCACGTCTGTGCAATACTAAGTCAAAGGTCACAGTCCCAGGCCAGTCACAGTTCCCAGGGTCACGTCTGATTCAGTTCAGGAGTCCAAAAGACAGGCCCAACACACACTTTGCAACATCAGGTACTGGGGAAGAGTCGCAGGTCGAGGGAGGCTGAAAGTAGACCTCGCCAGACCAGTCCAGCAGTATAAAGGACTTGCCAACCTCCTCATTCGGCAGAGACTCATTGGTATGAGAGTGTGGAAGTGCTGAGGCACTTGTGCGCCAGAATGCTAGTGAACTGCGCAGGCTAGAGAGCTGCGCTAAGGAAGAAGAAGGGAGCTGGGCGCTGGCTGAGGGAAGCAGCCATAGCTGCACCAGTAGAAGTTAGTAGCATTAGAAGGGTTAGTAGTAGGAGTACCAATGAGTAGTATTCAGAGTAGATCCTCGTGTGATAGGGAGTGTGCATGCATGATGAAGTGTGAGTAGGCCAGGACTTCAGACATAGAGGGAGAGAGAAAAGAAAGCAGATAAGAGAGGGGCAGGGGAGAGCTATAGTGATAATTACCTGTTGAGCGCTGTTTTTGACGATTGGCAGCTGGCACTGAAAGAGCGCCAGTCTTGGAACTCGTAATTGATTGAAGAGTACTTGTAACTCTGTTCAGCGCTATACATTTTTGGACTCACGTTTCCCTCTCCTAATCTGGTTATGATATTTTGAGTTGAGCTTCCTGGTTCTCATTCGTCTTCTATTGAGCTATGTGTGAGATATTGCAATCTGTGAAATCTGTGTTTATGCATGTGATCTGAAGCACTCCAGCAAGTGATGAACAGTCGGGTTCCTTGCAAGCATATCAAACGGTTCATTATTGGCATAGGAGCGTCGCTGCTGGTTTGCCTCACAAATAGACTAAATAGGTTAACATTTCCTCATGGATGTTGTTTTACAAAGCTGTTGTTTATATGCTGTTATTCTTGCAGTTGTTCAATGAAATAAACTCAAGGAAGCCTGACGAGATTAATGTCATTGAGGGGATGCACAAAAACAACATTTTTATTGGGGTTCTCTTAACGACAGGGTTCATCCAGGTATATTATCCTGCGCCACCAAAAATAAGCCTCGTTGTTTTTGTTTCTTTGGTGGTGGTTGGGTTCGTTAGGAAGGTTATAATTGCAATGACCCACACAAATCGCCGTCTGATATTCCTGCAGTTTCTCAGAAAATGTTGTCCTTTCGATCGTTTTTCTAAGAATTCTGCACCTGAGTCTGTCCCGCTGTGTTTTCTCAGTGTGTATGTGACCTACCACTAACGTGCGTGTGCCATGTGCTTGCCTGAGTCCAATTCTGGGTCTGTGTGCTAACTCTGTTGGCCGTGTGAACAACATTTTTATTGGGGTTCTCTTAACAACAGGGTTCATCCAGGTATATTATCCTGCACCACCAAAAATAAGCCTCGTTGTTTTTGTTTCTTTGGTGGTGGTTGGGTTCGTTGTTATAATTGCAATGACCCACACAAATCGCTGTCTGATATTCCTGCACTTTCTGAGAAAATGTTGTCCTTTCGTTCGTTTTTCTAAGAATTCTGCACCTGAGTCTGTTCCGCTGTGATTTGCTGTGTTTTCTCAGTGTGTATGTGACCTACCACTAACGTGCATGTGCCATGTGCTTGCCTGAGTCCAATTCTGGGTCTGTGTGCTAACTCTGTTGGCCGTGTGTGTGTGGCTGTGCGTTGGACAGGGACAAGGTAGGGATAGAGAGACGGCCAGGAGTAGGACAGAAAGTTAGCAGGACATATTGGGGGTAGTTTAGCCCCCAGGGACATACGTAGAATTTGCTAGGGACACGGTAGGGATTTTCCAGCAAGTTGGTTGCGCCAGGAACCCAGTGAGGGGGGTAGAGGCAGGTAGTACCCGGCTGGGAGGTACTGGAGGCTGGAGGCAGCAAGGATATCATTTGGTCCAGTGAGCATTCCATTCACTCACCCAGCAGTCATGTTGCTGCTCAGCCAAGAGGGAGAAGCGGCGGAGCTCCTGGAGGAAGGTGGAGCTGGAGGATGATCAAGAAGACCTCCATAGCAATGGAGGTGTAGTAGGGAGGAGGTTGAAGTAGTCCTAGGCTATGGAGGTGAGGGAGAAGCGCCTCTAGCTAGGCTGTGGAGGTAGTAGTAGTCCTAGGCTATGGAGGTGAGGGAGAAGGACTTCTAGCTAGGCTATGGAGATGTAGTAGAGGTAGAGGGAGGAGGAGGTAGGTGGGAACCAGGAAGGAGACTCACAAGTGAAGCTGTGGTGTGCAAACAACTGCCATCTATCCAATCTCTGTTCCTCCATCTTTTAGTGCAACTAGCTTGGTATTCCCAGAGATCTTAGTTATTGTGAAGCTGAACCGGCACCCGCATGGCAGATCCTTGCTCTCTTTACCAGCCATCCATTATGACACATGCTGATACAGGCCCTAGGTTTGATGCATATGTACCAAACTGCAGGGCCTCGAGGCCTCAAACAGTTCTCTTTTATTTTCAGACCTTAAGAGGAAGACTGGATACACTGGAGGCAGTACCCACAACTTTTTGCACTTATTTAACAGATGGCAGCTTAGAATTTCCACAGGATGCAAGGTGAGGTAGGGTCAGTCAGACTGAGTGTAGTTAACAAAGGGATGGAGAATACGCACGCCCAAATCCAATTGATTATGCAACACTCGAGCTGCATTGTAGGCCCTTTCTCTCGTGTTTGAAGTCCTGTGATGAACCCAGACTGACAGATACTCGCCAGACATCAAGCACAAGTAGTCTCAGATCTGCACAAAGTCTCCAGTTAACGTGAAGTGATACCTGAAACAGTATCTTGTTACCATTAGACGAAGAGAGTGGGGAGGGAATAGACAGAGGAGAAGGTGGAAGACATAAACAATGATCACCCAAGAGTAATGCAATCAAATCCCACTTCTTCTCCGGGCTTCCTCTCTCCTCCACGTCATCAACCAGTACACGATAACAAGTATGATAAGTCCTGATCACACAGAATTGCCACGTGGCACTCTTATCTCGTGAAGACCATGAAGACAACAGCAGATTACGGTAACGACATCAACCTCAGGTGAGTACCCGATCCCAATCATCCACAGATCCCGATCTCCCTCTTTGTCACAACCAGTCACTTCATGTAGACAGCATGGACAATGCCATGTCAGAAATAGAGACAGGTGGCATGCGCCACATCGTCGATGAAGACAGGTGGCAGCGCCACATCAGCAATACAATGTAGGCAGGTGGCAGCGCCACATCAGCAATCTAGACCAGTGGCATGCGCCACATCAGCAATGCAGACAAGTGGCATGCACCACATCAGCAGGGTAGACAGGTGGCTGCGCCACATCAGCAATGTAGACAGGTGGCAGCACCACATCAGCAATGCCTGGCGCACAAAACAGAAAACGCCAGCATGCTGCCACAACCCGCATCGTCGTCCTTAGTGCCTGCGCACAGCCAGCGTCAATGCCAGCGTCCAGTCACAGTCGAGCCAGCGTCCAAGCAGCTTAGCAAGACTAAATGTTGACCACCTTGAGTCCTGTCCTTTTGTAGTGTTTGCCGAGGCTGTCTGGCCTCCGGTCCCCTCCCCACAGTCGTACAGATTGACTCTCAGCCGAGGGCCTGGATGATGTACAGTTGCAGATTTCCCCTTGGTCCTGATGCTGTCAGGGTACCTGCATACAACCGGCGGCCTGGGATGGGTCCACTTTGGACTTCGACTGTTGGATCTCGACAGTTGACTTTTGTCAATTGTACCTCGCTCAGGCCCTAAATCTTTAGTTGGGGTCTTTTTCCCCTTTTTGGCCTGGGCCTGGGTGTGGCCTGGCGAGACCCTCAGTCTTTCCACGAGGCATACAACATGGGTTATTGCATTCCTGCCGGCCCATTTTTCGAGTTCCATCGCAAAAAAGGCATCAGTTTCCCTTTAACCCATGTTCATATGCAACAATAATATCATGAGCAGTAGATAGGAGTTCTTTCTTGCTAAACCATCTGGCTTCAGATGGAGGTTGAGACTTGAACTTTACCTTATACTGCTTCTGAGGTCTTCCTCCGCCACCTGTAGAAAAGTAGCCATGTTCCAAAATTTTCTCAACTTCGTATCCTCCATTCATAGAGGGTGGAAACATAGATGGCCTGTTAGGAAAACTATCTCCTTCTACATACGGTTGCAGTTTAGACGCATGAAAGACAGGGTATGTCCTTAGGTGTGGAGGTACATCTATGCGTTAGGAAGGTCCATCGGCATCTCCTATCACCTTGAGAACTTCCCAGGGGCCATAGTAGACAGGTAGCAGTTTTTGAGACACATTTTCTTCTAAGGAAAACTCTTTAGATTTAACCCAAACAAGGTCTCCTTCTTGAAACTGTGAAGGTCGACGATGTTTATTGGCCTGTTCAATTATCTGTAGTTGGGTTTTTTGTATGTTTTCCTTAACCTTCTTGATGTCTTCTTCATATAAAACTGCGAATTCACGCGTATCTGGGGTAGCCTCTGAATCTGGTCCCTTGTTAACGCACCAATGAGACGCCCAGGCTTCCATCCTTTATGCGGTGCATTAGGAGTTCTACATGTAACAATATGTATGTTGTTATTGTTGGCACTAACAATCTTAGGCAAGTTCTCATCCCAATCTACCTGATCAGGTCTGACATACATTCGCAAAAGTTGTTGACAAAGACGGTTCATTTGCTCAGTTTGGCCATTCGTTTCAGGATGTCTACCTGACGACATGGTCAATCTGGTCCCATATACTTCCATCAACTTCTGCCATTGTAGGCTAGTAAACCGAACATCTCTGTCAGAGACGATGGTTTTCGGGAATGCATACTCAGAAATCCATTGCATCTGAAACTTCTGGATAACCAGTTCGGTTGCTTCAGCAGGCAAAGGAATGAACATAGCATACATTGAGAATCTATCTACGATGACCATTACCTGAGTGTTGCCATTTCGACTCTTAGTGAGACTCATAAAGTCTATAGAGATGGACTCACCTGGCTCACTTGGAATAGGCAGTGGTCTTAACAATCCCAGCGGATTCTCATGCTAGGGCTTGTTCCTTTGACACACAAGACAAGTCCGCACATGTGTTAGTACATCCTCTTTCATTCCCTTCCATTCAAAGCGTTTTCGAACATTGGCATACGTCTTTTTGAAACCAAAGTGACCCTCAACATCATGACATTCCCCCATGATTAGACTTTTGATTTCTTCTTTATGAGGAATGCATAGTCGTTCTTCGGTTTTATCTATGTAGAAGAGTAAACCGTTAGTCATTCGATACTCAGGGAATAGTTCAGGGTTTCTTCGTAGGGTCCCAATGATAGGACTCCAGATAGGATCACTCTCATAACCCTTTCGTATCTGTTCCTTCAACTTATTCCCAATATCGAGATAAAAGACAATGGTTCCAAAGAAATCTGCACATCTGGACAAAGCATACGCCACCACATTAGACTTTCCTTTGATTGCTTTCAGTTCAAAGTCAAAGGTGTTGATAAAAGCGGACCATCTAACTAACGTATCAAAGAGTATAGGCTGAGTCTTTATCCATATCAGAGTGGAATGGTATGAATAGACAATGAAGTGCCTCCCTAACAAGTAGTGCTTCCAGGTGTCCAGTGCAGAGACCAAGGCATACAACTCCCTTTCATAAGTGGAGTTGGTCACTTTCTCTGACGGAAGTCTCCTGGGCATAAATTCAATCGGTTTATATTCCTTACCATCGTCCTGCTGTAGCACAACCCCAATTCCATACTGACGTGTGTCAATCGTGACGATGAAAGGAAGAGAAGGGTCAACAATCTTCAAGACAGGGTAGTGAGTCAGCACATACTTCAATTTTCTAAATGACGACTCACAATCTTTGTCCCACAACTAATGTTTTTCCTTTTGTAGTAGTCTTCTCACAGGAGCATCTATTAAGGAGAAGTTTCTGACGAACTTCCTATAATAACTTGCAAGTCCTAGAAAAGATCTCAGCTCAGTTATAGTCTTAGATTGGGGGCAGTCTTGGATTGTTGTAATCTTCTTTTCTTCAGGCCTTAGTCCTTCCTCGTTCATTACATGCCGTAAGTACAAGACTTCAGGCTTAGCAAACTCATACTTTTCCGGGTTCAGTTTAAAGTTGCCCTCGCGCAACTTTTGTAAAACCATTCATAGATGTTTCTCGTAATCTTCTAGTATCTTATTGTACAGTAGAATGTCATCGAGATAAACTACTACGAATTGATCTAGCCATTAACGAAACAATTCATTCATGAACCTTTGGAAGGTCGCAGGTGCATTTGTCAAACCGAAAGGCATAACCACAAACTCGTAATGACCATACCTAGTTCAAAAAGTCGTCTTGTGTTGATCCTCAGGAGCCACCTCGATCTGGTGGTACCCTGACTTGAGATCAATCTTGCTAAAGTACCTGCATCCCTGCAACTGGTCCAACAGGTCGTCAACGCGCGGAATAGGTTCCGCGTTTTTCACAGTGATGGAGTCTAGCCCCCGATAATCAATACATAATCGGAGTTCACCTTTCTTTTTGGGCACGAATAAGACAGGGGTACCATAAGGAGATGAGTTAGGGCGAATCCATCCCTTGTCAGTAAGTTCTTGCAACTGTTTTCGAAGTTCCTCAAGTTTCCTGGGAGACATTCGGCAAATAGGACCCTTGGGAATCTTGCTTCCAGGAATAATCTCAATTGTATGTTTGATAGCACGCTCAGTAATTCCCGTCGGCTTAGTCTGCAAGTCCTTGTACTCGTCGAGAAGAAAGTGGATAGGATGAAGAACACTCACCGACTTGTTTTACAAGCACCATCATCACCTCCTAATCCAACGTCTTCTTAAGTACCATCGAACGAAAAGTTGGGTAACGCATACAACAGAAAGACAAAGTAGAGTCAGACCCAGACCTATGATATAACTTTATCACTCGAGTTTCAACTTCTCGTCCTTTAGTTTGACAATTTTTCAGGATCGACGCGGTTTTATATCTCAGAGAAGGCAATTCACAAATTGCATCTGGGCATGAAGGTAAAGGATTTACCTCGACCTATCACGTCTATGCTGGCTGACAAGAGCACCATGACTGTCTCTCAATACGTCGATCGTGTCAAATGTTATTTCCGGACCAAGGAAGGTAAGAAGATCCTACATGAGATATCCTTCCTTATAGAGAAGAATCTGCCCTTTGACATGATTCTGGGTATGGATTCGCAGTGCACATACTCGCGTGTGCGCAATCTCAATATCCGCGATCATTAATTCACCCTTAGTCTCCGCTTTCTTAGCGCACGAACTCCGAAGTGCTATGAGTTCATTGTCGAGTTCGTCAAGGGGATCGTCCAGTGAGACAGAGCAAAGGACAGTGTCAAGGTGCTCTGGACGACGAGCCGAAGAAGAGTCATCCTCTGCCTTGAGAGTCG
The DNA here is from genome assembly GCA_003427395.1 of Chara braunii. Lineage (NCBI taxonomy): Eukaryota > Viridiplantae > Streptophyta > Charophyceae > Charales > Characeae > Chara > Chara braunii. Next base: position 3,319,281 of record BFEA01000022.1, read on the forward strand.
AAGGGTTAGAAGGGGTTGTTGGCGCCTTACCTTTACTTTGGTCTAAACCCCTCGACTCAGTTGGAGCAGATGCTACTCCTACTGGTTGCTCGCTTTCGGGTTCCTAGTCAAAGGACAGCAGGTGATTACATGCCTTACGACGCCACACTTGAGGCACTGGCGATTGTTAATTTTGGACCGCCATTCCTCTCGCGTTGTAGGGCCAAACCCCGGTAGACTTTCGAGCCTTGGTCGACCCCACTGCGGGTCCCATTTGGCTCGGCCCGCCCACGCTCATGCTCAGGGCGCGGGCCGTTCGTCCCAGAGTCACCCCCACCTAGTGCTTTGAGATGGATGGGGGTGGGCCATCGAGCGAGAGAGCTTTGACATTGGGGATGTTGCTCAACCCTCACGCCCGGTGGTAGTCTCACTGGTCGTTCCGCAAGCGCTGATTTTCTTCGATTCTTGGTTGTGTTCTCAAGCAATTGCTCCTTCCAATACGCAGGCAGTCCAGGGGTTCTTTGAGAGTTCTTCTTCTCTTGTGCGCAGACTAAGCGTCATCCTTAGGTCGCGCACAATTTCCCTAAGCATTGCAATCCTAGGGCGTCATCGGGGTGCGGTAGTGCTGTCTTCCCCCTCGCTTCTACGCACTCCTCGAATCTCATGCGTTCCATCCATCATTATTGAAGCCGGTCCCTTAGTCTTTCTGGGGCCATCATGCGCATGCACAGGCTACTTCACAATCCGCTTAGCAAGGTTGCATTTCTTTCTTTCATGTACACTCCAAGTCACAGGCACAAGAGTCACTCCCATGGGTTGATTTTACACTAAGGGTCCCGTAGCCCCCCTTGTCCCCTCTTCCCTTTTTCCTTTGCCGCCCGGTCTCCTCCGGCTCTGTCCCGCTCAAGGCATCCCAAGCCTTTACTTACCTCCAAAATCCCACACAAAGCAAAGACCGATACAATCCCCCATTGGGGGTCAACACATAGCCCTTCCCGCATGCCTAACTTTCCCTTTCCTTTGGCTTCTCTTTGTGCTCAATCAGCCCACTCTCTTCTTGTAGTCATGCAGTCGGGGAAATGGTTGAGTCACACTGACCTGGTCCTTTCAGACGTACTCCTTTCAATCCTTTTCCGGTCCTTGTCTTTTCTCAATCTTTCCAATGCCTCTTCACCTCCTTTCCCTTCTTGGTGGCACAAGGGACCAGCAGCCCCCCTCCTTGCCCTCTTTTCCACCAAGTGAGGCTGATTCCTTTTCGCGGTTCGTTCCCTGGCAATGTAGTAGGTGAGGAGCGGGGTTAGTTACATGCCAAGAAGAGAGAACGAGAGCGGGAAGGTGAGAGGGTGAGGGAAGAGAGAGAGAGAGAGAGAGAGAGAGAGAGAGAGAGAGAGAGAGAGAGAGAGAGAGAGAGAGAGAGAGAGAGAGAGNAGAGAGAGAGAGAGAGAGAGAGAGAGAGAGAGAGAGAGAGAGAGAGAGAGAGAGAGAGAGGGAGATAGCCCCATAATCCTAACCAAGCTCTACCCCCACTTGACCTACCGCCCCTTTGTACAAGTTTGGAGTCGGCTCACTATAGAGTAAGGGAAGACTGAACTGTGCAATCCAACCTAGAACACGCACAGGTGTGATGCTAAGCAGGTAATCAGGGAAATCAACATTTCACCAAGCATGAAAAGACTACACTGCAGCAACCTACTTACAGCACATACATAACAAAGTCACGGAACAGCTAGGGATGGACTGTCACATCACACAGTGAAGTTGGGACTGAACAACAGCAACCTACCTACCGCACACACACACATGAGTCACGGAACAGCTAGGGATGGGCTGTCACATCACGCAGTGAAGTTGGGACTGAACAGCAGCAACCTACCTACTGCACACACACACATGAGTCACGGAACAACTAGCGATGGGCTGTCACATCACGCAGTGAAGTTGGGACTGAACAGCAGCAACCTACCTACAGCACACACATGAACAAGTCACGGAACAGCTAGGGATGGACTGTCACATCACACAGTGAAGTTGGGACTGAATAGTAGCAACCTACCTACAGCAGACACATGCACAAGTCACGGAACAGCTAGAGGCAGACTGTCACATCACATGGGGTGAACAGCACTAAACTGCAGCAAACTACCTACAGCACATACACAGCAAAGTCACGGAACAGTTAGAGGTAGAGTGTCACATCACATGGGGTGAACAACACTAAACTGCAGCAAACTACCTACAGCACATATACAGCAAAGTCACGAAACATCTAGAGGTAGAGTGTCACATCACATGGGGTGAACAACACTGAACTCCAGCAAACTACCTATAGCACATACACAGCAAAGTCACGGAACAGCTAGGGATGGACTGTCACATCACACAGTGAAGTTAGGACTGAACAGCAACAACCTACCTACAGCACATACATAACAAAGTCACGGAACAGCTAGAGGGAGACTGTCTCATCACATGGGGTGAACAACATTGAACTGCAGCATCCTACCTACAACACATACATAACAAAGTCACGGAGCAGCTAGAGGTAGAGTGTCACATCACATGGGGTGAACAGGACTGAACTGCAGCAACCTACCTATAGCACATACATAACAAAGTCACGGAACAGCTAGAGGTAGAGTGTCACACCACATGGGGTGAACAACACTGAACTGCAGCAAACTACCAACAGCACATACACAGCAAAGTCACGGAACAGCTCGGGATGGATTGTCACATCACACAGGGAAGTTAGGACTGAACAGCAGCAACCTACTTACAACACATGCATAACAAAGTCACGGAACAGCTAGGGATGGACTGTCACATCACACAGTGAATCTAGGACTGAACAGCAGCAACCTACCTACAACACATACATAACAAAGTCACGGAACAGCTAGAGGCAGACTGTCACATCACATGGGGTGAACAACACTGAACTGCAGCAAACTACCTACAGCACATACACAGCAACGTCACGGAACAGCCAGAGTCAGACTGTCACATCACATGGAGTGAATCAGCACTGAACTGCAGCAAACTACCTACAGCACATACACAGCAAAGTCGCGGAACAGCTAGAGGTAGAGTGTCACATCACATGGGTTAAACAGCACTGAACTGCAGCAAACTACCTACAGCACATACGCAACAAAGTTACGGAACAGCTAGGGATGGACTGTCACATCACACAGGGAAGTTGGGACTGAACAGCAGCAACCTACTTACAGCACATACATAACAAAGTCACGGAACAGCAAGAGGCAGACTGTCACATCACATGGGGTGAACAAGACTGAACTGCAGCATCCTACCTACAGCACATACATAACAAAGTCACGGAACAGCTAGAGGCAGACTGTGACATCAAATGGGGTGAACAACACTGAACTGCAGCATCCTACCTACAGCGCATACATAACAAAGTCACGGAGCAGCTAGAGGCAGACTGTCACATCACATGGGGTGAACAACATCGAACTGCAGCAAACTTACTACGACACATGCACAGCAAAGTCACGGAACAACTAGAGGTAGAGTGTCACATCACATGGGGTGAACAACACTGAACTGCAGCAAACTACCTACAGCACATACACAGCAAAGTCACGGAACAGCTAGGGATGGACTGTCACATTACACAGCGAAGTTAGGACTGAACAGCAGCAACCTACTTACAGCACATACATAACAAAGTCACGGAACAGCTAGAGGCAGACTGTCACATCACATGGGGCGAACAAGACTGAACTGCAGCATCCTACCTACAACCCATACATAACAAAGTCACAGAGCAGCTAGAGGCAGACTGTCACATCTCATGGGGTGAACAACACTGAACTGCAGCAAACTACCTACATCACATACACATGAGAAGTTGAACAGCCAAGAGAGTTGGAAAGCACATGCACATGGATGAAAGCGCAACCAAGTGAAAACAGAACACTACAACATACATGAACCTGACAACGTGAAGGTGGAACTAGTGAAAGCACATGCACATGAGTGGAAGAGCAACCAAGTGTGAAACGGAACACCACTAACTATTATGTGGGTGAACGCATGAGCTAGACTAGATCAAAGCACAAGATTGAAGCATGCGATCAACCAAGAAAGAATCGGGACATCATCTACTACCATGTGAGTGAAAAGCATGAGCTAGACTAGGTCAAAACACAAGTTTGAAGCATGAGATCCACCAATGAAGAATCAGAACATCACCATCTACTATATGAATGAAAAGCATGAGCTAGACTAGATCAAAACACAAGTTTGAAGCATGAGATCAACCAAGAAAGAATCGGGATATTATCTACTACCATGTGAGTGAAAAGCATGAGCTAGACTAGATTAGAAACCAAGTTTGAAGCATGAGATTAACCAAGGAAGAATCGGGACATCATCTACTACCTTGTGAGTGAAAAGCATGAGCTAGACTAGATCAAAACACAAGTTTGAAGCATGAGATCAATCAATGAAGAACCGGAACATCACCAACTACTATATGAATGAAAAGCATGAATTATACTAGATCAAAACACAAGTTTGAAGCATGAGATCAACCAAGAAACCATGTGAGTGAAAAGCTTTAGCTAGGTTAGATCAAAACACAAGTTTGAAGCATGAGATCAACCAATGAAGAATCGGAACATCACCATCTACTATATGAATGAAAAGCATGAGCTAGACTAAATCAAAACACAAGTTTGAAGCACAAGATCAACCAATGGAGAATCGGAACATCACCATCTACTATATGAATGAAAAGCATGAGCTAGACTAGATCAACACACAAGTTTGAAGCATGAGATCAACCAATGAAGAATCAGGACATCACCTACTACTATGTGAGTGAAAATCATGAGTTAGACTAGATCAAAGTACAAGTTTGAAGCATGAGATCAACCAAGGAAGAATCGGGACATCACCTACTACTATGTGAGTGAAAAGCATGAGTTAGACTAGATCAAAGCACAAGTTTGAAGCATGAGATCAACCAAGGAAGAATCGGGACATCATCTACTACCTTGTGAGTGAAAAGCATGAGCTATACTAGATCAAAACACAAGTTTGAAGCATGAGATCCACCAATGAAGAACCAGAATATCACCAACTACTATATGAATGAAAAGCATGAGTTAGACTAGATCAAGACACAAGATTGAAGCATGAGATCAACCAATGAAGAATCGGGACATCACCTACTACTATGTGAGTGAAAAGCATGAGTTAGACTAATTCAAAGCACAAGTTTGAAGCATGAGATCAACCAAGGAAGAATTGGGACATCACCTACTACTATGTGAGTGAAAAGCATGAGTTAGACTAGTGGTTCTAGGAAGGAGAAGGAGAAGAAGAAGAAGAAGAAGAAGAAGAAGAAGAAGAAGAAGAAGATGAAGAAGAAGAAGGAGAAGAAGAAGAGAAGAAGAAGAAGAAGAAGAAGAAGAAGAAGAAAAGAAAGAAGAAGAAGAAGAAGAAGAGGAAAAAGAAGGGGAAGGAGGAGGGAAAGAAGAAGAAGAAGAGGWAGAAGAAGAAGAAGAAGAAGAAGAGGAAGAGAAGAAGAAGAAGAAGAAGAAGAAGAAGAAGGGGGAGAAGGAGGAAAAAAAGAAGGAAAAGAAGAAGACGAAGAAGAAGAAGAAGAGGAAGAAGAAAAAAAAAAAAGAAGGAGAAGGAGAAGGGTCTCCTCCTTTCCACTCACCTCCTTGAGGTCTTGGAGATGGAGCCCCAACCTTGATGAAGCTTCTTCTCTCTTGCCCAAGTACCACCTTGGCTTTGGCTCTGTTCTTCCTCAAGCCCCTCTCTCCTTCCACTCTCAACTCTACCCAAGCTATGGCAAGCTTCTCCTACTATGGCTATGGAGTCCTCCCCTCTAGGAGGGCTAATGGGACTCCCTCTAGCCTCTCTCTCTTCCTCACACCCTGGGGGCTATGGCGGATCACCCTCCTAGGCCAGCCTCACCTTCACTAACCTCTAGAGCTCTCTCTCCTAGCTCACAGTCTCCTCTAAGTTCTCCAATTGGTAGGGGTTCCCCTCTCCTCTCTCCAAGTGAGAAAGTGTTCCTATGAGCTCACTTGGGCAGCATGGGCACTCATGCAAATGTGAGTGTGGCGGACTGAATCCCCAACTTATGTAGGCTGAAACCAACAGTCCGGCCAGCCCATGGGTCTCTCCATGTGCCTCAAGGTGAACCGAGGTACCCCTAAGGCAATATTTCACCACTAGGCCCTTCCGGAGGTACCGGGGCCTCGTTTTGGCCAAGTACATGCAGTCTGAGTGGTTGGTACCAACTCGGATTGCCTCTTGGCCTCCTTCAGCCTCTTTTTCAATTTCAGAATGTTGCCCCCTTGGGTCCTAATGCCTAAGGGGCAGCCTCATTTGAAAGAAAAAGACCTAGAGGGCCTTTTTCCCGATTTTTTCAGTTTCTACCGCATTTCTGGTAGGCCGAGGTATTTTCCATGCCTCGGTGCAGTTTCAGCCTTGGATCTGGCTGAGATCCAAGGCCAACAATATTCCGAGCTACCCCCAAGTAGCCCTTGCTTCAAATTTGGGCCCCCAAGTTCAAATTTTCAACTTTTGGTGCATCTTGCTCTCTTTTTGGGCCAAATGCACGTTTTTGTCTCTTTCCCTTTTTTGTTTCTTTCCATTTTGGGCTGCCACCTCATTCCGGAGCTAGCTGTTTTGGGTTGGCTCACAAAAAACGGCTAGTTCCTCTCCACCATAAGATCTAATCTCAGATTCATGGTCCACAAAAAAACGGTCATCTCCCCTTTGCATTTTTTATTTATTTATTTATTTTAATTAAGATTTTGTAGAGGTAATGCGCCAAGGGCATTATGTCTATTTTTCGAATTGCCCTCCACAAAATCCGGAGTGATGAGGTCACCATAGGGACCTGCCAGTCCCTACTGCAGCAGTCCCAATTGGTTGACACATTCTCCTCCACTTTTTTCTCCCCCTTTGTCTCATTCTTCCTCCTTTTTCTCCCATTTTTCTTTCTTTTTCTTTTATTACTGCTGTGACAAGTGTCAAACAGTTGTGCATCCTCTTTCTAGGCCTTGGGTCCTCATTCATGGCCAGATTCATGGTTGGCACTTGACCATTATATCTCGGATTACAATAATGGCACCCCCATGCTCCTAGGGGTCTCCATTTTGCCACCGTTAGTCCCAATTTTGAGCCCCCTTTGCTCCGATTTTCTTTTGGCAGCCTTTTTTTTCTGTGTTGGACTTCTTGGGGCTCTATTTCCTCACGCCTAGCTAGTCCGAGATATCTCGGACTGCTGGGCAGCCTTTCCGTGACTAGTATTTTAGTTTTTTTCGCTCTCATGACCCTCCCTCTTGATCCCACTACTGCTTGCACTAATGGTGCTAATATTTTCCACTGTCTAGATCTTGATCTTGACGGTGCCGTTTCCTTTGTGCGGCCACTCCCCATGCCGGCTCATGGTTACCTTGGGACAGTTCAAGTCTCCGCCATTTTCCCATGCTAGTCCCATTTGTTTGTCCCGCCGGCGGTGCCGTCGACAAAGTCCCATTTTTCGATAATTTTTGTTTGGGCCCATTTAGTTCCCGACATCGTCCCGGTTGACGTTCCATTTTTATTTGGCACCCTACTGTCCCTGCCAGCTCCAATTTCTCCTTCCCATGTGTCTCGAGTATACCGATTTTTCTTGGCCATGAGATCTCATCTCACAGTTGCCGTTTACCGTCCCCACTTGCCTTATGTCGAAATCACTTCTTTCTATCTTTTTGGGCTTGTCGTGGCTCATTTTCCCTTAGCCTAAGCATCCTCATCCAGTCCGTTATTTCTCGGAATGCAATCATGACCATTTTCCTAGTCCCACAGCCCCACAACTTGCCTCCAACTGAAAGAAAATGAAACGCTCAATTTTCAAGTGCATTCGGGCTCAATATTGGCTCCGGACGCACCAAAACCATGTGTTTTTCGTTCCTTATGGAGTCCGTTGTAACTCGGACTGCAGTAGGGGTCAATTTCCTAGCCCCATAGCCCCACAACTAACCCCAAACTGAAAGAAAAAGAAACGGCCATCTTCGAAGTATATCCGGGCTCAATATTGGTTCCGGATGCACCTAAAACATGTGTTTCTCCTCCCCCGTGTAATCCGTTGTATTTCTCGATTTTCTTTACAAAATCAAGAGAAAATCAAGATACTTTGTAACCGATATATGCCAAAATGAATCTGGTTACAAATGCATCACCCTATGTGACCGTTTTTTACCGTTAGTGCCTTTTTGTATTTTCTTTTCTTTTTCCTTTTCTTTTCTTTTCTTTTCCCTCCATTTGTGGACAGTAGGGACCTGCCAGTCCCTACTTGTGGCAGTCCCTACTGACGGCCAACTCACTCACCCCCTCTCACTTCTTTTGTCTTACTCTCCCTCCTTTTTCTTTTCTTTTTCTTTCTTTTTATAGCATGTCAAGTGTCAACTAGTCGTTAAGGCCCTTTTCCCTTTTCTTTTCTTTTTTCTTTTCTCTTCTCTTTTTCTTTTCTTTTCTTTTTCTTTCTTGTTCTAGCATGCCAAGTGTCAACTAGCCGTTAAGGTTTTTTCCTCTTTTCTTTTCTCTTTTATTTTCTTTCCTTTTATTTTTTTCTTTCTTTTTCTAGCATGCCAAGTGTCAACTAGCCGTTAAGGCCCTTTCCTTTTTTTCTTTTCTCTTCTATTTTCTTTTCTTTTCTTTTCTTTTCTTTTCCCTTCATTTCTGAATAGTAGGGACCTTTTAGTCCCTACTTGTATCTGTCCCTACTGACGACCAACTCACTCACTCCCTCTCACTCCTTTTGTCTTACTCTCCCTCCTTTTTTCTTTTTTTTCTTTCTTTATTTTACATCCCAAGTGTCAACTAGCCGTTAAGGCCCTTTTCTAGGCTCTTCCTCTTAGTTTCGGCCCTTTCTATGCTCAAGGGGCAGTTCGTTATTTTTCGGACTGCAACTGTGGCCCTCACATGCCCATGAGAGCGTCCGTTTGCCTCTATTTCTTTCAAGCGGTGGACCCTCGTACTCTGATTTTCTCCTGGAGGCCTATTTTTCACGTGGAGTCTCTTTTGACTCCATTTTCTTGGGGGAGGCCAATCCGAGATTTGTCGGATTGCTCCCATGCCTCCCCCTACATGATCCTCTACTTTTTCTTTTTTCTTTCGGCCTTCCCACTTGCTTCCACTAGTGCTTGCACTAGTGGCGCAGCCGTCAAGATCTTGATCTTGACGGTACACTTTGCTTTAATTATTTTCCTTCATGCCACTTCACCGTTTTTTGTCGAGTCCTCCCCATGTCCCCGCCATTTATCCCACGCCAGTCCCCGACAATTATCCTACTAGTGGTCCCGCCGGTGGCCCCGTCGGTACTTGTCCCGTCGGTGGTCCCGCCGGTACTTGTCCCGGATGCCATTTTTTTTTTTAGTCCCATGCGGTTCCCGGTTCCTTTTCTCAAGGTGTCCCGGGTTCTTTTGACATTTTCCCTTGTATTTCTCGGGCCTCGCGAGCACCGGTTTTCTCCGGCCGCGGGGTCTCCAATCCGAGGTTCCCGCTAATTACCATGGGCGGCCCCCACGTTGGCCCCTTATTTTCTAGCGTCCCACGGTCACCGGGGCCGTCCACCTCCCGGCGGCCTTATTCTCTCGTCATCCGCCGCGTCGCATTTTGCAAGTTGACGGCCCCTTGGCCTTAGTCACGCCGAATTCCAGTGGCCCTCCTGGCCTCACGCGATGCCCCTGTGTGCCCATGTCCTCACGCTTACTTGCTTGTCATCGCTAGTTCTTTCCCCCTGCGGTCCTCAACCCAGGGCATCGTTCCTTCCGGCGGCCTAATCCTTTGTCTTTTCTCTCTCTCATCTCCTTACTCCAAATTTCTCTGTCGTGCACAAATTGGCTATATACAGGGTCTCGAGTGACGGGATGTTATTCAGGACCCACCGGTCCCGACAGCGTCATTCCCATTTTTCCCACGGCTTCTCGAACGCGATGTCGGTATGCTCAGGAAACGAGCGTGGCCTCCTCTTCTTCTTCCATTGACTTTGGCCTCCCTTATTGGCCATAACGGCAGTGACGTCACCCTTCCCAGACTCATTGCCGCCGTTACCTCCGTCGAGGGGTAACTTCTCTACGGTATCATCATTAAACACAACAAGCATGTGGTCCTGGCATTTTTGCCGCTAAAGAATCCGCTTACCATACCCACCAATCGGTCCCGACTTTACCACCGAAGCGTACATACCTTTCACTTGAGCGGTTATCTGCTGTCGTTGGAGAGCGAGATCGCAAAACTGTCGATAGTTATACTTTCCAGACTTGGCTTCTGCCACGAGCTGTCCGCGAATGGGCTCAGACAGTGCACGTGAGTATATGTATAGGACCTGGTTGTCCTGCAAGTTCAAACCGGGTACCTGCAAAAGACGGTCAACCTCACGCGACAAAGCATCAACAAAAGTCCAACGTTTCTGGCCGATTGTGGTGAGTTCGTCAAAGGCCTTATTGATCGTTGTCTTGTCAAGAAACCTCTCCTTTATCTTTTGGAGAAATTGCTTGAGGTTCAGGGTCTTAGCCCACTCACCGATATCCTCGAAACTAGCGGCATTGGCTTTAGACAACACCCATTCCTTGGTCACTCCTCCTAGACAAGATGTGGAGAAAGCGACCTAACTCTCAGGCTCAACAAGTGCGTCCTGACATAAGTCTGGATTTCCGCAATCCACAACAACAAATTCTCATCTTTCTTGTTGTTATATGTAAACGGCAATTTCATTTTCACCTTTTCCTTTTTCTTCAGTTTTTCTGCCTCCTTGGCCGGTTCTTCCTTCTTGGTGGGTTCTTCTTTCTTTTTGACCAGTCTCTCAGGTTCTATCTTAGAACCTTCGGGTTTCTCTGGCGTAACTCGCTTCATTGCATCCTTCATTAATTTTTCTTGGGGTTCCTTCTTGACTACCTCCCCCTTGGTCTCCTCTTCAATTCCTACCTTGTCTTTCCCTTTCAGGAGTCTGGTCACTGTCTCCAATGAGGCGGTGTTGCTATCAATTTTCCTTTCGAGATGAACAAGGTGGACCATAATAGACTGAAGAATGAATGCAAACTCGTTGTCTGTTTCTTCGTAGTGGAACTTCTGTCTTAGTTCCTCCATTACTCTTTCTTCTTGTTCTTGCTACTCTTGTTGTCTCCGGAGTTACTCAATATTTCTCCTTTCTTCTCTCAATGTGTTTTCTAACTGACTGGCATTCTCCTCCATTATTTCCACAGACAATTGTGGTTCAACTTTCTTTCCTTTCTCTTTTTTTTTGCTGATGGGCCATTCTGGCAGGACATGGTCTGGTGTGGCACATACTTGTGTTGCGAGTACCTGCTGTTGATGCGCTGGGCTGACGTGGCATGCCAGTGTTGTGTGTGTGCAGACATGCATCGCTGACGTGGCATCCCCTTCGTAGACCTTCCATGTCCTTGACATGCTGACGTGGCAGACTCTTTCGAGCTGCTGTGTTGGCATTCCAGGGCGTGGCATGCATAACATGCTGCTGAGGGTGAAGCGTTGATTGTGCACTTGGATGTCGGTGGACGGTACGACTTCACGATTTGCTGTAGTGTCGAGTGCTGGCCCTTGTATTTGGTTGCATTGCTTCTGCAGATGGTACAGCCGTAGAGAGAGGAAGCTAACCATTGATTGTGCTGTTGTGTTGGCTGACATACTTACCTGTTGGTTGTTCTGTGGTTGCTGTGTATACCCACAAATGTGATGTTGTCTTGATCACACTGGCCATGGCTGCGGTACCTGTTCATTACTGTAGGACATCATCACACAGAAAACAAACAGCAAAGTTAGATTAGGAAATCGATTGAGAACCTGTTTCTTTGCATCTGCCTTGATTAATTCTTGCTGTAGAAGCTGCGTGCATTGTGGAATTTATTTTTGTCTTTTAATTTTATTTATTGTGCGGCAACGACACGCTGGGAAAAATGACTTATCTCTGGAAATGCCTGCGTGCCTCTTTTCTCACACATTCCATAACTCTCTTCTTCTTTCCAATCCCTCTCACTGTCTACGCCGGCGAAGAAGGGGGGGAACTGAAGACCCGTGGTCAAATTGATGCAAAAAGACATACTCTGATTGGTTTTCTTCGCCAGTTGTTCGGTGAGATACACGCTGCCGGTCCAGAAGTTGAACAGCACGTTTACGGACAGTTCAATCTGCGTGATGCAGAAAAGAGCTACAGTGGTCCTGTTCTCTCTGGACCAGCGCCACGTGAGCCGAAGCTCTCGCCGGTATCTTGAAGTCTTCAGTGTAGTCACGTCATCATCTTCAAGG
>BFEA01000022.1:3342916-3358776 GCA_003427395.1 Chara braunii
TCTTCTTCTTCTTCTTCTTCTTCTTCTTCTTCTTCTTCTTCTTCTTCTTCTTCTTCTTCTTCTTCTTTCTCTCTCCTCTGGTCTCTATCTCTTTGCAAGTGCTTTCATTTCTTTCGCAATTGGGTGGCATTGTCTTTCATTGTGAATTTGCACTTTGGAACTGACCAGGATCGTAACACAAGCCTCCTTTAGAGGCGAAAATATCCTCTTATGCCTCCCGTGACGAAGCAAACATCTTTTAAGCTGGGTTGTACTCAGAAGACAGGGAAGCCCAACTGCTCTGCCCCTCTTTCTTGCTTGCTTTCTTTTTTCCCCTTCCTTCAAGTTCCTGGTGAATAGGACCTTAGGGGCCTGTCTCCATATCCATTTTAGGGAGCATCAGTCCGGTTCGTTTTCCACCGGCAGGTCCACCATAAGACACACCCATGCTTCCTTCCGTTTTGGTGTAGGACACCTGTCACCTGAACGGCATTGATTGGCCCATTCCATCAGGATTGGCTATCACCTAACATTTCGTTCTGAAATTCCTTCAGTCTCAGCCTTGCCACAGATGTTGGATGAGCTTGAAACAGAGAATCTCAGGATCTCCAAGCACGTTCTCTCTACTGTTGGTTGTGCGAGGAATGAGCCCTCACAGGGCTCTTATCCAACATGCACATGTTCTGGGCTAAGGCCCTCAGCAAGGTTCTCTCTACTGTTGGTTCTCTCTACTGTTGGTTGTGCGGGCCTGAATATTCACCAGAGCCCAAAATTTGACATTCTCCATATGTGGGTACTCAGGCAGTTGCAGCACGCCAGTTGGTTGAGAAGAAGCGTGCGCCTCCCTGTGCTGCGTCATACAGTTGAGCCCAGGCCTTGGTAGTTGCACCTGGGCACACACACACAATGCAAGGCAGACACATCACGAATTGGCTACGGGCCTACGAAAAAGCAGCATTGTCGACGTACATACCCCGGGTCCTGTGAAAATGCAGCAAATGGCCCAAGTCCGGAAATACTGGCCGTGCCCAACTAAAAAGGGCCCAGGCCCTCAACTGCACAGCTGGGCCTGGGCGCAGGCATTGGGGCCTGACCGGAAGCTACTGCAGCTTCCCAGCCAGGCCACTCGCAGCCAAACAGAGGCTTCCACTTCCATATAGGGAAGGAGGCAGCCAGGGGCAAGCATTCTGGCCCACGCCGGCATTGCGGTCACACTGCTGCGTTGCTGCGCGATAGGTTGCATGCTGCGTTAGCGGCCAGGGCACGTGTGGGTGCTTGAGAGGTGAGAGGGGCGCTGCTGGGGAGCGGAGCGCACACAGCCATAGCCGGGCTGCAGGGCGCTCGGGGGTAAGAGGGCGATCGATGGTCTTCAGGAAGTAGGCGAGTGTGGGTGGTCAGGGTCTGATGAGGGGAGACGAGATACATACCTGGTGCATGAGGGAGGTCGGCTATGGTGTTGACGTCATGTACATTGGTCTTCAAAGTCGAAGTCAGCCTGTTGCGTAAATGCGAATATAGTAGGATAGGCAAGTAGTGTAGGCTGGGCGCTGGGCGCCAGACAGAGAGGACCGACATTGGATATTGTGTTGGTGTGGCCTGAGGGCTTGAACATCGGTTCATGAGTCCATTGTATTGCTCTTATTTGGATGGAATCTTGATGCATTTGTGCTCTCTGCTTGTACACAGCTACTTGGACATCTGTGTGATTTCGCAACTTGGCTTTCTGCATATCGTTCTCACTCATATTCCTTGCAATTTGGTATCGGAGCTGGTTCGTGATCGCCATCACCTAGCGCCGGCGACATTGTTACTTGGAGCGCTGAGGATGCTTCTGTGCAACGAGGATACTTTGGCGCAGGCTTGTTAAAGCAACCCGGGTAGATTGGTTTGCGGCTGGAAGGCTGTGGCGACAGCATGGGAGCTGTGGTGGCAGCGGATATATGTATGATGATGAGAGCATGCTGATGTGGCCTTTTGGCTGAGGCGGCACTATATTGCGTTGTGGGTGGTACCGAGGCTATGACCAGTCCTCAAAATGCACATTCGGCTCAATTGGGGAGAAATCTGTGGTGGGGGGCAGCTATCTCCAGGTACGTTTTTCCCTTACCTTACCTACCCTCTCAAGCTCTTCTTACCGTGAGGAAGTGAGTCCAACCTTGAGTGTCCTCTCTTTTGTGTAAGGAGTCGTGAGCACTCTACCTTGAGAGACAACATTCTTCCCCTTGGCGCATCTGGCAGGGGAGGGTGGTGCCTCTGAAGGGCCCTGGTCGAAGCATGGGTCACAGTCACCATGCAAACCCATGGGAGTAGTACACACAGGCCATGCTGCTTTGTCTTTTAAGGGCTCTCTGTTGTGCTGCTAGAAGGGGTGTGCGGACTGACCTATCCAGACCGTCTATAAATATTTATGGCGGAGGTTTGAACTATCGACTGGTTGTGATCGTCATCCTAATTGCAACGTTAAATAATTCCAGAGGACCTTGGGGGATGTCCTTAAAATGCCTCTTGATCAGCCAGATCAGTCAAATGTTAGGCTCGTTGCATGCAAGGATAAATAATGGGCAGTTCTGGTCAAAAGCATACACCTTGGGTACAGGGGTGGGCCGTTAATGCACACCTTAGGCACTGCCGCTCGATGATGGCTACAGGCACGTTGGTTACAGGGAAGGAAAATTCCAATTGAGACTCAACTGGCAAACACAATTACACCCAATGTGCATACATCTGCTCACACAATTTATTTTTATTTTGATTAGTTGGTTGACAGACTGCTAACACCTCACAAACAGCCTAGACTAAAACTGTAATGTTCTACCATAGTCAGTTCTTTTTAAGGCTTCTGTAAGTGAACTAATCAAGGTAGATCTAGATTATGTGTACAACCTGTGTAAATGTTGTTGATACCGCTTAAACGGTAGCCGAGGTGACTTGTCGGATATTATTTTTATTTTTATTTATTTTTAGAACCGTTCAGACGCCTGTTGCGGTAGGTTCCATCGAGAACACTAGTGCAGACAGCGTCTGCCTAGCCGATGAGTGGATCAGAAGGTGGCGAAGGTACAGCCGACGATCGAAGGCAGACTAGGCGTGATAAGCGTAGGATACCTATAGTGTTTCAGATCCTGCTACCAGGAGATGAAAGAAGGTTAAGGGCAGCAAGGGCTCGTACTCTTGAGACTGCAAGGGAAGTAGCAGCAGTTGTAGAAAGAACGTTGGCAGCAGCAGCAGCTAGCGCAGTAGCAATGGCTACCTCTGCAGCAACATCTGCAGCGAACTCGACTGGTCAGTCGCTAGGCATGCCGCTCAACTCGACCAGTTCGCAGTCCATCTCCAATATGTCAGGATCTGGAACCAGTCAGATGGTGGGCTCGCAGTTCAGCGCGCCACCTCCACTCACCAGGGAGCAGATGGAGCTTCAACAAGTAGAAAGGATCCGCTTAAGGTTAGAGAAGGATCTTAAGGAGGCTACTGAAAGGGAAACCGAGATTAGAAACAAACGTGTTAGACTTGAGGGTAGAGAGGCAGGCAAAGCTGCGTTAGAGGGATTAGATGACTCGACGCTTGACAACAAAGCAAAGATTCTCAAGGCGAGCATCCTGTCCATGTGCACTTACATTGACAGCAAACTGGACGCTATCTAGGACACCCTAGACCAGATCCCGAACGCCATGCACAGGCCAGGTTTCATACCAACATTTTTGCCATTATCGGCGATCACAGACCCTTATCCTCCTCAGGCTGGTGCCACACCAAGCGGTACGTCAGCAGCAGCAACACAGACTGTTGCTTCTACTTCTTCAGGTCCAACGGCTGGAGCTACACCACAAGCACCAACTGCCCCACCAACAGGACAGCAACAACCTTGGTACCCCAAGACCCCATTGAAACCACCCTCAACCTTCTCAGGGGATAAGAAGGATTAGGCTTTCGACACTTGGTTGAGAACGGTGCCAGTGTGGGTGAGGGCGAAGAGGACGTTGGTAGAGGAAGAAGTGATAATTGCCGCATCCTATCTAAAGGGTTCGGCAGCTCGGTGGCTAAATGGATTAGTTGGCTCAAAGGGGTTCGGCAAGGACATGGGAGATGGGCTAAGACCCATTCCCTAGAGAGCTTCATGGATTTGGTGGAAGCGCGATTGCACAACCCACAACAGGCACAGATTGCCACTGATGGGTTGACCCGGCTTGATGCTAAGAAGTACAAGTTTGTGCGAGGACTCACCTCGGCCGTAGAGCGCTTGATTGCCGTCCCCGGGCACGCTATGATCCATAGGTCTTAATGACCATGTTTTTGAGATGTCTTCCCACAGACATAAAAAACCTATTAGCCAGTGAGGCTCAACTTGAGTAGCACACGTTTGAGACCTTTAGCAATAAGGCTCTAGATTTGGAGGCCACGCTAGGAGGTGCTCAACAACTCCCTACGGAAGGAAGAAAGAAGAACAGTCCACAAGAGTGGAAAAAGAAGGGGAGCCGATTGATGATGGTTGAGGCCGACGCTACTCAAATCGAGATCGACGACTTTTCAGACTTAGTGGATGGATCAGAGTTTGACGGCAAGGATGATGCTGAGGGTAGCAACCTCGCTGCACTAGTAAAGGTTAAGGCAAGTGGTTGCGGCAAGGGTAGTCAACAAAGGAGTCAAGGGCAAACCCAGAACCCGAACAAAATAGCGACTTGGGTGAAAGCGGGTTTGGATCGAGATGTGTGGCGGGACTGTTATACGCTGGGTGCTTGCATTAACTTCTTCTTCCCAGGGTGGGGCCTCTACGAGTTCCAGCTCGGGAAACACATAGGGCCAGTAGAAGTTGTAGCTGCTTCTACTCGTGTTGAAGCGGGTGATGTACCCTCCCCGTTTCAAGAGTTGGTCGAAGCTATGGACTCCTCAGTCACCCCGCAGACGCATCATGACCCAACGGTACTCTGCTCGTTGGATGTGTCTGAGGCCTTAGAGGACCTACAAAGTGAGTGGTCAGCAAGGGACCCTCGTGAGTCCTGGGTGGCTTTAAGTCGAGGTCCTAGAGGGGAGCACTTCGTTGTGGAAGTTGGTGTAGGTGGCCGCAAGTGCGGTGCCTTCGTAGACATCGGCTCCACGTGGAACTTTATGAGTCGCGACTGCGCTGAGAGACTGGCCTACAGGACCGGGTGCAACGCCCGAGTAGACCGGTAACATTTACTTTAGCCAACAAAGAGCGCATGTTGGTGGAGGACTACGTCAAGGACGTGGTTTGCACTTTCTCCTAGGCAGGTGGGGAACTTAATTACAAGATTTCGTTCCTGGTTAGTGACGACTTACCATTTGACATGTTGTTAGGTATGTACTACCTTGAGGTTGCCAAGCCCCAGTTCGACTGGGACAAGAAAGTGCTAAAGCATGAGTTACCTAATGGGAGGATCGTTAGACTAGCTAAGTATAAGGCTAGTAGGTTGATTAACTCCTAGGGGTGCTTGTGCGCATCAGCCTTCTACAATTATTATAAACAGAACCAAGAGGAGGGTATGTACCTGGTTTTTGCCTTTGAGAAAGGGGAGGCCGTTAAATCACCCCCAAAGATAGAAAATGTTGTTGCTAAGTACCTTGATCTGTTTGAAGAGCCTACAAGTTTCGTAGATAGGGAAGTTGTCCAGGCCATAGAGATCATCCCTGGGAGCAAGATACCCGAAGGGATAATCTATAGGATGGCTCTGGCCGAGTTGGACGAGCTCCGTCGACAACCGAAAGAGCTCACAGAAAAGGGTTGGATACCGCCTACCATCTCCCCCTTCGGCTCACCAGTTTTATTCGTCCTGAAGAAGGGGGGATCACTAAGGATGTGCATTGATTATAGGGGCCTCAATGCCATCACCATTAAGAACCCAGAGCCCCTACTGCGCATTCATGACCTATTGGATAGGGTGCAGGGATGTAAGTACTTTACCAAGATAGACTTGAAATCCGACTACCATCAGATTGACATTAGACCGGAAGACCAGCACAAAACCGCATTTCAGACTAGGTACGGTTTGTACGAGTTTGTGGTGATGCCTTTGCAATGCGCCGAGTACATTCCAACACGCCATGCATAGGATTTTCCATGACTAGTTGGATAAGTTTATCGTCGTACACATCGACAACATCCTTATCTTTAGTAAGACTATCGAGAAGTGTGCTCATCATGTAGACAAAGCACTTTCTCTCCTCCAACAACACAAGTATAAGATAAATTTAGAAAAATGTGAGTTTCGTTGCACTAAAATCTTGCACTTGGGTCATGAAGTTTCCGCGGAAGGGATTAGGCTCAATGATGCGAAGGTGGCTAGCATTCGAGACTGGCCACGACCTCAGTCTGCGCCCGAGGTCAGATCATTCTTGGGGATGTGTGGTTATTATCGCAATTTTGTAAAGGATTATAGTACCATTGTCTCTCCCTTGACTGATCTAACGCGCCTTGGCACTCCATGGGAATGGACATATGCATGTGAGGCTGCTTTCAAGAGATTGAAGCATGCCCTTACACATCATGAGGTTTTCATGGTTCCCGATCCTCAAAGGCCATTTGTTGTGACCATTGAAGCAACAAAATTGGCGCAGTGCTGGCTCAACAGGAAGGGAAAAAGTTGAGGCCAATCGAGTACATGAGTAAGAAGATGTCATCCAAGAAATTGGCAAAGTCCACCTACGAAAGGGAACTTTACGCCCTCTACAAGGCACTTGTCCACTGGAGGCACTATCTGTTGGGAAGGTTTTTCTACTTAAGGATTGGTCATCAGTCCCTCAAGTGGATCAAGACACAACCGGTTCTCTCTGATGCATTCAAACGCTGGATTGAAGTCATAGATCAGTATAACAAGGTTGCTGATGCGCTATCACGTAGGACAAACTTCCTAGGTGCGCTGATCACTGAGTTTGGCTCACCCTGTCACAATGGACACCATCCGCAAACTTGAGGCCCAATACAAGGCGACATCTTATGAGTTTGTGATGGTGGATGGGTTGCTTTTTCTTGAGAAGGTTGGGTTTAAGAGATTAGTGGTACCATCTACAGAAAGTTTGCAGAGTTTATTTTGAGGAGAGTGCCATGACGCAACAAGGCATTTTGGCTATAAGAAGACTTCTGCTAACTTGGTACAGCGATTCTGGTGGCCTAACATGCTTGACGATGCAAAAAAGTACGTCGGACCTGTCAGGTCTGTCAGCGGGACAAACCGCGAACTCAAGCTCCGCTTGGGTTGTTAAAGCTTCTACCCATTCCTGCTGGTCCGGGACAGAGTGTTTCCATGGACTTCATGGATACCCTCGTGACCAGCAAGAGTGGCAAGAGGCATATCTTCGTCATAGTTTATAGGTTCACTTAGTACGCTAGACTTATTGCCATGCCAGAGATGACCAGGACTGAGCACGTCATCAAGTTATTCATGGATAACTGGGTGCGTGATTTTGGACTGCCAAAGACAATTGTTAGTGATAGAGATGTCCGGTTCACCAGCGAGATGTGGAGAAAGGCCTAAACAAATGGGCAGCCAGCTCCAAATGACTTATGGGTATCATCCCGAAGCCAACGGGCAGGCTGAACAGATGAACCGTGTGGTGCGGCATTTGCAGAGGCATTATATCAAGCCCAACCAGGATGACTAGGATGAAAAGTTGCCTCTCATCGCGAGTCTGTACAACAATGTTGTACATAGCGCCACCAGCGTCAGTCCTAATCAGCTGCATTGGGATGGAAGCCTAGATCTGCTCTAGACTTCCTCCTGCCTGAAAATCGAACTGCTGCAACCCCTGGAACCATAGAGTTCGGTGTCCAGTATGAGAAGCTGTTGCAGCAGACTGTCACACACATCAAGAAATCTCAGGAAGCAATGATTGCTTCTGAGAACAAGCATTGTCGACAGTCCACATTTCAGGTAGGGGAACATGTCTGGGTCAAGGCTAGTGAGTTGGGACAGGAGTTCGGCATCTCTAGAAAACTGATGCCGCAATATTTCGGTCCTTGGGAAGTCTTAGACATTGTGGGTAGTGATTTGGATGGTCCCTCGTACGTTATTCAAATCCCTGGTCACCTGCGCACTTACCCTGTGTTTCACGCCTCAAAGCTTGCACCTTTCGGTGAGACACAACAATTCCCATCAAGGAGATCAATGCTGCCCCCAACCATGGATGGTCACTTGGACGTCGACGATATCCTGGAACACAGAGATACCTGTTCCCAAGCCAGCTGCCCGAGGAAGACCGCCTAAACCTATGAGAGAGTACAGGGTACATTTCAGGCATAATACGGATCCCAAGGAAGATCGACGGTTCACAAGAGAGGAACTGGTCAAGACAGCTGCTCGGATCGTGGCCGAGTATGAGCGAAGACTGAAGGGGAAGGCACCAGCATGAAACATCTCAATGGAGTTTCGAAGCTAAGGGGGATGGAATGCGAGGAATGAGCCCTCGCAGGGTCCTTATCTGACATGCACATGTTCTGGGCTAAGGCCCTCAGCAAGCTCCATGCCCGCCGAAAGTGAAGGCGGGGCTGCATATTCAACAGAGGCCAAAATTTGACATTGGGCTGCATATTCACCAGAGGCCAAAATTTGACATGCAGCACGCCAGTTGGTTGAGAAGAAGCGTGAGCCTCCCTCTGCTGCGCCATACAGTTGGGCCCAGGCCTTGGTAGTTGCACCTGGGCACACACACACACAATGCAAGGCAGACACATCACGAATTGGCCACGGGCCTACGAACAAGCAGCATTGTCGACGAACATACCCCGGGTCCTGTGCAAGTGCAGCAAGCGGCCCAAGTTTGGAAATACTGGCCGTGCCCAACTCAAAAGGGCCCAGGCCCTCAACTGCACAGCTGGGCCTGGGCGCAGGCACTGGGGCCTGACCGGAAGCTACTGGCAGCTTCCCAGCCAGGCCACTTGCAGCCAAACAGAGGCTTCCACTTCCATATAGGGAAGGAGGCAGCCAGGGGCAGGCATTCTGGCCCACGCAGGAATTGCGGTCACGCTGCTGCGTTGCTGCGCGATAGGCTGCGTGCTGGGTTAGTTGCCAGGGCGCATGCGGACGCTTGAGAGGTGAGAGGGGCGCTGCTGGGCAGCGGAGCGCAGGCAGCCATAGCTGGGCTGCAGGGCGCTAGGTGGTAAGAGGGCAATCGGTGGTCTTCAGGAAGGAGGTAAGTGTGGGTGGTCAGGGTCTAATGAGGGGAGACGAGATACGTACCCGGTGCATGAAGGAGGTCGGCTATGGTGTTGACGTCATGTACATTGGTCTTCAAAGTCGAAGTCATCCTGTTGCATAAATGCGGATGTAGCAGGATAGGCAAGTAGTGTAGGCTAGGCGTCGGGCGCCAGACAGAGAGGAGCGACATTGGATACTGTGTTGGTGTGGCCTGAGGGCTTGAACATTGGCTCATGAGTTCATTGTATTGCTTTTATTTGGATGGAATCTCGGTGCATTTGTGCTCTCTGCTTGTACACGACTACTTGGACATCTGTGTGATTTCGCAACTCGGCTTTCTGTATATCGTTCTCACTCATATTCCTTGCAGTTATCCAATCCTGCTTTTTTCTCCACAGAGGCCTTTTCTTTCCTCTTGTTTGAATATAAATCCAGAAGGGATTGATCCTTGCAAATGTATGCACGTGGAGAATGGTATCAGATATCCAAGTCCGGATTGGATCTTGAGCGACTTACGTCCAGTTATCCTGGTGCCTGATCGCAGCATCCAAGAATTTTGCTTTTCACACCCGTTCTCCCTCTGGGTATCCATGGATTGAGATCTTAACCCCGATCCGCGTTTGATTTGCACTTGGATGATGTCTTTGGTTGCCACGCAGACCTCCCTTGGATTTCTGGCGCCATCGAGAGTGACACTGCATCTCTCTTGCCAGATTGCCCATAGCGTTGCTTTCTTGATAACACCATACCACAAGCTTTCTGGCTTGCAGAGCAGGGACGGTGTGTTAGTCCATACGAGAAGTTGCAGGGGGAAGCAGGACGGGAATAGCTGGTTGTTATGATTCTGGTTGTCTGTTGTCTGAAGACCAACACTCACTCACATAGAACCCTAGGTATGCCCATACATACACAGAAGGAAGGGGAGAGGATAGGAGTATCACACCGCACAGGGAGAGAGAAACACAGCGGAAGACTTGACCATGCGATATGACAGGGTACACTGAGAGTGCAATTCTCCACTCAATCCTCACAACCAGTCATAAAGGAAAGCCGAGCAGATCACATCCAAGAAACAACGAAACGATGATAGTCTGGACCCAGTATTAACACTGTTTGTTAAACTCAGAGTTTCGAATTGTCAGCATAACCTCAGAACTATGATGTGCTGCACAGAAATGAGCAGCATTTCACTCCCCAACCCTGATGAACCGCTATTACTACCCCTGAGTCCCTGAAACATCAAGCGCCACCCAGATACAGCCTCCAGAGGGAAGCAACACCCTGAAACAGGCCTCTGAGGCCAAGCGCCACTCAGAGGATGAAGAAGAAGACCAGCGCCACAGTATCTGATGATGACGAAGTGTCGGAAGACTTCCCGGATGGAAGTCTGCAGCAGCGCCACCACTCCTGACAAGATGATCTCTGAGGAAGAGGCTGCAGCTATGGCCGCACCGCCACAACCCTGTAACCCTACTCCGGAGGACAGTCCAGCAGGGCACCAACTTCTCTCGCCTCCAGCAGACCTCAAATAGCCCAGACCTCTGTACAGCCCCGCGTGCTGACAGAGTACAGCGCAGGTCCCAGCTATGGCCGGCGCTCCGAAGGTCTGGCTATGTCTGTCTCCCTCAACGCTGAGCCATCACCACTTCCAGTTCACGCGTTGCACAGCAGCGATGTACTCGGTGCCAACTGCCAAAAGCCCCGAACCGATGCGCGCAACCTATCTATAGTCTACTCTAGCCTAGACTCGACCTAGACCGGACTGACTGACCGACCGGTACCGTTTCTGTTTCGGCCTCTAGGGCCTCTCCCAACCCGGCTATAGGCTATAGGACCGTCTACCAGCTTAGGCCCTAGGGCCTGTCTGTCCTAGGGTAGCCCGGGCCTGCTATTCGCAGTTAGGGTAGCTGTAGGAATTCTAGTTAGTACAGGCCTATATTTTCCCAAATTTGCAGATATGTCCCTAACGAATTTCCTTACAGGCAGGTCTCTTGGTTAGCCCTCAGCCAAACAAAATTACGAATCTAACCTACAGATAGTACAGCCTCGACAGGAGAGAGGCTACAGATGACCAGAAACCAGCAAGTCATTGCATGGTTCCATAGGTGGCAGGCTCTTGCCCCGTATTCCATAGCCTCCCTACACCTCATTAAGCAGTGAAAGATGCCCTGCTGTTCCTGGTAAGAAGACTCAGAAAATCCTACACAGTGGTCACAACTGCTCAGGTCGCTGCTGGTTCTTCTAATGTGGAGGCAATGACCCACCGGGAGTGCTGCATAGGCTGTTAACCATTGGAGGCTTCTGTTCTTTACTGGTCTTGTAAATCTTGAACTTCCTCCATAGCATTTTAGATTTGGTTCGCCTCCTCCCTGGTAATCTCGTCCACGTGCGTAGGATCAATGGTAACAGGTTCTTTCTCGTCAGGAACAGTCTATATCCTAGCTTGACTGAGAAATCGGTTATGGAGATCAGGTTTCAGTTCTTGGTGCGATCTCTGCATTGTCAATCCCACTCTGCCAGATCAGATTCTGGAACGTCAGGTGCAGTCTCTATTTAAAAGATTGGCTTTGGCCAAAGCTCGGACACCCTCACTTCATGCATGTGAAAAAAATCCAAGATTTTGTCCTCAAAATCAACGTTCCTGTCTGACGAAGAGTCTGATTGAGCATTGTCTATGGTGTTTCTTCTGAAAGGCTTTCCACGATTTAGACCCCAAATTCGAGCTTCAGGGTCAGAGGCCTGGGCCAAGAAAGGCCAAGTCGGTCAGTTTCAGAAGAGTCACAGTCGGGTACCTTACAGGTCAAATCCAACAGGCACCCGATGAACAGTCACATCCCAAGGGTGAAAGTCACGTCTCATATTAAAGAGTCATATTGAAAAGTCACATTCCACAGGCAAAGGACACTTTCCCAGGCAAGAGTCGTGTCCCAGAGGCAGGAGTCACAATCCACAGTCAAAAGTCATGTATACAAGTGAAAAGTCGTGACTCTCAGGCCCAGACAGCAGCAGACCAATGGAAATTCGGGAAGGTTCCAGGCCTTGACATTCGAAAGCAGACAGGCCGTGGGGATGTGGTACCGGAACCAGTCAGGCCCCAAGAAGCAGAGGCTGGCACAAGTTGAAGTGCAATCCAAGACTACAAAAGGACTGGCCAGCCTCCTCATTGGGGGAGATTGCTCCATTCGCATGAAGTGTGGAAGTGCTGGTGTACTTGTGCGCTATTGTGAGGGGCACTGAGCCAGAGTGCTGCGCTGAGAGAGAGAGAGAGGAAGAGTTAGCACTGGCAGGGAGAAGGCAGCCATTGCGGCGCCGGTGCAGAGTGTTAGTGTTAGCTAGTAGTAGTTAGTAGGCATAGCAGTGGGTGTATCCAGAGTAGATCCTTGAGGAATAGTAGTGAGTGTGCATGCATGTAGGGAGAGAGGATACAGTGAGGATATAGCTAGAGAGAAGACCAGTGAGAGAGAAGAAGAGTTGGAAAGATTTACTTACCTGAGAGTTGTTGCTGGTTATTGGTTCTTTTGTATGCGCTGATGAGCGCTGGTGACATGAACTCTTACTGCTCTTATGGTAATTGTTGGAAGTTATAAGCTGCGCTACCTGGTTTACTACTCTCTGGTATTCAGTGTGTGAATTTGTGTCATTCCACTTGTGTTCGATGCATGTATATGTGTGTGCACTCATTGGTGATGAACTGTGCGGTTCATAGCAAACTGGTATCGGAGCAATAGCTCGCTGCACCCACTGAACATCGCTGGCAATGATTAAGGCCAGCGAGTAGAAGGATACGAGAGTGGGAGATCTGACAGAAAGGAGGGGAAGGTTCAAGCCAAAGAAGAAGGGGCTAGGGATTGGTGATCACATACCTGTCATTGCAGCGCTGGAGCGAAGAGGAGCGAACGAGGAGTATCACCAACGGAATGTTACTGAGTGAAGTGTATCGCCCCCTAAGTCTGTATTGCTTGCTTGAGTGTCTTGGTGATTGGTACCTTCCATATTCCGGTGTTGCTGCTGCTGGGCTGGTCCAAGTCTTGTACACAACTGGTTGAGTCTAGTGTTCAGTCAGTGTCATTAAAAAAAAAAGCAAAAAAAAAAAAGCCAGTAGACATTGCAAGGAGTTTGGTCTACGTGGTGAGGGGGTGGAGGCCGTTTACCTGTGCTACTAGTCACCATGGACGACTACCCCATGTTCTCGATTCTGGCCGTGTCTGTACTTTGGGCCCCGCTGTTCTGGTTTCTCTTTCCTCTTGGCTCCCAACGCACCTCTTTTTGTTACACCACCATGAGATTTGGGAAGTCAACGCAGGTGCATTCAGCCGAGGAGCAAGCGGAAATAGACCGCGGGCTAGAAAGAAGAGAAGATAAAGAAATAGGAGGAGGAACTGAAGAGGAAGTTGCAAGAAGAAAAACAGCAAATGGAGAAGGAGATTCACGCGAAGGAGAGGGTCATGAAAGAATTAGAGAAGGATGATGGGGGAGTTGAAAACCATAGAAGAGGAGGAAGAAGTGGAGGAAGATGGAGAGAAGTTGGAAAGAAGAAGAGGCCAACAGCGACAAGAACAAGCTGAGAGCAGCCAAATGGGCGGCATTAGGATGCGCCAACTGGAGGCAATGGACTAGTTAGGTCAATTCGGGTTTCGAGAGGAGCTGCCATCAGAGAGTGAGGCGGAGAAGGAAGCTTTCCTCAAACTGTTGTCAGAAGTAAAGGATGAGGCAGAAAAACGATGGTTGGTGGAGGAGAGAAGGGCAGATTTGCATAACCGCATGTTGTTGGAGAGGAGAAAAATGTTTGATGAGAAGATCGAGGATCCTCCTGTCCCCCTCCCCCCCCCTCCGGAGGTGGTCGCAATGGACATTGACCAACGGGAGGATACGTGTGCTCCTCTGGCAGACATGGATACGGAGCAGAAATTGAGAATTATTGCTGACTGGCTTATCGAGGGATTCCGAGCCCAATATCTAGGCGGGACACAGGACTTTTGGGACTGTTCTTATGCTCAACTGTTTGCCGTTCTAGATAAGAGCCCAACCCTGCGGATAGCCCTAGAGGTTGGCCCCCCTCCGCACATCTCCTGGTCCGAGATTTTCCAGCGAATTCGCCACCTCTCAGCCCAGCAGTTTCATCCCCCGGAGCAGCACCAACCACCCCCGGAAGACCCCGGGGGGAGCCAGCTATTGGTCCCGACCAACCTTCCCCACGATCAGCCGCGTCATAGGAAACTCAGGCACTTGGTTGAGGCAGGCCAATATGAAAAGAATTTACAGCAAAAAGATGGAGTGGCGGTTATCCTGCTAAGATTCTCGGACGACAGGATGGAGATAGGGCTCTCTCCAATGCAAGGAGGTTTCACACTGCCAGGGTGGCGCTACTACAACATATGGTCCCTCCCTGGTCAGAGGGACAAGGAATTTAAGAAAAAAGCAGACCCCTTTTTACACCGGCATTATCCGACTGGAGTCCTGGCAACCCTCTCTCAATTCGATGGTTTAATGAGGATAGCCACCACAGATCTGTACGTCCTTTTTTAGGAGGATAAAGACTCCAATCTTCGGTGGTTTAACCACGGAGCCTTGATGGAGCTGCCCATCCGACAAGTGAAAGCCAATGCCTTCTGGGCGGAGGAGGATCTACGCACGTGTCTATCAAGGGTACTCCGGAATGGGCTTTTATGTACAATCAACTGGTCTGCCAAACCATGGGTAAGGGTCTAGCATTAGGGTGGAGATCAGGACAGCACGAATGGATGAAATCGATACACTCTACTGCAGAAACCCACACTGGAAACAGTGCCTCCACTACGCAGACCTGGACATTAGAACTCTCAACGTTAATGGTTTGGCCTCCTTCAATCCTGTGAAGAGACGGGCGATCTGGGACCAACTGAACGGGTTGGGAGGCAAAACATGGCCCGATGTCATTTGTATCCAGGAAACCCACCTAATGGATAAACCTGAACATCATCGGGCCCACAAAACAGTATGGCCTCATCAGGCGTATAGTGCACACGCGAAGTCACCAGGGTCTGCCGCGGTAGCTATGGATCCCGCCAGAGTCCCGGTTGGAGGTGGTCCATGGGTAGTGGACGAAGATCAAGGGAGGTGGGTTTCGATTCTGGGGATGCTCGAAATTGAACTTATCAGCATCCTGTGTGTATATGCCCCTAACACGTCATCAGATAGGGCACGTTTTTTCACCCACCTGCAGACTCTCCGGCCACAAGGAGTACCACTAATCATAGTCGGCGATTTCAATGCAGCACCTGATAGATGGATGGATAGATTGGGCTCCCGTGACCACTGCCCGAGCTACGTGGAAGAAGATGAGAGGATCTTGGCAGACCTTTGTGAGTCCCTGGACCTGGTGGACGCATTCAGGCATCTGCACCCGACTGAAAAGACTTATACATGTTTCCGTACCAATGATCATTCCCAACATTCGAAGTCTAGAATAGATTTAATCCTACTCTTGCAGAAAATTGTGAATGCCCTGCAACTTTCCACCATCTTCCCACAAAGCCCTTACCTAGGCCTGGATCACCGACAATGCGGAGCCATCTTCACCTTTCGCAAGCGACCGGATCAAGGTCCGGGATATTATAAGCTAAATACATCCCTACTCAAGGATAAACAATTCCACCCATACGTTCGTGATGTTTGGATTTTTTGGAAAAAACAAAAACACCTCTTCGACACGGAGGTCCTATGGTTCACTAACAGACTCTTCTTCCTAGCCAAAAA